>JAMPIV010020832.1:0-242500 GCA_024509875.1 Oreohelix idahoensis | reverse complement strand
AAGAAAACCAAATACATGTAGTGACCGATGATGAAGACTCCTCAGAAGTACATGATGCACTTGTAGATTATGAAGAAAAACCAAAACGTCGACCAAGTCCTGAAGAGGCCTTTATAGCACTAGAAACAGCGATGGCTTGGTACGAGCAAGAAGATGACAGCTGTCCTACACAGCTTCTGCTGTTGAAGAGAATGCGGGACTTAGCAGCCAAAAGGAGACTATCTAGTTTGGTGCAAAAGAGGATTCCTCATTATTTTAAATAGTGGGCTACATCTGTGCAAGTACATATATACGTAAGTTGCGCCTGGTTTTGAATCGTTTGTAATGTTATTTTGAAAACATTTCTCTTTCTTAACAAAAATAATTAATACAAGTAGTAGTACATGCACTGCAGTGTAATAAAAGATTTTGGTGATACAGTGATCTAATACAGTGTGGGTATTATTATTACAGTACAAGTAAATATGTTTTATAGTGTATTTTCCTTGTGATGGTTAATTATTTTTTAGAAATATGTGTACATGTACTCGATACATTATGTAATCCAATTATCCGAACATTTGATTATCCGAACGATGCTCGGTCCCATGGGGTTCGGATAAATGGAGTTCTACTGTGTGTATATATATATATATATATATATATATATATATATATATATATATATATATATATATATATATATATATATATATATATATATATATATATATATATATATATATATATATATATATATATATATATATATACATATATACATATATAATCTTATAAATATAGAAGAGGTGTTAAGAATAGACAGACCTAGGGAACTGCATAATATAGTCAAACAATATTTATCAGGAACAAATGTTAATATTTTAATATTAGTGTCTGGGAATGTGAAGGTCTGATGCTGTTCTTACAATGCATATGACTTTTAACAGATGAAAGTCAATTAAATATCTGTTAAAGTCAGTTATATAACTGGAACCACCAGGCCTTTACACCCCTCCATTTTAATATAATTCTTGTTCAGAGTTTCATCTTGATTTTGTTTGTTTTTTGTGTTTTTGTTTATTTATTTAACGTATTAGCATAATTGTGATTGTCCCTATTTACAATGATTTGACAAATGCGATGCCACTTTCTCATCGGCAGTTGTTCATATTATTTGGAATTGAAAACAATATATATCCTAATTATAACCCATCAGAGGTTGAACGGGATATTTTTCTTCACTAATTTAAAAAAAAAAAAAATCTTACTCGACGCTTATTAACCTTCAAGCCCTGGTATTGTCCGGCCGAAAATGGCGTCTACGTCGTTCAGCCTTGTTTTCGATTCTGACATAGTTGGCGTAACTCTCTATGAATCTAGGGCACTAGGCATAGTAGCAAAAGTATTCGGTTGATGTTAGCAGAAGTGAAGGATCTTTCTGCTTCTTCTCTGTGTGTGTTTCAAGGTGGACGGACGCATGTGTGTCAAGCTCCTAGATGTTTTTCTTTCCTACAGATTCCTAAAGTGTTCGATCTCTAGATCACCCATACACCTCCGTGGGTCGATGCTAGATTATTGTAAGAAAGGAATTCTGAATATTGTGCAAGTGAGTTGTGAACTTTAAATAAATCTGCATGAAAATGTCGAGGACACTGTTTTAGTAGCAGACTGTACATCGACGCTAGAGACTGTCTAGTTGATGCTATAACATAATATGCGGATCACTTATATCTGTATTGGAGCTACGTGATGTGGATTAAATGTTTATTTGAATCGTCCAACCTATGATGCTGCACTGTAATTCTGTCTTTCAACAGGCCAACTTCTGTTCTTCTATTTTGAATTTTCATCATTCTTCTTCTCTTTGTAACAATATGTGTTTGCCATGTTTCTTCTCATTTGAATATATATATATATCGTGTTTGGTATTTTTGTGTAGGTAATTTAATGGGTTCCTTTATGTCGGTAGGTTTATTTTACACTCGACCAGTTCTTCTCTTATAGATTTTTCACGATCACGTAGATTTTCGTTGTTTACGAAAATCGCCATTTCATGCACGAAAGTCAGAAACGCACGTGGCCGTCACGTAACGTGACGCAATTTGTGGACACGCGGTCTTCGCGTTGTTTTCAAATCTGATTGGCGTAGGTCACAGTATTTTATTTTTCTAGCGTTTCCATTGACCCGAGTAAGTAGTTTATCACATACGCGGGAGTGGTTCCCTGTGTGTATAAATAGCCAGTTAGACCTGGGATCCTTCTCTTTATGAAGAAATAATTGCCTGCCATGCAACTTCGTATTATCGTCTCCATTGCGGGGAAAAACAGCGGTAATTGGTATGTAGGAATTTTATTATCGTTTTACTTATTAGAGGGTTCTTTAAGAAATTCGCCTGTAAGTAAAGTTCTTCGGGGTCATTAACTTAAAGGTATAAACGGGAGCGCCATCCATTATTATCTTTGAAGAACGATGTAAATGTAAAAGTGTGCATAATTCTTTCTAGGATTTTGGCTGTAGATATGAGCGGGTGAAGTTATGAGAGACACGTGTGCTCATACTTGTAGAATGTTGTGTAGAACCACCATTTATTCCTGTGTATTTAAAAATGTAATGTTATTGGGAAATCAATTGTGTGTACGTTAATTTTATTGTGCCTTAAATGTGAGAAATGCAGGCGGAGGGTACAGATTTATGTTATCAGTGAATTATAGGGCTTAGGGGAGTAAATTATTCCTATAGCACGAGGTTTAATTTAAATTGGGGCTTAAGTCGGGAACCCAAGGTGTAATGGGAATTTTGGACAAAGGATTTCCCTAGTTTAAATGTTTGGACCCGTGGTTAGCCAGGCGTAACAACCACGTAACCCGTCAGACAGTGTCTGGGGCTTTGTTTACTTACCTGGCAGATTTAAGTTGAGGGAAGAGGGGAGTAGAAGGAGTGAGATAGAAGACACGTGGGTAGGAATATTTTATGTATTGTTATGCAGAACGGGAGAAGGGGAGTAGAAGGAGAGTGAGATAGAAGACACGTGGGTAGGAATATTTTATGTATTGTTGTACAGAACGGGAGAAGGGGAGTAGAAGGAGAGTGAGATAGTGCCACGTGGGTAGTATTATTTATGTATTGTTGTACACAACGAGTGATGTATTTAGTGAGGGGATTTGTAAAGATTATGGGAGCTATATGTGTTAGAGATACGTTATGTTGGAATTGGGTAGTATTGAGTAGGGGAGTTAAGTGTTAAAGACTTGGGACTTAAGTGTTAAGTCAAGGAGTTATTTGTTATATAGAAATGTATTATTTATGTGTTGTTCAGCTGTGCATTTTCTATTTGTTTACAGCGGGTAGCGGCGCAGTGGGAAGAGCAAAAGTGCCAATAACTTTCCCCACGGCAAGAGTTGGCATCTCAGACAGAGAAGGGTTTGAGATTTTGCCAGAGGCGGACGAAAAATAGAAATACGTTTTCCCAGGGAGGGAAGATCTTTCTCCAGGGAATAGGATTTGTTGGAAATCCTGAGCGCTGAGCTCAGTAAATGTTACGCACGCAAATTGGCATGCTGCCAGCGTCGGTGTAATTATTTCACTTCATCCCGGCCATAATAAAGCCGAAGGACTGAACCCAGAGGGGTGAGCGGGCAGGTAAATCCAGAGTGGTAGTAGCAACCAGCTACCTATTCCAGTTTTTCCAGAATCCAGTGTTTAAACCTAGTCATCAATTCCAGAATTTGTGGAGAGAGAAAGGGTGAAAATACTCTCTACAGAGGTCAGCACAGATAGGCAGAACTGATACAGTTTCGTTCCAAGTATAGCAGATGACAGTTGCTGAAGTTTAGTCTACAGGTGGTAGACCAGAAAGACAGAACTGAGACATAGTTTTGTTGAAGATCATAGCAGACGACAGCTGCTGAAGTTTAGAGGTGCAGTTAGCTGTGTAGCAGTGTTCAGGAGATTTCCAGGATAGGCTGGGTAGTTAACCTTTAGCACGCTGCATTCTTTGGCAAAAATTGTCGCCTACAGCTGCATTCTTTTTCACAGCGTCCCGTTTTTATAGTGGGTGACTTGTAATGTCTATAATTTTTGCGTTTCTTGGTCAATTGCTATAATTTTTTGGAATTTTTATAAATAAATGAATGATGAATCTGATGATATAAAATTTGTTTGTGTACATGTTAGATGTGATAGGAAGAGAGGAAAGGAAAGATGAAAAAAAACGAAAAAAATGTAAAAAAAATTAAAAAATTTTAATTTTAAAATTAAAAAAAAAATTTAAAAAAATAACCAACACACGAAGAGTCCATTTCCCTTGCATCTCAATGAAAGTCATTTGACCAATAGACCAATACAAATCAAATGACGATCTTTTCGTTACACCCATCATCAGTAGCAAAGGAATAAACGCTCTCGTCAGCCGTGATATTCGATCGCAACCCTAAACCTTTCCGACACACTTAATCCTAACCCCTAAAAAAAATACATACCAGGAAAGCCATTCTACTTTCGTTTCCATCTCAGCCATCAAACATATTCTGAGAACCGATATCAGCGCTTATAAAGACAAAAATTTCATCCTTACCTCATGGCGTCAGAATCCAATGAAATTATAGCGAAAATGGCTGCGTGTTCGATGCGGATTCATTTCGATTTAAAAAATTTACAAAAAATAAACGCGGATACACCCATCACTTTTGTAAAATCGGAAATGGAAGCTAACTCTCTTGCAAATAAAGTTACAACTTAACATCCGGGGCTGAAAATCACGTGTACACAAGTCATGTGCTAGAAAACGATGATAAACGCTGTCGACATATGTTGACAACAGCTGGGAGAACATAGGTTGCCTTCGTCGACATATGTCGACGGCAGCGTGCTAAAGGTTAAGAAGTCTGTGCAGTGATTGTGTAGACAATTCGTAGTAGTTCCAGAGGATGGTGAAATTAGCAGTAACATTAGAAGTTAGAATATCTAGTTGAGCGGAGGCTTGACATCTGAGACCCCACCAAGTGCAGTGTGGTGTATTTTGTTTAATCTAAACTTCTTTCCCCATACAGGTTGAAATTGTGGGAGAAGGGTTGGGATTGATTATTTTATTTGTGCTTGATTGTTCCAGGTGTGCACCCACGCACTTTATTTATTTGACATGTATTTGAGTTTTTGTTTAAAGGTGACCTCTACACCTCACGGTAGAAGGGTAACGACTAAGTAAGTAAATAAGTTTAAAGGTGTAAATAAAAAACTGTACATTTATAGTTTGGATCAGTCATTTCAATTACGTACAGTAGCTATCTGCTGTCTGTATCGTGGTGTATGTGAATCTTGATGTAACCTTATCCCCTTAGGGTAGTTAGAGGTAGTTAAAGCTATAGCCAGCTAAAACGTCCGAAGTGGCGAGGGAAGAGTCTATTCTAGGTTTTCACCCTTGGGTCCAATAGTTTCAACTTTTCACATTTCACTATCATTTTCACCTAAATCTATCTTTTCAGTCTTTCTTCTCACTACGGTCTTGTCACTATACGTAGACAGTCTCTGGTCTAAAACCATTTCGTGACAAAGTGGTGGCGTTCGTCCGGTGGATCATTCTGTTGGGATCAATTCTGTGTTTTATCTACATTCATAGATTGTTTTCTATAAGAAAGATCTGAAAAATAGATTTCTTAAAAATCCCCTAGACTGAGCTATATTAAGACTGATCCAGCTATAAGTTTTGTCCACAGGTTCCAGTTAGTTTAGATGGTAGTTGTAGTAAGGTTGTTTATGACTTAGAGGTAATGGATGGCTAATTGAATATTTTTCTTAACAGGAAAGTAAATTCGGGTTTTGGGTAGCTGGATAACTATAAATTTTTTTCAGGTAGTTCCTTCCTTTCATTTTCTTCTTTCTGCCATTTTCTGTGTTCGTCAGCTTACAGCAATTCCTACGTGAGATGGCAGATATGGCCAAGTTGTGAGCTGCCTGGCGTGAGGCTGCCCAGGACATGGGTAAGGACAAAGAGGAAACTAAAGCTTACATGATGAGGGAGAAGGATAGGCATGACCAGCGAGAGAAGGAGAAAGAGGACAAGGCAGCAGAGATGGAACTTCGGAAAATGGAAGCAGAGAGGGAAGCACAGGAGAGGGAGAAGGCAGCAGAGAGGGAAGCACAGGAGAGGGAGAAGGCAGCAGAGAGGGAAGCACAGGAGAAGGCAGCAGAGAGGGAAGCACAGGAGAAGGCAGCAGAGAGGGAAGCACAGGAGAGGGAGAAGGCAGCAGAGAGACAGCATGAACTTGCCATGCGTTCCCTGGAACTGCAAATCAGATCTTCGGAGGGCAGTTTGGCCAATGGAGATTCACCCGGAGCAGGAGCAGCATACACCTCAGGAAACGGAGGGCCTCGGATGGCAGCCATGAATTTTCCGTTGGACTCTTTTCCTAACGGAAATGAGAAAATTGATGTACTTTTGGAAAAATTCGAAAGGATGGCAAAGGCATACGGGCTGGAGGATAGTCTTTGGTGTCTCAAATTATCAGTCATTGAAAGGACAGGCGTATGATGTCTATAGCAAGATGCTAGTAGATGACCAAAATAACTTTGAGGCACTGCGGAACGCCCTGTTACAGCGATTCCAGTGGATTCCCCGGAAGTGCCAAACTATGTTTTGGGAAAGTCGCAAGGAGAAAGTTTTCCCCAGTTCGCAGAGAGGCTGAGGAATTACCTCACTCGCTGGAGAGAGCTGTCGGGACTGGCAAAATCTTTTGAAGGGCTGGAAGAGTTAGTTCTGTGTGAACAAATTAAGGCAAACATGTCTCCAGACTTAAGGAGGTACCTGGCAGAGCAGGGCGCCCAGCAACTGGACCAGATCATTCTATTTGCTGAAAGGTTCCAGACAGCACAGGCCGAAGTACTGGGCCAGAAACGGAAACATCCAGACCTGCCAGCCCCAGACAAAGGAGCATCTTCATCGCATTCGCCTTCCTCTTCAGCTCACCAGCAGCAAGGGCCGTCTCGGAAGGAGCCCCTTCCCAGTCATAACATGCGCTCCCAGCCGCAGAACAGAGCACAGGGGCCGACTTCTCACGAACCCGCCAGGAACCGGGGAGATCATGACAGATATTGTAGGTTCTGTCGGACTACCTCTCATTGGACATCACGGTGCCCAAACAAACAACCCGCTCATCAGGTGGCTTGTTTAAGGCCTGTGAGGGTGAGAAAAGGGAATAAGTGGAAACCCTTCCAGTCAGAGAAGTTGTTCTCCAACAGCGGACTAGCTGAAGTGAACGGGACCGAGACTACATGTTTATTTGACAGCGGGCTTACATACCCCAGCATAGTCGCCCGACATCTGGTGAAGCCCTGGCAGATGACCAGAGAAAAAGTGAATATTGGGGGAGTTTTAAGGAAAGGGACCTCACAGTGCTTTCCCGTAGCCAATATTGAAGTGAAGTGTAAGTTTGTGTCTGGCACAATCAAGGCAGCTGTGATGGCACAGCCAGCCTACGACTTCATTCTTGGCAACCCATATTTAGTTTTGGGGAACCCGCTGTGATACTGTACTGTAATTTATCTTTTTAATAGGCCCCATTTTTTTTCTCCTCGCTTTATTTTCACTACTTCTAGTAGGGATTACAGGTAATCCACCCCATGGTTTTTTCTCCTTCTATTATGTACGTTTTTCAGAGTGAGATCACGATGGAGTTTTATCTCATCTGCTTTATGTTTCTTCTTTATGACTAGTAGGTGGAGTTTAGAGTTGGTGTGTAGGGAATTGTTGCAGTATTATTCTAGAGGAAAGACTATAGAGCCTAGATCAGATTTGCACCAGTTTTAGTCTTTTTAAAGATATTGCGTGGCCATAGACGTATTTTTCGGGAGGCGGTCATTTTTGCTTCAATTGTCAGTAGAGGGCTGAGTACGATATCCCGTTTCTTTGTCTAAACGGGGGATGGGGGAGAGAGTGACCTATTACCCATGCACATAACACGAGCGGGCAGTAACATAAGAATGGTTTACGATTTTGAGTGGCCGAGATCAAACTGCATTTGAAATGCAGAGTGACCATTGGGCTAGAAACAAAGCCGCGCATATGACGTCAAGAGGTCAGCGTGCTGATCTATGATGATAAATAGGCCCGTAATTCATAGCCCGGTCTCTTAAATGTAAATTGCCAGCCGCATACCAGAGACAAGCCAAATTGCCTTAAGTGGGACAATTTCGAGTTTGGTAAGCATAGTTATTAGCGTGGTTGGTACTTTTAAATTGATTTTAATTGAGTCCTAGGCCGATCAGTTAAGTTTCTTGGGAAGTTAAGTTTTACAGTAAGTCTTAAACGCCAGAGCCATCAATCCAATCTTAGTGATAGAACTGGGAAAACTTAAGAGGTCCATGTATTTCCTTATTGAAGGAATAGCGGTATTTAGGATGGTTTAAAAGTTGAGATGTTACGGGCGTGCTTTGGATTATTTCAAAGTAGGTCTGTGGAGAAACCCGCATCTCTGATTGATGTAAATTTACAGAATAGTCAGGAGCGTGTGTACTGTATTTTATTGTGAGTTTATTTTGATAAGTACATACTTATACATGGGAGTGCAGTTGTGGAATGGTGGCCACGTGGGGCCGGTATTTAATGAATATTTATGCAGGAGCACGTGGTTGTAAAAATGTGGCAGCACGTGGTGGTAACTACAGGGAAATTGATAACCTGGGTTGAAGCATAACTATTAAGCTGTATGCAGATGCTAGCATAAACTGGTTATACGTTATTGTTTGGGCATTTGTTGCTCTGTGTATTCAGAAGATGGGAGAAGTAATTTTTAAAGGAAATTATTTTGTATTACAGTTTAATGTGATTTAATATTACTTATTACTGTACGGGAAATTTAATGATTCCTGGACAGGCCTATTTTATTTGTGGTAAACATTGCATTAACGTCAGTGTAGGAAGTAGGCCAGAGTATTTTTGCACATGTAGAGCCCAGTGAAATATTGTTTGGACACGTGGTTAGCCATGCGTAACAACCACGTAACCCGACGGACAGGGTCTGGGGCTTTGTTTACTTACCTGGAAGATTTAAGTTGAGGGAAGGGAGGAGTAGAAGGAGTGTGAGATAGAGAGACACGTGGGTAGAAATATTTTTATGTATGGTTGCGCATAACGAGAGAAGGGGAATAGAAGGAGGAGGTATTGTACTATGGGAGTTAAGAGTTAAAGACTTGGGACTTGAAGGTTAAAGTCAGGGAGTTATTTGTTGTAGAGTAATAGATTATTGATGTGTTGTTCAGCTGTTGCATTTTTTTCTGTCTAAACAGCAGGTGTAGCGGCGCAGTGGGAAGAGCGAAAGTGCCAATAACTTTCCCCACGGCAAGAGTTGGCATCTCAGACAGAGAAGGGTTTGAGATTTTGCCAGAGGCGGACGAAGAATAGAAATACGTTTTCCCAGGCAGGGAAGACCTTTCTCCAGGGAATAGGATTTGTTGGAAATCCTGAGCGCTGAGCTCAGTAAATGTTACGCACGCAAATTGGCATGCTGCCAGCATCGGTGTAATTATTTCACTTCGTCCCGGCCATAATAAAGCCGAAGGCCTGAACCCAGAGGGGTGAGTGAGCAGGTAAATCCAGAGTGGTAGTAGCAACCAGCTACCTATTCCAGTTTTTCCAGAATCCAGTGTTTAAACTTAGTCATCAATTCCAGAATTTGTGGAGAGAGAAAGGGTGAAAATACTCTCTACAGAGGTCAGCACAGATAGGCAGAACTGATACAGTTTCATTCCAAGTATAGCAGATGACAGTTGCTGAAGTTTAGTCTACAGGTGGTAGACCAGAAAGACAGAACTAAGACACAGTTTTGTTGAAGATCATAGCAGAGGACAGCTGCTGAAGTTTTAGAAGAGTTAGTTGTGTAGCAGTGTTCAGGAGAATTCAGGATAGGCTGTGTAGAAACGAAGTCTGTGCAGAGATTGTGTAGACACTTCGTAGTCGTTCCAGCTGACTGTGTACTTAGAATTGAAATTAGAATTTAGAACAGCTAGTTTGGAGTGGAGGCTCGACATCTGAGACTCCACCAAGTGCAGTGTGGTTTATTTCATTTAATCTTTCCTTCTTTCTCCATACAGGTGAAACTTGTGGGTGAAGGGTTGGGTTTTGATGATACATCATTTGTAATTTTGCCTGAATTTGTTTTCCAGGTGTGCTTACACTGCACTTTTATTCTTTTGACATGTATTTGATTACTTGTTTGTGTGTATAAATAAAACTTGTACATTATAGCTGGAATCAGTCATTTCATTTACGTACAGTAGCTATCTGTTGTCTGTATCATGGTGTATGTGAATCTTAATTGAACCTTATCCCCTTAGGGTAGTTAGAGGTGGTTGAGGCCATAGCAATTTAGACGTCCGGAGTGGCGAGGAAGAGTCAACTTCGGTTCTCAACCTCGGAGCCAATGGTCTCAACTTTCACATTTGCACTGTCATTTTCATCTGAATCTATCCTTTCAGTCTTTCTTCTCACTAGTGTCTTGTCACTATATGTAGACAGCCTTTAGTCGTAAAACCATTTCGTGACAAAGTGGTGGCGTTCGTCCGGTGGATCATTCTGTTGGGATTAATTCTGTGTTTTATCTACATTCATAGATTGTTTTCTATAGGAAAGCTCTGAAAAATAGATTTCTTAAATCCCCTAGACTGAGCTATATTAAGACTGATCCAGCTATAAGTTTTTTCCACAGGTAACAGTCAGTTTAGATGGTAGTGGTAGTAAGGTTGTTTATGACTTAGAGTTAATTGATGGCTAATTGAATATTTTTCTTAACAGGAAAGTAAATTCGGGTTTTTAGTAGCTGGATAACTTATAATTTTTTCCAGGTAGTTCTTCAGACTTGGTGCTAGTCTGAGTTCGAGTTTTGGGACAGCGGTTCTAGAGAGATTAATTCCTAGTAGGTAACGGGAAGTTATGGGGCCTTCACGTCTCTATATTTGTGAGCTTACGGCAGAATTTGCAGGTAACATGGCCGATCTCGATAAAGTACATAAGACTGCACTTGAGGTAGCTAAGTTCATGGAGTACGGTGATAGCGAAATTCCACCCCTTCTGGAATATGCAGAAAGCCTGCAGAGGCAATATGAAGTAGACAACTTATTTGGCAATCGTCTAGCCTTGGCATGGACCTGTGCAAAAGCTGGGGACAGCGAAGCATTCATCCGAGAGTTGGTAGACGAAGCGATGGAACAGGACCAGGAATCGGAAAGAATAAGACAACAGAGGGAAAAGGAGCTACTAGAAAAGGACAACCCCTCTGAAAATCTTGCGCCATTAAATGATAACTTGTCGGCTCAAACTGCGCCCCAACTCCAGGAAAAGGACTTTCTGTTGGAAATGGACCCGAAGCCCAAACAAGGGAGGGGGTTAAGTAAGGAAAGCAGACCTTACAACGCTGGGAAGATTACGAAGCAATCCCAGGCGTGGAAACTGCATAACAGGGGGAATAATGCGAGCAAGCATTATAATTCGGATGGCTACCGATTCTCCCATGCTCGTGAGAGAGCACAACATACTCGACACGGAAAGTCGAGGCCAGGGTTCGAATCCCTAATAAGGCATGTTTTGCCAGCTCCCCAGAGGGACAGTGAAAAACGACAGGCAGAGGTGCATTCGTCTGACATCCCTGTGCAGCCTAATGGCCAAACAGTGGTGACGCCTCTGATTGTGGAAATACATTCTTTGTTGTCGGGAATTAGGCCCCCGATGGTATTAGCTCCTTCAGGAGAGGGACATACTGACAAGAACTGTATGACATATGTCAACGACCAGCGCACTCTTAAAAGGGCACAAGACGGCGAATCGAGCGAACATATGTTTCCAACCAGCCCTGGAGCTCCATCCGACCAGCACTTTACTCGGAGGAGGACAGTGATCTGGATGACCGTTTGCCTATAAACGGAGATGGGCCCCACAACTCTAGTATCTCGTTTACAGGAAACGACTCTTGTAACGAGGAGCCTGAAAAATTGGCTATATTTTCCAATTTGTTTCAAGGAACATTGGAACCAGTCACTGAGAGCTCTATCTCAGATTCTCCGCGATCAAACAGGATCTTAAACCGTCAAGTGTCACTGCAGGACACATTCCAACTGACGCCAGTAACTCTCACAGGGGAGGGCAAGGTTGAAGGTAGAACCAGGGTGTTAGACGGAGAGCTCCCGTGGTCTACAGTTTCATCTCACCAACTTTTCAGGCCAGAAAAGAGTGAGAAAAGCAGCCTTATGAATTTGCAAGGAGCTAATTTAGAGAGCTCTGTCCCTCTTCATGTTGGTAGGGGAAGAGCGATCACAGAACCACTGCCAGGGGCAGATATTACCTATCTTTTCCCAAAGATAGAAACTACTGGGATCAATGAGGCTTCAGTAGAAACCCAGCAAGAGATCAGAAACTCGATGTCAGGGATACACGAGAGTTCTCATTTTCATTTTAAGGTACCAGCGGTTTCAAACCCGCTGATGAGCAGCAAGGTAGTCGCAATCGCCAGGCCTCTACATAGCAATTCGGTCATGTCAGTTGACCAAGCCAGCATTTTGCCTGGCAAGACCAGGGAAATTCCAGACCCACCATTGGAGGGCACAGGTCTGAAGAGAGATAAACTCTCCCACCAGAGCATGGGAGTAGTTATGGAGAGGAAGAAGAAGAAACAGGTGCACGCTTCTTTGGCCAACAAACTTTTCCAATTTCGGAACAGTGATTCTCGCTTGAGGGACATTACAGTCGGCCGCAGGTATCTCAGGTCAACCAGGTACAGGCCATACAAACGTAAACACCCAGCGGATAGCCTTTATCGGACAGCGCGTAACCTGCTAATTACCTGTTCAGTGGTCAGGGAGTTGTGCGGGAGCTGTACTCCACCAAGGCCAAGGACACTTATCAGGAAGAAACCCTGGCGGAGCAAATTAGGTAAAAAAGGCCAGGTGCACACAGGAAGGAGGTATGTTTTGGGTGATTGGCCCAGCCGCCTGCCAGTTGCAGAGCGATTCAAAGACAGAGGGAGAGGAAAGGTGAAGAGCGACCATTTGAGTTGCGGTCGCCAGTTGGTATTCCCTAGTTGCGATCTTACAACTGTAGGGCATACAGACAGCTCTGTAGACCTAGATAGGGACCAATCTAAAAATACAAAGTTACAGTAACTTTAGCACGGAGTCCTGTACTTCAAAGGAGAGAGTTATGTGATACTGTACTGTAATTTATCTTTTTAATAGGCCCCATTTTTTTTCTCCTCGCTTTATTTTCACTACTTCTAGTAGGGATTACAGGTAATCCACCCCATGGTTTTTTCTCCTTCTATTATGTACGTTTTTCAGAGTGAGATCATGATGGAGTTTTATCTCATCTGCTTTATGTTTCTTCTTTATGACTAGTAGGTGGAGGGGGAGAGAGTTATTAGAACATGAGCGGGTAGCAGTTGGTTTATTAGATTTTGTGTCATAAGTCTTAAACGCCAGAGCCATCAATCCAATCTTAGTGATAGAACTGGGAAAACTTAAGAGGTCCATGTATTTCATTATTGAAGGAATAGCGGTATTTAGGATGGTTTAAAAGTTGAGATGTTATGGGCGTGCTTTGGATTATTTCAAAGTAGGTCTGTGGAGAAACCCGCATCTCTGATTTATGTAAATTTACAGAATAGTCGGAAGCGCATGTACTGTATTTTACTGTGAGTTTATTTTGATAAGTACATACTTATACATGGGAGTGCAGTTGTGGAATGGTGGCCACGTGGGGCCGGTATTTAATGAATATTTATGCAGGAGCACGTGGTTGTAAAAATGCTGCAGCATGTGGTGGTAACTACAGGGAAATTGATAACCTGGGTTGAAGCATAACTATTGGGCTGTATGCAGATGCTAGCATAAACTGGTTATACGTTATTGTTTGGGCATTTGTTGCTCTGTGTATTCAGAAGACGGGAGAAGTAATTTTTAAAGGAAATTATTTTCTATTACAGTTTAATGTGATTTAATATTACTTATTACTGTACAGGAAATTTAATGATTCCTGAACAGGCCTATTTTATTTGTGGTAAACATTGCATTAACGTCAGTGTAGGAAGTGGGCCAGAGTATTTTTGCACATGTAGAGCCCAGTGAAATATTGTTTGGACACGTGGTTAGCCATGTGTAACAACCACGTAACCCGACGGACAGGGTCTGGGGCTTTGTTTACTTACCTGGAAGATTTAAGTTGCGCATAACGAGAGAAGGGGAGTAGAAGGAGGAGGTATTGTACTATGGGAGTTAAGAGTTAAAGACTTGGGACTTGAAAATTAAAGTCAGGGAGTTATTTGTTGTAGAGTAATAGATTATTGATGTGTTGTTCAGCTGTTGCATTTTTTTCTGTCTAAACAGCAGGTGTAGCGGCGCAGTGGGAAGAGCGAAAGTGCCAATAACCTTCCCCACGGCAAGAGTTGGCATCTCAGACAGAGAAGGGTTTGAGATTTTGCCAGAGGCGGACGAAGAATAGAAATACGTTTTCCCAGGCAGGGAAGACCTTTCTCCAGGGAATAGGATTTGTTGGAAATCCTGAGCGCTGAGCTCAGTAAATGTTACGCACGCAAATTGGCATGCTGCCAGCGTCGGTGTAATTATTTCACTTCGTCCCGGCCATAATAAAGCCGAAGGCCTGAACCCAGAGGGGTGAGCGGGCAGGTAAATCCAGAGTGGTAGTAGCAACCAGCTACCTATTCCAGTTTTTCCAGAATCCAGTGTTTAAACCTAGTCATCAATTCCAGAATTTGTGGAGAGAGAAAGGGTGAAAATACTCTCTACAGAGGTCAGCACAGATAGGCAGAACTGATACAGTTTTGTTCCAAGTATAGCAGATGACAGTTGCTGAAGTTTAGTCTACAGGTGGTAGACCAGAAAGACAGAACTGAGACATAGTTTTGTTGAAGATTATAGCCGAGGACAGCTGCTGAAGTTTAGAGGTGCAGTTAGCTGTGTAGCAGTGTTCAGGAGATTTCCAGGAAGGCTGGGTAGTTAAGAAGTCTGTGCAGTGATTGTGTAGACAATTTGTAGTAGTTCCAGAGGATGGTGAAATTAGCAGTAACATTAGAAGTTAGAATATCTAGTTGAGTGGAGGCTTGACATCTGAGACCCCACCAAGTGCAGTGTGGTGTATTTTGTTTAATCTAAACTTCTTTCCCCATACAGGTTGAAATTGTGGGAGAAGGGTTGGGGTTGATTCATTTTATATGTGCTTGATTGTTCCAGGTGTGCACCCACGCACTTTATTTATTTGACATGTATTTGAGTTTTTGTTTAAAGGTGTAAATAAAAAACTGTACATTTATAGTTTGGATCAGTCATTTCAATTACGTACAGTAGCTATCTGCTGTCTGTATCGTGGTGTATGTGAATCTTGATATAACCTTATCCCCTTAGGGTAGTTAGAGGTAGTTAAAGCTATAGCCAGCTAAAACGTCCGAAGTGGCGAGGGAAGAGTCTATTCTAGGTTCTCACCCTCGGGGCCAATAGTTTCAACTTTTCACATTTCACTATCATTTTCACCTAAATCTATCTTTTCAGTCTTTCTTCTCACTAGGGTCTTGTCACTATACGTAGACAGTCTCTGGTCTAAAACCATTTCGTGACACAACCTGGCTTTTGCAGTATCATTTATGTTGGAGGAGATGGCTGTGTACGGGGACTGAATGACATACCCCTATCGGCACTTGACCCGAGTCAGTGTACGATTTAATTTAATAATCAAATATAAGAAGAACCCACGAATACCCCGACCAACCGTAACAGATACATTTATGGAGGCATATCTGGAGTCATCCTTATATGACCACGAGCGATGCACAATGCTACAATATATGTACGTGGAAGTGAACTTATGTCTGTGAGGCTAATTACATCCTCATTGACTCTTGAAATCATCCACATACTTCCCTGGATTCTCCCCGAGGTGAAACTTGTTGAGAACCCAGCATTGCACACTAAGCTTGGAGAAGTCACTTAAGCCCAGGCGTAATTCTTTGGCTTTGACTTGGCTGACTGCATGCAGAAGGATCTCACTATGGACCCGGTGATAGGCAGGGGAAGCTGAGAAGTGGCTCTGTGCAGGATGTGACAATTCCTTGGGAGAGCCCAGAACCAGAGTACAGTATTTTAGCTCTGCATAGTTGGGAGAGCCCCCTTGGATGGTGGGGAATGCACAATATGCCACGTACTTCATACTCCTAGCTTGGGACCAGATGTGACGATCCTTTAAATGCAAGCCGAGCTGGAGAAACTGGAGCTCTTGACTTCAACTTAACACTTTTCTGAATGGCAGAAAAGTCACAGCAAAAGCCTAGATCTACAGTGTAGATAATACCAAGGAGTCTTCAACTTGGGAGCCACAGTGGCGCAGTGGTTAGTGCACTGGCTTCCTACCTTGGTGGTCCATGGTTCGATCCCCAGTTGAAGCAGGGTTTTTTAGACTGCAAACAGCTCCAGGGTCGACCCAGCCTCATGAATTGGGTACCAGAGCAACTCTGGGAAGATTAAGGTGGCCGACGTGATGCTGACCACATCACCCCTAGTGTGCCAATGGTTGAGAAAATATGGGCCTAACACCATATTCCCAATATGCCTCAATGGGCGTGTAACGGGATCCTTTACCTTGACCTTCAACTTGGTATTGGCAGCTAAAGAGCGAGAAGCTTAGCAGCCCTAATTAAACAACAACAACATATATAAGACACCCAAACCTTTGCACTAGTACTGTACTGACTAAGAACATAAGCCTACCTGCCCATGAATATGTACCAGACCCTCCACAATCTCTCTGAACAGCCTCCAAACTCTGTCCATGTCACGCCACAATCCAGAGTCAATGCAGTTTCTAAGTGTGCTCTTTTCACAGTACTCCATCTATCTCAGCAACGTCCGGTAATATATTAAAAAAACTGGATTACTTAAATATTTTATGAGCTTTAGAATTTTCTAACTGATGTGCAAAATATTTCAGAATCTTTAAGAGATTTTATGATTGTACACTTTACTGACCATAACCATGCCCTCTTTGTTCTTATATAGTAACAATTTGCAAATTTTAATAGTATGGTCACGTGTCACATAAAATGGACTATCCAGGACTTATCCTTCACTGCACAGATATGGAAATAAATGGACATCAACAGAAATCAAGTCCAACATAAAAATAAGAATCTTCAACTCAAATGTCAAGGATGTCTGATCTTGTGGTTCTGAAATATGGAGAGCAACAAAAATAACAACCAGAAAGGTACAGACTTTCATAAATCATGTGCTTGCACAGAGCAGAAGGATTGAAATAGTAGGACAAATTCACCAGCGTGGAATTGACAGAAAGAACCAATCATTACAAGACAGTCCTTGTTCTAGACAGAATCACAAGGGTAAGAGAAATAGAGAGAGAGACACCCAAAAACATACATGGAGAAGGGAATCAGATATAAGACATGAAGGGGATAAAAAAAGACCTAGAGAATACCTTGAATGTGGCCCAGAATAGGACGGCTTGCTGAAAGCAAGAAAGAGGGGTAGATCAAAGATCTACAGGGAAGGAATTACACATAAATCAACAGGAGCGACATCTGCAAAAACTTATTCTGGCACAAGGCAGATAACTGATGTGATCAACAGAAAGGAATCCCCAAATAATCAACCAGGTTAGGGGATTATGGAAGGAGGGAAGGGCACTGCCTCCAAAGGTGATACCTTGAGGCGTCTGCAGTCACACGTGCAAGACTTTCATTTCTTGAAGATGAAATTTAGTTAAGTATTCTCTTTATGGTCGGCGTCTGTGGCCTAACTGATATGAATGCAGTTTCATAATCCAGATATACAGTTGACATTAAAAAATCCGGCCATCGATAATCCGGTTCCTTCAGATTTCCGGCATGGATTTCGGAGCGCATTTTTAAATTTACCACGTTGGCGCGCCACTGTTTTCTGTAGAACTATTTTATTCAGTTGAACTAAAATTCTGTAGAACTATTTTATTTAGTTGATGAACATTAAAATTTCATTTGCTTTTCATTTAGTTTTTAATTTTCTTTCTTTAAAGGGCTGTACAGGTAGTCATTTTTTGTTAAATATATACAGCATATATAACCATAAAAAATCCGGCATTTTAAAAAATCCGGCACTCCTCAGGTCCGGAGGTTGCTGGATTTTTGAATGTCAACTGTACCAGGTTCGAAACCTGCTGCAGGTGGTTTGGTAGCAGATCGCTTTGTGTGGATTTTTAACAATGGTATAAGCGCCATACCGTTCAGAAAGCAATGGCAAACTACTGAATGAAAAAATTGCCTAGAAAAATCACAAACAGCCAATAAAAGCTGGGGTTGATTGCCACGACCTGTAAAGGATAAGCAACTAACTTTTTTATTCTCTTTATGAGAGTGAAGACAAAAAACAAAGCAATCTGATTGTGGTAAATTAGATAAAAAGATATCCTGATTGTGGCAAGTTGGAGAATAAGATATCCTTAATGTGACCTGTTAGATAAAGATATCCTGATTGTGGCAAATTATATAAAAAGATATCCAAGTAGGATAAAATGATATACTCAAATATGGCAAGTTTGATAAAAAATGTCACGATTGCGGCATGCTGGATAATAAAATATCCTCAATGTGGCAAGCTAGATAAAACAATATCATGACAGTGATAAGTTGGATAAAAAGATATCCTGACTGTGGCACGTCAGATAAAAATACAACCTGACTGTGGCAAGACAGATAAAAAGATATTCTGTGAGAAGTTAGATAAAATGATATCCTCACTGTGGCAAGTCAGATAAAAAGATAACCTGACTGAGGCAAGACAGATAAAAAGATATCCTATCACAGTAAAAGGGGATCCAGTTACATGCCCATTGAGGCATATTGGGAATATGGTGTTAGGCCCATATTTTCTTGACCATCAGCACACTAAGGGTGATGTGGTCAGCATGACGCCGGCCGCCTTAACCTTCCCAGAGTTGCTCTGGTACCCAATTGGGGCTGGGTCAACCCAGGAGCAGTTTGCGGCCTAAAAAAATCCCACCTCATCTGGGGATCGAACCATCGACCACTGAGCTAGGAAGCCAGTGCACTAACCACTATCTATTGCGGCTCCCTCTATCACGGTAAGTTAGATACAAATTTCCTCATCTTACTTACTTAGTCGTTCCCCTTCTACCGTGAGGTGTAGAGGTTTGGAAGAGAGAGCGCCAGACTATCCTATCGGCTGTCTTCCTCCTGGCCTGGTTCCATTCTAGTCCTCGGTCCTTCAAAGATTGTCTAATGTTGTCCTCCCAGCGGACTCTGGGTCGTCCTGGGGGGTCTGGATCCCTGACTCTTTGTTTCCCATGCTTGTTGTGGTAGCCGATCTTCTCCCATTCTGCAGACATGGCCAAACCATCTTAGTTGGGACTGTTCTACTTGGGTCTGCAGGGGGTGGGATTTTAGGCCTTGACGTATCGTCTGGTTGCGGACCATGTTTCTTCTTGTTACTTCAACCACCTTCCTCAGATACCTCATTTCTGAGGTTTGGATCTGGCTTTTATGGGTTGTAGTCATTGCCCATGACTCGCATCCATATGTCAAGACTGGGACATAGGTGGAGTGGTATACAGCCATCTTCGTTTTCTTACCAACCTCTCTCTTGCTGAGGAATCCTCGATTTATGGCCTGAAAAAGTCTCCCAGCTGCTGCTTTTCGAGTGGCCAACTCTTCTTTGATGCCTCCCTTTCGGTCTATAATAGCTCCGAAATATTTAAAGTGGTCGACCTGCTCCAGGACCTGTTCTCCCAGCTTAATCTGATTTCTTTCTTCTTGTGATATCACCATTGATTTTGTTTTAGATCTACTAATGACCATCCCTCTCTTCTCCAGCTCTTCCTTCCAGACTTGCAGGTTGGATTGGAGATGTGCCTCTGATTTAGCAATCAGGGCAACATCATCAGCAAATGCCAGTTCTAAAATACATACCTGTCTCATCTTCCAGTACCACACTGAATACTTTCTTGTTCTCTCCTTACATGACTTGATAACATCGTCCATGAGGAGTATGAAAAGATAAGGTGACAGGATATCACCTTGTCTTACACCAGTGGTGGTCCTGAACTCTTCTGACTTATGGTTTGCTGTCCTCACATAATTTCTGCAAGACTTGTAGAAGCTCTGTATAGCATGAATCAGAGGTGCTGGAATGTTCTTCCTTGCCAAACAGTCCCAAAGTTTGCTCCAGGAGACCCTGTCAAATGCCTTTTCCAGATCTATGAAACAAAGATGGATCTCACTCTTATACTCAAGGGCCTTTTCACTCAGCTGTCTGAGTGTGAAGATTAGGTCTTGAGTACTTCGGTTTGCTCGGAATCCGCACTGGACCTCATCCAACTGTGGTTCAGCTAGGTGTCGGAGTCTCTGCTCTAGGATTCTAGAGTAGATTTTACCAGGGACACTGAGAAGGGATATGCCTCTATGGTTTCCACATTGTTGATTGTCACCCTTTTTGAAAATTGGTGTTATGATGGCAATCTCCCAGTCCTTTGGTATGGTCTTGTTGCACCACGTTGCCTGTAGGACCCTTAAGAGTAATAGGTCGCCTGATGCTCCCATGTACTTAACCATTTCTGGTGTTATACCATCATGCCCTGCTGCTTTGCCCATTTTGATTTTCTCCAGTGCTGCCTTCAGTTCTTCCATCTTTATGTCATCTTCATCACCATTTGTTTCCTCTTCTGTGATAGTGGTTATCATTTCTGATGCTTGACCTTGTTCACCATCAAGGAGTTCTGAGAAATATTCTTTCCATTACTTCCTTCGGGGCAGTAAGCAATTTGCCTTGCTTGTCCTTTATAAATTTGAGAGGGCATTGTTTTTCCTTCCTCATGTTCTTTAGGGTCTTATAGAACAATTTCTGGTTTTCTTGCGCATCTTTTTCTAGCTTTTCTCCAAATTCTTCCCAGGACTTCTGTTTTGCTGCTAGCACCTTGTTCTTTGCTTCTGTTCTGAGTATCACATATTCTCTATATTTCTCTATTGGTCCTGCTGTGTCTTTAGCTCCTAAGTATTGTTTTCATGCCATTTTCTTCTCTCTTATTTTCTCTTTGACTTCCTCTGTCCATCAAGGTGTCCTCTTTCTCTTGTTTCCAAGTCGGACTTCACCACATGCTTCTGCAGCAGCTGTCTTTATGATGTCCTTGAATTTAAGCCACAGGGTTTCCATGTCATTACGTTGTTCTTCTGTGTTTCTCACTGCTGTAGCAATAAGCCCCTGATGTCTTAATTTCTGGCTCTCTCAGCTTGTAGGTCTTAATGCTCATTTCTTCCGATCGTTTACTTGGTTTATTGCGTGATGCTGGGCAGTTCCTAGGCTGAGCAACTCTTTCAGTTGTTCTTTTAATTGTAAGCAGGTAGTGATCACTTCCAATCTCTGGCCCCCTCCAGACTCTAGCATCCCGGACATATTTGAATGAGTTCCTCCTAACAATGGCATAGTCGATCACTGACTTCTCATTCTTTGTTGGTTCACATCTATTGTATGCATGTATGCGCTTATGGGGGAACTTTGTGTTGGTAATGATCAGATTCTGCTAACTGCAGAATCTAAGGAGTCGCTTTCCATTGTCATTGAGAGTATCTTCTCCATATCTTCCGATAACTCCACCCCATCTAGCATGGTCATTTCCAACTCTGGCATTGAAATCTCCGAGCATGATAATTTCATATAGGCAGTCATCCACTGTCCTTTGAAGCAGCTCAAAGAATTCCTCCTTGACCTCTGCTCTCTCATCCTCATTTGGCCCTTACACTATGACCAGGTTGACTATGGTTTCTCCTTCTTTTAGTTTTACAACCATAATGCGCTCCGAGACAAAGTTCCATCCCTTGATACTATCTTTCTGGTTTTTGGCCACAATGCAACCCACACCCCCTTTAGCTCTTTCAGATATGGGTACACCATTGTATAGCAGCGTGTTGCCATCAAGATCCATGACTCCTTGTCCCTTTTTCTTTGTTTCCGTAATAGCCAGGATTTCTAGTTTTGCTTTCCTCATCTCTTCCACCAGCTCCTCTTCTTTCCCATTTATACTTCTTGTGTTCCAAGTTCCATAAGTCGTAGTCCATAGTCCGTTCCAGTTCGTCGCCTTTAGAATCAGTCCGGCTTTCTCTGTTATATTACTCGTAATCATAGTTTAAAGCAAACAGGTGATAGGCCTGTTGTGCCTTTGCATGGTGGAGGGACTGCCTCCTTACGGCCTCCATGCAGGCCGCCCTCCTCCTTTTTCAGCCGGGCTTGGGACCGGCCTAGGCGGAGTTAAATTTCCTCATCGTGGAACATTATTACAAAACAAACAAAAACTTTAAAAAAATCCCCACTGTATGTTACAGTACGGTGGTAGGCCAGCAAGAAAAACAATTAAATAAAACCCTTTCAGTGAA
The DNA here is from genome assembly GCA_024509875.1 of Oreohelix idahoensis. Lineage (NCBI taxonomy): Eukaryota > Metazoa > Mollusca > Gastropoda > Stylommatophora > Oreohelicidae > Oreohelix > Oreohelix idahoensis. The sequence goes on along the minus strand of JAMPIV010020832.1, from coordinate 220,099 downwards.
ATAAATCTGGGATTTAAAAAAAAAGATTATGTACATTTTGGTATGTTAGTAAAAATATCACCATAGTGGATACAAAACGGGGCATAAAGGAAAAGAGTATCATGACTGTGGTAAAGTTAAATGTATTATTCTCACCTGTATGTACAAAATCTTGACTACACGTTCTTCAGGCTCGGACTCAGTCTCTTGAGTTGGAGTGTTCATTTTAAAGGGCTGTGCCACCTAATAGAAACAACATTTCTATGTAATGAAAATAAATGATTGGAAGCGAACATGTAGGAAAGATAAATGAAAATATATAAGATAATACAGATATCAAACATGACATATTTTCTCTTCAAGTACCATGTCTGGTGGCATAGACAATCATGTCTCTCCACAACTTCTTGTCTCCAGTACTGTTTATCAATTCTGGTGTTGACTCCCTGGCATGCCATGATGTCAAATTGTCCATGATCTTCTCTCTTTGTCATCCTCTTCTTCTTCTTTCACCTTTCAACTCCCCAAGGAGCATAGGCCTTCAACAAACTTATGCCAAGTCTTCCTGTCCTGTGCCATCAGCTCAAGGTCTTTCCATGACTTCCTCTACCAACCTCTTTTTCCTTCTATTCTTCGGCTGTCACAATTTCTTCTTCCCATAATATGCCCAAAGAAAGTGGATTGCTAGTTTCTCATGTTGCTGTTGTTTGTTGTTGTCAACGCTCTTACCATGGTGGTTTCTGTGGCACTTTGTTTAACATGATACAGCTGCCAGCTCCATGTACAATTTTCATATTAGTTACCTTGTACGATGTCATGTGTTACGCAACTGCCAAGTTAATACACTAGATTGAAACTAGGGCAGATATACAGGTTTGAAAAAATGCAGTACTGTTTTTACAAGGTGTGTGTCGATGCTAACCAATCAGAACAGGACCCTACATACGACCGATGGATAAGGCTTACTAGCATTTATTATGGAATAAAACTGGTGAAATAAGGGGTAGACTTAGGGCTCGCATAAGGAATGACAGACAAGGATGAGAATGGTCTCCTTTTATAGGGGATAACTTCATTTATGTGCAGGTACAAGGAAATTTGGAGGGATGGAGTAGTTTTGAAGAATTTTGTACGAAAGAGTGTCAGTGCATCGAGAAATCCTATGGTTTTCCGATTCGAAATTCAATATAAAATCGTTAATACGACCGATATTGGAAAACAACATATGGATGGAAAGATAAACTTACCAAGAATGGAAGACTATAACTCAAAAGGCGCTAAATAGAAAAGGTGCGATGCACGAGGCTGAGGTTTGAAACAATTCTAACACAGAATCCCTCAGAGATGAAATTTTGCAGAAGTAAACCAGAGTTGCGGACCCTTGTCTTCCGATACGTACGCTCTGTGCCAATAAAAGGAACTCGCGGAGAATTCAAACTCACTTGCACAGCGTAAAGACAGAAGGACGGAGACTAGAGAGAGACGCCTGTGAAGCTAACACTTTGTTATTTGTAGAGGGCAGTACTATACTCCACCAAAAGCCAGTCTTTTTATTATCTTTATAAGATCCTAAGAGGGTTCGAAGGTATCAGCAAAATCAGAGGTCTAAGAGTCAGGATCAATCTGAGCTACCTGAAATAATACAGGAGCCACTGTATTGCTATCCGGACTTCATCCTCAGTCCCCATCAGTGCTTGGAGGTCCTGAGGGAGGCCTTAACTGAACAAACTGTGCCAGTCATAGTGAAGACAGACAAAATACTTCGAGCTGAGTACCAGTATATGTTAAATTCATACAACCAAATGAGAAATCCAGGACAGTTTATGATGAAAGTATTAGTCTGAGAGCATTAGCCAAGAACACAGAAGTGAAAATTCCCAGGAAAGACTTTTTAGTTAATTGAATTAGAAAATCACCATTCTTCAGATTTTGTAAAAATTTTATTTATTGAATATCATCATCATCCATTCACATTTCACAAGAAGCCAAGATAGATGTACATATTAAATTCAAATCAAATTGTACTCAACTGACTTATTACCTTTATATTGTTACAGTTGAAGTTCATTTTTTGAATTGTTTGATTATCATAGCAGGTCACTTAGCTAAGGGGCAATTTAAGGTCTGACTTTAATCTGAATATTTTCTAAAGCAGATTCTTTCACAGCCGTGACTATCCTGTGATACCAGTGTTCTTCTCTGACACTGGGACTTCACTCATTCAAGGCAGAATCCTATTTCTGTTCTTCCAGTATCTACTACTGACATTCTACTTATAAAACCTTACGCTACATACGACATGCCTAAATCAGTAGCCCAAGTCTTTTTTTGTCTCTTCGGAGACCCCCAGGATCAATGTGATTGGATTTGCAACAGGCCCCTTGTCTCTTATTCTGGCATTTAATTATGTTTTGGGTAGGAGTTTTTGTAGTATTTACGTTTTTTCAGGGAAGGATTACGGTGGGATTTTTTATCTTAGTCGGTTTTTTGTTTCTCTTTGTATAATAAGGGTGTTTGAATAGCAGAGCATTTTTGTTTCTCTAACAGGGAGCGCGCCATAATTATTGGGAAGGGTAATTCAGACGGGAAAAGTTCACGCAGCCCGCCTCTACGCAACGCAACAGTTGGGGGTAGGGGGAGATTTTAGCGCGTGGAACAGAATAGCAACGGAATTATTTTGTTTGGTCTTAGGTTCTAAATTTAGATAATGACCGCGGGCTATTCCCGGCATGTTGGTTGGTTCAGAGATTGACCCGTTATAGAAACAAAGCCAAGTTATGACTCACACGTTGGCGTGGGTCAGCCTACATTTCTGGAATAAATAAGCGAGTTAAGAACGAAAAAGCCTCTCAGATTTTAAAACCAACAACGTCTTGCCGTGGAAATCTATGCCTGTATTTATATAAAGAGTCAGATTGCTCTTAGGAGATAGTCTACTTTGGTAAATATCTAGTTAATTTAGCTAAGATAGTTTGTAAGATTTTGCAGGGTTTAGATCATGGTTATTCATAGAAGCAGAGCCAAAAAAAAAGGCTATCTTTTAGAACTGATAATAACTAGGGAGCGCATGTGTGTCTTTTATGCAGTGAGTGTGGAATTCCGATAGTTCACTTAGAGTAGATCCTCGGACATAATTGGGTATGGTAATTAACTGGGTTATTACGGTTAAATTGTCAGACGACAGGAGTATTTACTATTTCCTGGACTTGTGATCTATAAATATTGCAGCGTAAAAAACACGCTCGTGAAAATTAATTATATTTCATAACAGACATGCCATTAGTTACCCCCTTGTTTAAATAATATTGTCAGAGTGCATTCACTCTTTTTATGAGATAAGGAAAGCTTAAAAATTTGAGATGCTAAATATCAAAATTTTGAGATACGATGCATGTAATTTCACTGTGATTTTCAAGGATTTGGAGAGGGGGTACCTGAGCGCTTGCTGTGTAGTTTTCTAGAGGAGTTAAGTTGATAACGGAAGAGGGACAGGGGAGATAGCGGGGTATGCATTTGTAAGAGAGGATTGCAGTTCCTATATATAACGTTATCGGAATTGGCTGTAAATAATATTGCCGACATGTGGGTGAAGGTTTCCCAATATTTGATTTATAATGTTAGCAGAGTACATATGCTAGGTAATTTGTGCGCGTTATTTACGGGTTGTTTAAATGTGTGTAAATTACCAGCGGGCTAATTTGGGTAACGCTGTTGTATAAGAATGAGTAACTTTAACAGTTCTGTTAGAACATAGGTAATTGTGTATTTTTCTCTGTGTGGGTAAACCATACTGTTTTGAAGTCAGCAGTTACGGGATTTAATTTATCCTAAAATTGAGAGATATATTTATAGTGGTGAATTCATGGAGACAGGAGGTTATGGTCTCAGGTGAAGTCTATTGTATTGTGGTTTAGCGAGGAAACACCTCGATCATTGTTAAATAGTAGGGCCAGGAATTTACCAGCAACAGGTTCATTCAGTGGTCGGAATGTTTTGACGGCTAAACTGAGCCGCCAGCATGTAAGAGATTAAGCCAGCTGAGTCTGGAGATTAGAGTTGTCGATAGGACAGTATTTAAGGGGAAGTGGGGGTAGGCATCTTTACGGATCGCTAGCGCGATTATAGAATAGAGCAGGGGAGTGGTATTGAGTTAAGTGTTGAAGATTTGGGATTTAAGTGTTAAGGATATGAGAATTTGTTGTGCGATATATATATATTATTGTTTTGTCCACAGCAGATATTTTCACGGCGTGGCAGCTAGGGCGTCAGTAGTCCTACAGCTCGCCAGAAGCGGTCGACCTTTCTCAGGAGAAGAGAAAGGGGAGTGGTGACACGGTGGTCACTGGTGCAAACATCTGTTTTTGTACCCAAGAGAAAGCGGAGCAGTGACGCGGTGGTCACTGGTGCAAAAGTCTGTTTTGTACCCAAGAGAAAGCGGAGCGGTGACGTGGTGGTCACTGTTGCAAAAGTCTGGTTTTTGTACCCAAGAAAGAGCAGGGAGCTGGAAGCGAAGACTTCTTCAGCAAGAACAGATGTTCTTAACAAATTCAGAGCTATTTACGCTCATATAAAGCACACACTGATCCTAGGCGCAGGGCCTAGAGGTGTCGTGAATTTCGGGCATAATAATCCCGACAGCCCTAAACCCAAGGAGAGAGGTACCCGGGCTACTGCAAGTAAAAATTTGTCTATTTGGAAGCAGCAATAGACCACGTCACGAATCTAGTTTACCAAGCAAGTCAGCAGCTACAACAGGCGGAGAAGAGGGGAAAGGGTTACAATCCCTCTTAACTGCACCAGATAGAGAGAGAGAAGGAGAGTAGTGGAGGAGTTTTCTCAGTAGAAACTTGGTGTCAGACAGACACTGAACAGAAATAGAACTTAACAATTCATCGTCAATTTGTGTAGGAGATAATAGAAGAGTTCTTTTTTGTGTGGACACTGTGTTAGCTGTAGAAGGGTAGTCAGCCTACAGGGAAGCTGGGTGGCCACGTCATTGGTTTAGGAAAACCGTCTGCAGACAGACGGACAGTAGGAGTTAGATTGTGGTTACATGATATTTAGTAGATTCAGAGTAAGGCGGATCTAAATGTTAGAGATCCCACTTCACAAGTTGATGTATTTCTTACTTTTAGGTTGAGGGTGAGTTGTGGGGTATCTTACCTAATCACGTTAATTGATTGTTGTGTTCTTTTTCCAGGTGTGCGAACACGCATTTTTATTCTATTTGTAGTATGTTATATGAATTTTTGTGGTGTAAATAAAATCTATTGTAAACTTTAGGCTGGATCAGTCACTTACTTCAACCTATATGTTGTCTGTATAGTGGTGTCTGTGGTGTTAAACTAATTAAACCTTATCCCAGTCTTGGTAGTTAGAGGTAGTGAGGTTATAGCATAACATTACGTCACCAAGTGGCAAGGGAGGGTCAATTGACGCCAATAGCCTCATCTCCCACAGTCACTGTCAATTTTTTCTTCTGAAATCTATCTTCTTAGTCTTTCTTTCCACTAGGGTCTAGTCTATTTAGGTAGGCAGCCTCTAGTCAAAATCCACTTCGTGACAGGAGACCCCCAGGAACTACACGGGGTGACATAGATATGTTGAAATAGATATGTTAAGAGAAAAAGACAATGGACACTGCAAAATCAGTCATGCCAAATTTATTTTTTCATTTTATCTGCCAGTTTTACAGCAGTCCATTTTATTTTAAACCTTTTCCAGCTAAGTACTCAAACTACATTATGTGGATTTCATCATCTAAGAACTAGGGTATGTTATATCATTCCTCTCACCTCAGATGTGGAGGTAGCTGTATTTTTCCCAATGTTGTCATCACTATCAAAAACAATGCTGTCATCAGAACTATTCATCTTGGGCCTGGAGACAGAATAATATGAGCTGTGAATCAGAACAAGGTTTGAGCTAATCTCTTCAACATCTGAGGTAAGGTTTTTGAACTATAATACTTCTCTCCCTAATCCTCCCCTCATTATGAAGAAAAGAAAGGCAATAACAGCTTTATACTATATCTTGATTAATGGGACAATCACAGAGAAAACAAGTTTCATACTTTATCTTGATTAATGCAACAATCACAGATAAAACAAGTTTCATACTATATCTTGATTAAATGAACACATGAAGGAAGATGTTGGTCTAAAGAAAACTCTTAACTCACATATAGGAAGATGTTGGTCTAAAGAAAACTCTTAACTTACATGTAGGAAGATTTTGATCTAAAGAAAACTCTTAACTCACATGTAGGAAGATGTTGGTCTAAGGAAAACTCTTAACTCACATGTAGGAAGTTGTTGGTCTAAAGAAAATTCTAACTCACATAAAAGAAGATCCAAACACATCTGCTTCATCCTCAGCTTTCTTTGAAAATATTCAAGTGGACGTCAGAGAGTGTATGAAGAAGAAGAAACCTAAGGTAGCGTAGCTGGTCACAAGATTGTGTTTCCCTCCCTGAGATCAGGGGGGGAAGTTATATCTGGTACTGCTTGTTCTGCTTCTCTAAATAACATGGAGTGTCTTACAAATACTGGCATGTTTGCCATTATAATTTGTCAAAATGAAGAAGAGTCATCTAGATAAAGATGAATTTACTTTGCAAGGAAAACTAAACTAATTAACACTCCCTGTCCTGCACTTTTCCCTCTGGCATGTCATACAAAGCAACTAATATAAGGTTGTGGATGGGGCTAGCAACCCCATCATGACAAAACAAACTGCTATAGAAACTATGTAGTATAGAAACTACAACAGCAAGAAAGCCAGTAGCAGTTGTGGCTCCATGCTTCAATGGGAGCAAAAAAAAAAACAAATGAGATGATGATATCTTGCAATGTACCATTGTTAAACGATTGCCCCCATTCTACTGACTCATCTGCTGCTCTGGGTGCCAGATTCTCAACATCGCCTATGGGGTCAAAACTAGAACTGGCTGACTTCACAACTGCAGGAATAACTAGTGTCTTTGTGAGTGCAATGCTTCGGACAATATGAGGAGCTCTTTTATTAACAGCTGCAGCTTCCTCAGCTTGTGAGGAGGAGGTGATGCTTGAGGATGTTTCAGACTGGGCTGGGTCATCACTGATTTCAATCCAGGAGCAGTAATATCTGAGAAGAATTAAATAAAATTCACTCATTAATACAAAGAGCTAAGTCAGTCCTATTGTATGGCTGTGAAACATGGAGAACAGCAAACACAAACAAGAAGTTACAGACTTTCATAGATGGATGCTTGTGTTGAAAAGAAGTAGTAAAAAAAGGGTCACTGATGACAAGAACCAGACAAGTTCCAGTGAAACAAGAGATGAGAAGAAGACACTGACTATGGACAGGACACACACTGTAGAAACCTGCTATTAGCATTACAAGGTAGGCCATGTTCTGGAATCCCCAAGTTAAGACAAGCAGAGGTAGACAGAAGAATACACGGAGAAGAGCACTGGAGACATAAATGAAATAATGAGGAAGACATGGACAGAGCTGATGGCAAGCAACGGGTATGTTTTTGTTGAAGTCATATGCCCCTTGGGGTGCTAATGGGTCCTTATTGACTGACTGAATAAAGAGAGCTACTCATAACAAAGAAGAAATAACATAATACCTACTTTGCACTCCATTAATGAATGCTTAATGTTCTGGAAGTCAAAAGTTATAATAAATGGCTATATTAAATGCTCAATCAATCAATATCCTTTGGCTCCTCAAGCAGCATAGACCTTCAACAAATACACACCAAGTCCTTCTGTCACATGCCACCAGTTTAAGGCCTTTCCATGTCTCTCTCATCTTTTTCATTTCTATCTCTAGATCTCTTCTCCACGTGTTCTTCAGCCTGCCTCAATTCTCTTACCATGGGGATTCCAGAACAAGGACTGTCTGGTAATGTTATCAACAGGTTTCTTCAACGTGTGCCCAGTCCATTGCCAGCATCTTCTCATTTCTTGTGCCACTTGGTACTGAATCTGGTTCATGTAATCAATGCCATATTGGTGACCTTGCTGTACCATTTCAATCCTTCCATTTTACACAAGCACTCATTTACTATTAAATGTTACACCTTATTTATCAGTTAAAATATAATTCGAATGAGGTGCTGATCCTTTGGCACATTATACCATTTCTGATCTGACCAGTGTCCACTTATTGCCATTCTTGTAATGTTAGGTTTAAGATTCTAGTTGGAGTGTATAAATAATAAATCTGACATCTTGAATCAGAATCAGAACTGGCCACTGCAACCTCAAAGTAATAAAGGTGATGAAAATTCTAATTAACCTTACTCCACAGAGGGAGAGATAAATGATAATGACTTTGACATTACCTGACCACATTTTCATGGTTCAGTCGAGACAAGAGCTTTACTTCTCTCTTCATTTTCTTCAACATTTTACTCTTGGGATTGAGAGGTATCCTTTTGATGGCATAAAATCTTCCATCCAGTTTGTTCTTCACCTGAGTATGACAATTTTTTTTTTTTAAAATATATAAAAAAAATGTTAAAATGTTTTCTGCATAAAGATTCATCAGGGCAATTATGTCACAAAAACTAAAAATAAAAATAATGAAGCAATTTTTTTCATAAAATCTAATACATTATTGGCTAATTTATATAATTCAAATAGCAAAAGTGTAACATTAAATCAAATTAACAAAAATGTAATTCATCATTAAACTAATTCCCTGAAGAGCAAAAGCCTACAGTTAGATCACAACAAGATGTCTTGATCAGGCTCTTTCCCATATACAAGCATATTTAGGTCTGTCTTTCTTTTATCCTTGGAATTCCAGAACCAGGACTGCCCTGTCATGCTATCAGGTTTCCTCAACGTCTGTCCTATCCAAAACTACCATTTATTTTTGTTACCTCTTGTTCTACTGGTATTTGTATTTTTTCAATTTCACACTGGTCTACAATTTTAAAAACGCTTTAAGCCCATCCATTTGTGCGAACTCTATGAAGCCATCCATGTGAACTTCAATCAATACCCTTTAGCTCCCCGAGGAGCATAGGCCTTCAACAAACACATGCCGAGTCTTCCTGGCCTGAGCGATCTGCTCAAGTTCTTTCCATGTTTTCCTCATCATTTTCACCTCTGTATCCAGTTCTCTTCTCCATGTGTTTTTTGGTCTACCTCTGCCTCTCTTTCCCTGTGGATTCCAGAACAAGGACTGCCTTGTAATGCTATCAACAGGTTTCCTCAATGTGTGTCCTATCCATCGCCAGCGTCTTCTTTTCAACTCTTGTTCCACTGGCACTTGTCTGGTTCTTGTCATCAATTCCACATTTGTGACTTTGTCATACCATTTCAGTCCTTCTATTCTACGCAAGCACCAGTTTATAAAAGTCTGTAGCTTTTTGGTTGTTGTTTTTGTTGCTCTCCTTGTCTCAGAGCCATACAATAGGACTGACTTGACATTTGAGTTCATTCATTCATTCATTCATTCATAACCCTCCACTCCCAAAGGAGCATAGGCCTTCAACAAACACATGCCAAGTCCTCCTGTCACGTGCCATCATCTCAAGTTCTTTCCATGTTCTCCTCATCATTTTCACCTCTGTTTCCAGCTCTCTTCTCCATGTACTTCTTGGTCTACCTCTGCCTCTCTTGCCCTGGGGGTTCCAGAACAAGGACTGCCTTGTAATGCTATCAACAGGTTTCCTCAGTGTGTGTCCTATCCATCGCCATCGTCTTCTTCTCATTTCTTGTTCCACTGGCACTTGTCTAGTTCTTGTCATCAGTTCCACGTTGGTAACCTTGTCATACCATTTTAATCCCTCTATTCTACGCAAGCACCCATTTATGAAAGTCTGTAGCTTTTTGGTTGTTGTCTTTGTTGCTCTCCTTGTCTCAGAGCCATACAATAGGACTGACTTGACATTTGAGTTGAAGATACTTATTTTCGTGTTGGACTTGATTTCTCTTGTTCTCCATATGTTTCCCAATGGCGGTGAGAAACACAGGAGAAAACCTGATGACTTGGAAACCCTCTAGCTTAAATTCAAGGACATCATAAGGACAGCTGCTGCAGAAGCATGTGGTGAAGTCCGACTTGGGAACAAGAGAAAGAGGACACCTTGGTGTACAGAGGAAGTCAAAGAGAAAATAAGAGAGAAGAAAATGGCATGGAAACAATACTTAGGAGCTAAAAACACAGCAGGACAAATAGAGAAATATAGAGAATATGTGACAGAACAGAAGCAAAGAACAAGGTGCTTGCAGCAAAACATAAATCCTGGGAAGAATTTGGAGAGAAAAGCTAGAAAAAGATGCGCAAGAAAACCAGAAATTGTTCTATAAGACCCTAAAGAATACGAGGAAGGAAAAACAATACCCTCTCAAATTTATAAAGGACGAGCAAGGCAAATTGCTTACTGCCCCGAAGGAAGTAATGGAGAGGCGGAAATAATATTTCTCAGAACTCCTTGATGGTGAGCAAGGTCAGGCATCAGAAATGATAACCACTAGCACAGAAGAGAAAACCAATGGTGGTGAAGATGACATAAAGATGGAAGAACTGAAGGAAGAACTGGAGAAAATCAAGATGGGCAAAGCAGCAGGGCATGATGGTATAACACCAGAAATGGTTAAGTACATGGGAGCATCAGGCGACCTATTACTCTTAAGGGTCCTACAGGCAGCGAGGTGCAACAAAGGCCATACCAAAGGATTGGGAGATTGCAATCATAACACCGATTTTCAAAAAGGGTGACAATCGACAATGTGGAAACCATAGAGGCATATCCCTTCTCAGTGTCCCTGGTAAAATCTAATCTAGAATCCTAGAGCAGAGACTACGATGCTTAGCTGAGCCACAATTGGATGAGGTCCAGTGTGGATTCTGAGCAAACCGAAGTACTCAAGACCTAATCTTCCCACTCAGACAGCTGAGTAAAAAGGCCCTTGAGTATAAGAGGGAGATCCATCTTTGTTTCATAGATCTGGAAAAGGCGTTTGACAGGGTCCCCTGGAGCAAACTTTGGGACTGTTTGGCAAGGAAGAACATTCCAGCACCTCTGATTCATGCTATATAGAGCTTCTACAAGTCTTGCAGAAATTATGTGAGGACAGCAAACCATAAGTCAGATGAGTTCAGGACCACCACTGGTGTAAGACAAGGTGATATCCTGTCACCTTATCTTTTCATACTCCTCATGGACGATGTCATCAAGGCATGTAAGGAGAGAACAAGAAAGTATTCAGTGGGGTACTGGAAGATGAGACAGGTCTGTATTTCAAAGCTGGCATTTGCTGATGATGTTGCATTGATTGCTAAATCAGAGGCACATCTCCAATCCAACCTGCAAGTCTGGAAGGAAGAGCTGGAGAAGAGAGGGATGGTCATAAGCAGCTCTAAAACAAAATCCATGGTGATATCATGAGAAGAAAGAATAATCAGATTAAGCTGGGAGAACAGGTCCTGGAGCAGGTCGACCACTTTAAATACCTCAGAGCTATTATAGACCGAAAGGGAGGCATCAAAGAAGAGTTGGCCACTCGAAAAGCAGCAGCTGGGAGACTTTTTCAGGCCATAAATCGAGGATTCCTCAGCAAGAGAGAGGTTGGTAAGAAAACGAAGATGATTGTATACCGCTCCACCTATGTCCCAGTCTTGACATATGGATGCAAGTCATGGGCAATGACTACAACCCACAAAAGCCAGATCCAAACCTCAGAAATGAGGTATCTGAGGAAGGTGGTTGAAGTAACAAGAAGAGACATGGTCCGCAACCAGACAATACGTCGAGGCCTAAAATCCCACCCCCTGCAGACCCAAGTAGAACAGTCCCAACTAAGATGGTTTGGCCATGTCTGCAGAATGGGAGAAGATCAGCTACCACAACAAGCATGGGAAACAAAGAGCCAGGGATCCAGACCCCCAGGACGACCCAAAGTCCGCTGGGAGGACAACATTAGACAATCTTTGAAGGACCGAGGACTAGAATGGAACCAGGCCAGGAGGAAGACAGCCGATAAGATAGTCTGGCGCTCTCTTCCAAACCTCTACACCTCACGGTAGAAGGGGAATGACTAAGTGAAATGAGATAAGTCTGATTTTGCTTTCCCTGTACTGTATCATGAATCTAACTGCTGCAGGCTTCCTTCTGACCTGGGTGGCTGAGCTGAGTTAGTTGCTTTGGATGACTTGTTCTTGTTTCTGACTGACAATTCTCTAGGAAGTTCTTGCAGGATGGGGTAGCCAGCCCTATGCCCAAGCCTCATTACTAGCATTCAATGACATGCATTATATGATACAGTGTTCCAATTTTTTGCACACCTTGTGATCAGTAACAATCAGACAACATTAAAATACAAGACTGCATTATTATGTCTGCGTTCAAATTGAGTAATGAAAATATACCTTTAGTACATCTCCAAATCCGCCTTTCCCAAGAACTTTCAGTAGTTCAAATTCTGAGGCTAATCTTGACTGGCCGCTGGCTACAAGACTTGAAAGATATTCAAATTCTTCCTCTTCCTTATTCTCAGACATCTCATCATTGTTCTCATCTTTCTCTTTGACTGCAAAGGAGGTTAGCAAAAAATAATGTTCTAACATTTATAAAGGCCTGAACTGTTAAGTATGTATGTTCTGAGAAAACACAAACACCAGGTACTTTCTCTCTCTCTCTCCCCCTTCACCTCATATCACCTCACCACACCACACTCACACAGGGTGGATCAAAAGTCAAGCTCCTTAGGCAATTTACCTTCCATTACTCAGTGTCACAAGAAAAAATGTTTCAGTGAGCTCCACTAGACTAATCCTTTCATCCAATTATTTTCACCCGTACAAAATCCACTTAGTTCAAGAACTACACGGCAATGACCGAGACAGTCATATGGAGTGCTGTCAGTGGTTTATGCAGCACTGGTGGCTTGACAAACGCATCATGTTCAGCGATGAAGCAGTGTTTCACCTTAATGGTTCACTCAACAGACATAATGCACGATACTGGGCCATTGAAAACCCACACTGGGTAACGGAAGGTAAATTGCCTATAAGGCCTGACTTTTGGCCCACCTTGTGTGTGTGTGTATATATTGCCAGTGTAGTTCCCAGGGATCTCTGAAGAGACAGGGAAAGAACATGACCACTATCTCAGATATACCACAAGAGGTGACTAATGTGAGGCTGGGAAGGATGTGCCAGTATTGAGTATATTATCTACAATTACAGACACCAAGTATCCAAATTATAACCACTTGGGGTTGAAAATAACTTTTGATCTGTTTAATATATATTTATTATACAGCGCAAACCGCTTAAGGCGATCTCGGATGTGGCAAATTTCTGTTGTGAAGAACAATTTGTTTATACCCGGCAATTTTTCTTCTTTGCCTTTGTAAAAAATGTCCGGTTAAGCGGAATCCGTTTATGACGAATTTTCGGATATGCCGAACGATTAAATGTGTCTCGACTATATAATTTGATCTGCTTAAGGCGAACTTTTTTCAAATACAGTACCTGGACATTTGTACAACTTTTCGGCTATGTTCGGAAATTGCGCGCTTCGTCGCTGTTAGAATTTGAGTTATTTCCCCTCTAAAAATGGTTGGAAAGTTAAAATCCATATCTTTGAAAAGAAAGATTGAGCTATTACAAGAAGTGGAAAATAGTGGCAAAAAGAAAATAGCGGCAAAAAGAAAATAGCAAAGGAATTCGGCATTCCAAAATCAACGCTTTCAGGAATCATAAAAAATAAGGATCGGGACAGAAAAATGTTTTATGGTGGACAAGTTGATTGCTACAGAATGAAGAACCGAAAAGCGGAGCGTGCTGTGGTTGACACGGCACTCCTAAAACGGTTCACAATAGCAAGATCAGCAAATGTTCCTGTAAATGGACCTATATTAACTGCAAAGGCAGAAGAGTTAGCACTTCTGGAAGGTCGGACTGGCTGGAAATGTAGTCCTGGCTGGTTGGGTCGTTTTAAAAAACGGCCCAACATTACTTACGAAGCTTTGTGTGGGGAAAGACATTCTGTTAATGAAACGACTACCGAGTCATGGACGGAGGAGGTGCTAAAACCAGCCATGAGTAGGTATAATTCCGCTGATGTGTTTAATGCTGATGAAACCATATGCTTGAACTCTTATCTGGATAAGAGGAATTTCTAATAAGAAGAACTATTTCTTGGGTCCCTGGTGAGTTCTCCTTAAGCGGTTTGCACTGTACATAATAATAAATATTATATTTATTCGCAACAAAATTAACTCTGAAATTTCCAGGAAAAAAATGTAATAAAAGTACACAATATATACACCATTTCTCTATTGCCCAGAGCTGTGTGCATCAGTTATGTGCTCAACATGAAGGACATGCATGCTGACATAATTAACATGAATGACATGCATGCTGTTCTAATTGTGGCTTAACAGTATCCTGTTAGAATCTGCCTTCAAGAGTAATGCTCTTGATAACACAATTTTACCCTCAACATTTTCTTTGTTCTGATTACTTTCTGCTAGGGCCGGTGTGAATTTGACTAGGTTCTTGATAAAGCTGTGTTCTAGCAACTGGGTGGCCGTCCACCTGAACCGTTCATCCATCAGCAGAGTTCTAGGAGAAGATAAAACATGTTCTCTAAAAGACTTTTCATAGAAATAAACATGTACCCTATAACAGAGTTCTGAGAGAAATAATGTAGTTTTTATCAAAGTTCTGAGAGAAATAATGTAGTCTTTAACACAGTTCTGAGAGAAATAATGTAGTCTTTAACACAGTTCTGAGAGAAATAATGTAGTCTTTAACAGAGTTGTAAGAGAAATAATGTAGTCTTTAACACAGTTCTGAGAGAAATAAATGTATCACTCATAAGAGACAAGACCTCTAATGGGAAACTGATCACACGAACCAGATAAGCGCTGCTGGAGCAAGAGATGAGAAGAAGACATTGGTGTTGTATAGGACTACTGTTGATAGTATTACAAGGCAGTCCTTGTTCTGGAATCCCCTCAGGGTAAGAGAGGCAGAGGGAGACTGAAAAACACATGGAAAAGAGAACTGGAGACAGACATGAAAGGAATGAGGAAGAATGAAAGAAAGACCTTGAGCTGATAGCGCAGGACAGGAAGAATTACAAAGGATGATGATAAATGACTCAAAACAGTTCTCAAATACTTAATGCTGCCTTTAACTGAGCTGTGAGAGACAAAATAATCCAGTAACAGAATAATGAGAGAAATAAAACTAAAATGTTTGGAATCTTATGGCACTTAAGAGTCTTATTTATTTTAATGTGTCACATGTCAAACATGGCGCAGGCAAGAATAGCAAGACTAACTTAAAACAGAGATGAGTCCATTAATGTAGGAACTGGCTGGAGTGGCTAAGAGGTATGGCATCCGCCTCTAATTCTAAAGGTACCAGGTTCGGTTCCCAGTACAAGGAATATATTTGATGGAAATTTTTTCAGAACCAGTGGTTTAATGATGTCATACTCCCCCCCCCCCCCCCCCCCCCCCCGATTTCATGGTTAGTGAGATCAGATGTCTAGCCTTCTCGGATAAGGGCGAAAAAATAGGAAGTCCAGTGTGCAAGTTGCACATGTTAAAAATCCCTCGGCAGTTGGAAATCACAAAGAGTAGGCCACATAGCCACTGCCCTGGCAAAATTTATAAAAATTAGGAAAACCTACCCACTATAAAAAATATTTATAGAAGGTGTGATTCCTGTATACACACATCGGGATTCTCGCCAGTGCTACGGGGATTGTGCACTGTGTTGAGATCCTCCTTGTGTGATCTAAGGGAGGAGATCGGAGCACTGATGGAGTAGTCTGTGTGCAATGAAGATGGTCCTTAAAACCAAAAAGAAACTGGTATAATTAAGTTACTAATTACCAGGAGAAACATGACATAAACTCACTGAGAATACATCAACAGGGAGCAAAATAGTTTAAAATAATTAGCAAGTACCTTGTGCTATTATAAAAACAAATACACCAGATCTTGCTTTTAACTTTTGTTATCAGAAACATGATCACTCATCAAAACATGAAAAATCTGTACTAGATTTTCTGTTACACGAACACCTGACTCAGATATATAGACTCTTCAGTTTTCAGGCGTATGTAAGACTATCCTTGATGGCCTTGTGTTCCATCACCTTCGACTTCTCCACCAAAATAAATGTCAGTGATGGTATTTGCTTCTCAATTAGGCCCATTCATTTATTCATGTAAAGGACCATCATCATCATCATCTTTCATGTCCATATAGAGCACATTCATTCATTACCCTTTATCTTACCAAGGACCACAGACCTTCAACAAATGAATGCCAAGTCCTCACGTCTGCCTCAGGTTCTCTTGTGTGCTTTTTTTGGTCTCCACCTATTTCTTAAGACCCTGTGGATTCTACAGCAGGGACAGCCTGTAATGGTATCAACTGGTTTTTTCAATGTGTGTCTTATCCAATATTTATTCTCCTCACATCTTGCCATACTGACACGTCTAGCTCTCTCCATTAGCTCAACACTAACAATCCTGGCATGCCACCCCAATCCCTGTACTCTGCAGAAGCACCCATCCACAAAAAGTCTTCCTTTTTCTGGTTGTTATCCGATTCTCTTTATGTTCCAGGGCAACACATCCTGAGCTGAAAACTCCTATTTTCATGTTGGACCTGACTTCCTCAGACTCTCACATATTTCCCAATGCAATGATAGTCCCACCTACATTCTGACCTTGACATCACTATCTATTCTTTCAACCCTGTCCATTTTTCCACCATGACACATGTACGACTCAACAATCTTCAGGGTACACATCTCCCAGTTCAACCTGGCTACTACTGGTCACATTCACTATAACAATCCCTGATCTGTCTCTATGCACTCTCAAGCCCAACCGCCTTGACCCCAACCATTTTACCATGCATCTGGCCATGGTCATGAGACCAAAGAGCCAGGATGTCTGCAAAACACAGACTATTAAGTCTTGCTGCTTTTAGTCCACCGAACTCTATCTCTGAGGGTCGATTCCACTGTTCTCACAATCCAGTCAACAGTCAGTAAGAAGAGCTATGTGACAAGAGGCATCCCTATCACATCCCTGCCCCCATCGCAAAGAACTCAGTAAGCTGTCCCCCATGGAGAACTCTACATTGCATATTCCCCCATGTTTTCCTCATTAGCACAATGAATTTAAGTGTGACTCTAAAATGTCACAGAATTATGCAGTGACCCTCCATCCAAACTGATGAATGCCTTCTCACAGTCCGCAAATTCAAAGTAAACAGCTGAGCTCAAAAATTGAAGGACCTTACTTTTTATGAATCAGGTTTGTCTAAAAGAACCAGAGTGTATAGTGAAACATTAATTAGTTTGCATTTTGACATTTCTTTTGGTACCAACACCTACTTGTGTAAGAAATCCAGCATGACTGCTGGTAGGTGAGGAGGAATGTAAGGTATGGACTCCTTCAGTGGATGACCGTGGACTAGTGTCAACAACATCAAACCCTGAAATATGCAAACAAAAGTTAAACTTGGCATATGTGACCAGACATTAAACTTAACTTTTAAACACCATGAAAAGTGAGCAAAATTGCAATTTATATCGCACAACAGATGACACATTTCAACCATGAAATTCGAATACAGCTGATAATAAATTAATATGAAATACTGCAAAGTGAGTAAAACTTTCCATCAAACTTTAAACCAGAGGTAGTTAATTGATAAGAAAAATAAGCACTCTTGAAGACACATCACACCAGACAGTCTTCAAATAAATATACTTAACTTAAAAATGCAGATTCACACAATGGCTGAATCAATCCAGATAATTCATGGTGTACTAAATTGATTTAGCTTATTAGATGATCTCTCTTTTATTCTTTTTTCGATGATTCAGTTATGATTTTTCCAATTTATAAGAATGTCCAAGTCACAATGTCTACATTTCTGACATGAGAAGACAGTAGGAAAAATATCAGATTAAGTATACTCCAACATTCAAAACTGCTAAGTTATTAATAACATAGTGTTTTCTTGTAATTATTTAAAAAAAAAAAAAAAAACAGTAGATAAAGAAAAGATGGAACAACGAAACATAGCTGACCAGCTGGTAGATGTCCCCTCTCTGGCCTCCACGTCCCAATACCATGGGTCCTGTCTCAGAGAAGTGTACACGAGGTCTATCTTTGTCCAGTGCAGCATACAAATCACCAAGCCTTTAAGAAAAACAAGACACAATAATTAAAAAAATTATACAGTATTTAGTTAGACCAACACTGCAGCAAATGTGAAAAAAAAATATGTACGCAGACACTTAGAACTTTATACCAAGCATAAGGATTAAATATGAAACAAAAAGCAGTTCAAACAGGCTCAAACAGGAAGTTATTTAAGAAAAGAAAAAAACCACTATTCAAGGTCCCTCCATTCCTTTTTTATCCCTGTTATGTATATCTCCAGCTGCCTTCTCCATGTGTTTGTCAGTTTCTCTCTACCACTCTCATCTTGAGGATCCCAGAACAGGGACTGCATAGTAATGCTGTCAACAGGTTTTCTCAAAGTGTGTCCAATCGCATACCAGCATCTTCTCACCTCAACTTCTGCTGGTACTTGTCTGGTTCTTGTCATCAGTTCCACATTGGTGATCTTCTTGTACCACTTCAACCATTCTGCTCTATGCAAGCCTCATTTATGAAAGTCTGCAACGTACTGGTTGTTATATCTGTTGCTCTCCATGGTTCAGAACTATACAATAGGACTGACTTGACATCTGAGTTGAAGACTCTGATTTTTTTGTCAGACTTAATTTCTTTTGATTTCTATACATTTCCAAATGCAATGGATGCTCATCTTGATTTCTGTATTCTTATTTTGATACCACTGTATGTTCCTCTGACTTTGTCTATATTGCTATCACACTCCAGTTTTGTATGTCCTTCTAGAACAATTCTGCATTTCATGGCTTCATATGATTTACAAAAATTTTTAAAATTAGATTAGTGATCTGCATGGGGACCCCCATAATGCCTCATTAGTTTCCAAAGTGATTCTCAGTCTAAACTGTTGTCTTTTCATAGTCCACAAATCCAGTGTACGGAGGTCAATTCAATTCCAAACCTTGCTCAACTGTTGTGTGGTCTGTACAGAATACGTTTTGTTGAACACCTGCTTATTCTTCTCTCAACCGTCTGTCTATGTCTTTCTTTAATTTCTCAAAGATGATTTTGCGTAATATTTTCGCTGGTAAGATAGTAACATTATTTCTCTTTAATCAGTGTGCTCTGCAGATCTCTCTCCTTTGCAACTTGACCATGTACTCTTCCTTCCATTCTGTTCATATTTCTTCTCTCTCTCCCAGACTTTTCCAAGTAATTTGTTTATTATCTCTGTAGAAGTGTCACTGTCTGCTTTCATAGCCTCTGCTGGAATACTATCTGGATCAGATCCATCCCTCTGAAGCTTTATGGCTTTCTTCTACTTCTTTATTTGGTTGTTTTTTTTTCACAGTTAAATTATACTTTCGTTTCTTCTGGCCGGATTGTCTGGGGATTCTTGTAGAACTAATTAGACAAAGACACACACAAACAAATTGAAATCAGGCCAAAGCAAATGAGACAATAAAAATTTACTATTAAGAAGAGAAAGGCAAAGAGTATGATTGATCACTTTTACTACTGAGATTATTCATGCAGTACCAACCTCTTGTCTATACTATAGTCTCCCAGTCGAACTTTACCATTACTGTCTATGAAAACGCTTGATGCCTGATTTAAAAACAAGAAATAACAGTTTAAAGACTGAATAACTAAATGTTGCAAGCATATTTTCCCTCAGCATTTCAACCCTCTCTTACTACTAATGGTGTCTTTACTATTGAGCTTTCCATACAACTTATTCATCTGCCTCTTCAGGCTGGTAATTCCTATGTGCTTCGATAGTACAATAGAGCAACTGCTGAAGCTAGAACATGATGTTAAGGCGGGCTTCAAAAATAATGACAAAAGGGAATATTACAGTAGACATTCAAAAATCCGGCAACCTCCGGACCTGAGGAGTGCCGGATTTTTGAAAATGCCGGATTTTTTATGGTTATATATTCTGTATATATTTAACAGAAAATGACTACCTATACACTTTATCTGCGATCAACAATGCACGATGTTTACGTTTTACACCACTTCTTTTATTTGCTGAATCCATAATGGGGCTAAACAGTAGCAAATAAATAATAAAATGAGAAGGAATGAGCAGGAATGCCTGTTAACACATGCAAGCAAGACCCAACAGCTGCATCAAAACATAAACTGCTCCAGAAAACAGTGGCGCGCCAACGCGGTAAATTTAAAAATGCGCTCCGAAATCCATGCCGGAAATCTGAAGGAACCGGATTATCGATGGCCGGATTTTTAAATGTCAACTGTACTAGATATACCTAGAGCATATGATGAGTGTTGGAGGGAGGGTGCGCTAAGTAATATCAGGAAATTAGGTATAGTAGGTAGAACATATAATTATCTAGAAAACTTCCTGCCGGATAGATATTTCAAGGTATAAATAAACAAAGATATATCCAATGTATATGAACAGCAAAATGGAATCCCACTGGGATTAGTAATAACATAATAATACCATTGATAAAGTTGATATATGTTGGATTTTTATTCCCGTTAATGATATCCACCAAAAGATAGATATAAGTGGATGGAAGCAGACATCATCATCATCATCAGTTGATAAGATCTCTATGGTGTTGTTTGCTCCACTGTAGTGTATGGAATGTCAACTTGACCTACGCAGTGGTGTGTAGACATGGATTGAGTGTATAATGTGCGAATGATGATAAAGGTTCGTGGTGTTGACAAAAAATGTTCTTTTCTCACACTCATGTATGGCTGGAAGTCATCGACACCAACGACTGTGTACCTTTTCTAAAGTTTAATTGGACGTACACACTCGACAGCACAGATAGTGACAAATCACAGGTTGCCATAATACATCATAGTACAGTGGATAAATGGTCTTGCAATGTTACATGGGCACTCATGTAGAATAAGTGTATAATGGACTGTCAGTAGCCAAGCACTCAGTATCGCCCATACATATATCATCTGACTTCACTGACTGGGCACGTCAGCTTATAAACAATATTTCAGATGGCTTCTAAACCTAATCTCGTCTAGCGACGATTCTTCAACATAATGTTCAGCACATATTTTTTTCCATATAATAATATTGAACCGCTAATAACGGGTTCTCATGTGTAGCAGTGATCTCTGGACTAAACAAGCGATAATACGGGCATCCCTTTTCTCTTCTTGAAAGTCACTACATGTTTTGGTTCCAAGATGGCTTCACTCGTGAGCTGTCACTCACGTTTGGATACAGATAATGAATCTGTCCTAAAGTTAGTCATTCATAAAACATTTCATTGCTCTGTAGATTTGATCATGAACAATTGACTGCAATCTACAGGATATAGTGCTGCTAGGAATCGAAGTCGTTTTCATCGAGTCAAATATATTCTCTTAGACATTCAAATCGTAACTATCGAAAATGGTGGCTTCGATCGAGAGTTCATAAGAGTATCTTTGATTACCTTGGTATAGGAAATATGAAACTGCCATTCCTTGGCAATACGACTAAACACTGGGGTAAAGCATACACGATAGGTTTAGACGACTATCACCTTCCCCACAAATACTGAGATCACTTTTTTCCCCGGCGACAGGCCGACATGGAAAACACACAGTCCCTATCAGGACGAAGCCAAATCACACCACTCTCTAGCGACACATCCGCCGAATAGCCTTCGACCTCTCTAGAGACAACAGAACATATAGTTCGACTTAGATATGTAAAGATATACAGATATAAGACAGACTCGTCCTACTCAGACAAACAATACACATAAATTCAGGCCATAGATATTCTGAAGCAAGAACAATCTATTATTACCCAAACAACGAATAAATCGCAGTAAAATGGATTTATCCGCGGAGTTTGATCGAAAGAGCCGACACAACTTTCAAGGGAAGTAACTCAATAATGACTTTCCCTTAAGCACTAAAAAATTACCTATGTATAATATTGTAAGATATCAAAGACTGCACGTAACAGTCTTACCACACCTCCCGGGAAAAAAAAAAAATGGAACTTTTTTTTTTTTGAAATACATCTAGGAGCAACGTACAATAGGCTCACAACGCATGAATAATGCGCAGATGAAAATATCAGGAATACCTATAACGCCTAATATGAGGCTAAGTCGACTTATGGAGCGACTGGTGAGAATGTGTCTCATAAACTGAGAGAAATTATTTCTCTACAAGTATATTTTTCCAGGAAGGTGTCATCAAAGTATAATACAATTCTGGCAATTACACAATGCCTAAAAAATTCATATCATCATTTCGCATTAGATATCTTAAATTTATGATTTATGAAGAAAAAAATCATCAAAGCACAGCGGTGAATAAACATCAATGAACCGCTATGTAGTGATACAATCATTATATTATTAAATTACAAATGTGTATCTATCATGATATAGAAAAGGAACTACTATAGAACTAGACATATCAAGAAGTCTAAGCCCTAATAGTTATGTGGAATCATGTGGGCATCTTGACAGAATGTCTGCCATCACATTATCTGATCCACGAATAGCTCGCACAGAGAAATGAAAAGGTTGAAGAGCAATTGCATATCGAGTAGACCTCGAGCTCTTCAAATTCTTTACTCTGTATAGCAGTAAGAGCTTTTTGGTCGGTTTCTACTATGAAATGTGCGCCTAGAAGGAATCTCTGTAGTTTGAGGATCGACCAAACCATAGCTAATAGCTCACGGTCTAAAACCGAATAATTCCTTTCTGCCGCATTAAGTTTTCTGGAAATATACATTACAGGATGCAGAGTTCCAGAGTACTCTTGCATTAGTGCCGCTCCAATCCCAGTGGATGAAGCGTCACTACGAAGAACGAATGTCTTATCTTTAGTGGGTAGCACTAAAATAGGTGGTGTTGAAAACAGTGTTTTAATCTTATCCAGAGAGCATTGGCATCCCTGAGACCAGTGGACCACATTAGGCGAACCTTTCTTTAGAAGTGTTGAGAGAGGTGCCATGATAGAGGATAGATTCTGAATGAATCTGCCATAAAATTGAATAAGACCTAACAGACTTCTCACCTGTTTTTTAGTCTTAGGGATTGAGATGTTAAGTATCTTACTAGTGTTATGGTCCTCTGTCTTTAGGAAACCATGACCAACTCGGTGGCCTAGGAAAGAAATTTCGCTAAAACCAATATAGGCTTTAGAGGGTTTCGCTGTCAGGTTGTGCTCACGCAAAGTAGACAGCAATTCATCTAACCCCGAATAGTGATCTTCCCAAGTATCGCTGAAAAGACAGATGTCGTCTAGATATGCAATGACATCTGACCGATAAGATAGGATTCGGCGCATCATGCGTACGAATGTAGCTGGTGCGTTCATAAGACCGAAAGGCATAAAATTCCATTGGAACAAACCTCTAGGTGTTGAAAAGCCGTGAGAGGTTTGGCGCGTTCAGATAAAGGAACTTGCCAATATCCTTTAGACAAATCAAGTTTAGTGAAAAAATGAGATTTGGAGAGTCGAGTAAGTAGCTCTTCCAGTAAAGGCATAGGTTCGGCATCGAACTTAGTTACTTGATTCAATTTTCGATAGTCAACGCAAAGACGTATGTTATTGTCTTTTTTACGCACAATAACCATCGGCGAAGAATATGCAGAGGTGGATGGTTCGATTATTTTCAAATCTATCATCTCATCCAACTCTTTCTCGACCTGTGCTTGAAAATGTATAGGTATAGGATAAGGTCTAATCCTAATAGGAGTATGGTCAGTTAGAACAATGTCATGTTGAATGACATTCGTTTGTCCAGGGATGTCAGTGAGTACATCCTGAAATGTTTGCAACATAGTTGAAACTTGTCGCTGTTCTCCTAGAGACAAATCAGGAGAGACAGTAACGTTCTTCCATGATTCACTGGAATGAAGTGGGATCATTGGAAGAGGAAGATTTACATCTGAAAAACTTGTTTCCTCATCCTGTATCACGGACAGTGATGAGTAATGACCATGTGGTACTGGAGAATTGTCCGTTGCTTGGAAAATGGGTTGCAAATAATCCGGACGTTCATGGAATTCAGTAAGCATATTGATGTGGAAGGTTTTATGCTTCCCATCAATATCGACAATATAGTCGACATCGGAAATTTTCGATATTATATCGTACGGACCTTTCCAAGAAATAAGTAATCTGTTTTCCCTACAAGGTAGTAATACAAATGCTTTGTCACCAGGACAAAGTTGTCGTAAGCATCTCTTCTTATTGGCAAATTGCCTTGCCTTCTGTTTCGCAAATTCAGAAGAAGAAGTTGCTAATTTGCATGCTTCGATAATCTTTTGTCTCAACGCGATGACATATTCGTAGGATGACTTTGTGTCATCGTCAATATTGTCAGATGTTATGAGATCGTGAAGCAACGACATAGGGCCACGCGGACGCGCGCCAAAGACGAGTTCAAAGGGAGAAAATCCCGTATGTTCATTGGGTACCTCTCTGTAAGCGAAGAGGGCCGCAGGTAAAACTCTGTCCCAGTCCTGAGGATGATCCTCAGTTATCTTCCCCAGTAAGTTTTTAAGTGTTCTATTAAGGCGTTCGACCATACCATTAGACATTGGATGGTAGATACTACTTAAAGATCTATCTATCTGCAGAGTAGACATTACTTGAGACATGGTATCTGATATTAGTTGGGTGCCATGGTCTGACAATATCTCTCCGGGGAACCCCAGACGAGAAGATATAAGCCAAAGAGCATCTGCAATATCAGCAGTAGTAATGCTCTTCAGAGGAATAGCCTCTGGCCAACGTGTGCACATATCAACACACGTCAAGATAAACTGATGTCCTCTGGCAGACTTGATCTTAAATGGACCAATTATGTCTATGGCCATTTTTTGGAACGGCCGAATAGGAATGTCCGCCGCCTGAATGGGTGCAGCATGCCGTGGACCTTTGGATTTAATTTCCTGACATACTTTACAAGATCGACAATAAATCCGTATGTCCTTGTTTACCAATGGCCAAAAGAAAGCCGCAAGGACTCTTGACTTAGTACGGGAAAAACCCATGTGTCCAGCACACTGAGAGTCGTGAGCGTGCTGCAAAATTTTTACTCTCAAATTCTTGGGAACCAGGATTTGAGAATGACTTGACGTAATGGAGTCTTGAACCATACGTACAAGTACGCCATTCTTCTTTGTAATCCACGATTTACGACTTGTGTCTTTATTCGGATCACCTTTAGTTGCAAGAATGAAGAATTTCTTCAGAGTGGGATCATCTTCTTGCTGTTTTATAAACGAGTCACGAGAAATTACCAAGGGATTATCTTGGTTATGCACTTCATTATTTTCAATAGATGAAGTTTGAGGCATATTAAGAGCCTGAGCTCTAGTGACTACAGCGTTAGCAATCTGCATGTTTTGCCTTTCCCACGTGGAAATTTGTTGCGGAGTGCATTCTTTGACTCCATGAATGCGACCAATGATGAGGTCAGCGATCGGATTCGGAAGAAGACATGCGTGTACATCTCCTGTAAAGAAAGGAGTAGCAATCCTAATGATAGCAGTAGAGTATTTCTCTAATGTGCCGCCAAATGTTACACATTTGACTACTTGTCCAGTGGCACGGGAAGGATCTACGAGTGACTGCCTAACACCAATTGTGGTGCATCCAGAATCAAATAGCACAGAGACTGGATTGTTATTCACTAAACCCTTATGTAAGACAAGAGAACCTCTTCCATCATGCGCGACTGATGCCGGAAGAGCAGGAAGAGGATGGCCACAGCTTAAAGTAGACACTGTGGTTGGCTCAAATAGCGTTTTGCATTGGGGGCACTGAGATGCTCTCCCAAAATCAAAAGCGGCACATGCCATATTACTAGCATCATTATTATCTTTACTCTGTTTATAGGCTTCATTGGACTCTTGTTGTGCAGAGTTTGCCTGAAAATGTGGTTTATGTCTTTTGTATTGAGATCTACCTCGGTTATTATCACCTCTGTAGTTATTGTTACCTCTATTGTAACCCCTATTTGGGTTTGAGTCATAGTTCCCTTGGTTACCATTATCATATTCATTATAATGAGTATCTCCGTAATTATGATCTTGTTGACTCCAAGACGGATAACCCTGATAGTTTCTATAATTACTTCCTCTACGGAAATTCCTATAATTATGACCACCCCTGTGTCGAGAGCTATCAGGTCGTCTCCAGTTCTTTGAAGAAGAACCCTGAAATGATTGGTTACCTTGGTTTTGATAACTATTATGGTTACCTTTTTTTATCAAATCTGTTTTGAGGTCCCTGAAATCTGTGTGAATAATTGGGATTGTATGGTGTTGCTGAAGCAACTGGCATACTCTCCTTAATCTTAGTGTTGCCAAAAGTCACGTCGGGGTGTGCAGTGACATATTGGGAACAATATTGTTCCCATTTCTTTTAGAGATTTGGGTTTACGCTCATGTATAAATTCAAGGAAAGGTTTGTTCACACATGACATAATCTTATCTCTGAGCAACAAATCCATAAGTCCTTCATACGTTTTTTCTGTTTTGGAAAGCTCAATCCAACGATCAACTGTGAGACGTGCCTTTGCAGTGAATTCTGAGAATTCTACACCCGTCTCAGGCACCATCGTTTTAAATAAAAGGCGATAGCCTTCCTCACTTAGCTGATATTTTTTTATCAAAGCCGCCCTAATGACATCATAATTATCCTTATCTGCTTCTCCTACAAGGCATAATCTAGTCAAAGATTCACCTTTCAAGTTTTCTGATAATTGATTAGCGTATTGTGATTTATCCACATTATGTGTACGACAAGAACGTTCAAATCTATCCAGCCAGAATGTAATATCGTCACTGGACTGATTGAACGGTGGAACCTTAACCTTGTAAGTAGAAGGTTTACCATTACCACTAGATGCCTGATTAACATTACTCATACTTGTCAATCTCAATTTCTCTAACTCAAATTCATGTTCTCTTATTGCTTTTTTCTCTTCAGCATCTAATCTTTTTTGTTCAGCCTCCCTGTCTAATCTTTTTTGTTCAGCTTCCCTGTCTAATCTTTTTTGTTCAGCTTCCCTGTCTAA
This sequence comes from Oreohelix idahoensis, assembly GCA_024509875.1. NCBI lineage: Eukaryota > Metazoa > Mollusca > Gastropoda > Stylommatophora > Oreohelicidae > Oreohelix > Oreohelix idahoensis. The sequence continues at coordinate 192,938 of JAMPIV010020832.1, read as the reverse complement.
TCTTTTTTGTTCCGCAGCAGCTTCTCTTTCTAATTTTTTTTGTTCAGCTTCAAATCTCCTTTCCTCCACCTTTTATTACAAATAAGGGAGGGAAACCTGAGGCCTGTAAACAGTAAATTAATATGAAACAAATATAAAGGTATGTTATCAGGCACTCGCAGGAAATAAAGAAGTAGAACACCAGACAACAGAAAAACAACAGACAACTTCTGGTGTCGTGTATTGTGGTTCGCACTATTGACCTGCCATTGAAACATCATTTTTTGATGATGCGTAGATGGCAGAGCGGATAGTGTGATTCGCTTGCATGGCTAGGCGGGGTTGTCGCACGGAAGGTCCAGTGTTCAAATCCTGGGTAAGCCACTCATGTCTGTTGTTTTTCTGTTGTCTGGTGTTTTCTACTTCTTTATTTCCTGCGAGTGCCTGATAACATACCTTTATATTTGTTTCATATTAATTTACTGTTTACAGGCCTCAGGTTTCCCTCCCTTATTTGTAATAAATGTTTGTAACAATACCAAACCTACCCACTATCCTGTTCTCACTGTTCTAGTCTACTATCATTTACTGGACACAGTATTAAGGTCCTAAGGGTCTTGTTGGATTCGGCCTATACTGCTTGATAGAAATACAACAGAAGTGATTGCGTCATTAATAGGCTGAACTGCCCATGGAGGACTTCTGGTGTCGTGTATTGTGGTTCGCACTATTGACCTGCCATTGAAAAAATCATTTTTTGATGATGCGTAGATGGCAGAGCGGATAGTGTGATTCGCTTGCATGGCTAGGCGGGGTTTGTCGCACGGAAGGTCCAGTGTTCAAATCCTGGGTAAGCCACTCATGTCTGTTGTTTTTCTGTTGTCTGGTGTTCTACTTCTTTATTTCCTGCGAGTGCCTGATAACATACCTTTATATTTGTTTCATATTAATTTACTGTTTACAGGCCTCAGGTTTCCCTCCCTTATTTGTAATAAATGTTTGTACAATACCAAACCTACCCACTATCCTGTTCTCACTGTTCTAGTCTACTATCATTTACTGGACACAGTATTAAGGTCCTAAGGGTCTTGTTGGATTCGGCCTATACTGCTTGATAGAAATACAACAGAAGTGATTGCGTCATTAATAGGCTGAACTGCCCATGGAGGACTTCTGGTGTCGTGTATTGTGGTTCGCACTATTGACCTGCCATTGAAACATCATTTTTTGATGATGCGTAGATGGCAGAGCGGATAGTGTGATTCGCTTGCATGGCTAGGCGGGGTTGTCGCACGGAAGGTCCAGTGTTCAAATCCTGGGTAAGCCACTCATGTCTGTTGTTTTTCTGTTGTCTGGTGTTCTACTTCTTTATTTCCTGCGAGTGCCTGATAACATACCTTTATATTTGTTTCATATTAATTTACTGTTTACAGGCCTCAGGTTTCCCTCCCTTATTTGTAATAAATGTTTGTACAATACCAAACCTACCCACTATCCTGTTCTCACTGTTCTAGTCTACTATCATTTACTGGACACAGTATTAAGGTCCTAAGGGTCTTGTTGGATTCGGCCTATACTGCTTGATAGAAATACAACAGAAGTGATTGCGTCATTAATAGGCTGAACTGCCCATGGAGGACTTCTGGTGTCGTGTATTGTGGTTCGCACTATTGACCTGCCATTGAAACATCATTTTTTGATGATGCGTAGATGGCAGAGCGGATAGTGTGATTCGCTTGCATGGCTAGGCGGGGTTGTCGCACGGAAGGTCCAGTGTTCAAATCCTGGGTAAGCCACTCATGTCTGTTGTTTTTCTGTTGTCTGGTGTTCTACTTCTTTATTTCCTGCGAGTGCCTGATAACATACCTTTATATTTGTTTCATATTAATTTCCTCCACCTGCATCTGCAATTTCTTTTGTTCAGCAGCAGCCTCAGCTTCTCTTTCTAATGTAGCCATGATGTCTAACAATAATACTAATCACCTGAATCAATAATAATACCACAAGTTCTCAATGACTTGATTAATCAGTATACTATCCCAATATCTGTGGGTCACAAGCCTTTAATAAGGTCTTGTATGATAGTATGTGTTGCAAAATAGGCTCAGTCTTACAGTAATGGCAAAGTTATTTTTATGAAAACAAACAAACTGCCACTTTATTCAATTAAACATTCTGGCCTTAAATATTAAAGTTCATATATGGAAAACAAGAAGATCCATCGATGAAAATAGGACTTCTTAGTTCACTCATACTGTCTTCCTGTTAACATTGACAAGAATTGATCCAACTGTTCTGTGAAACTCTATAATGTCTAATGTAAAAAATGTCAACAACGCTGACCTACATACTGCATTCACCTGACAGGTCACGTGACGAAGTGTTGACAAAGAGCAAACCAATACTGCAAGTGTGTCGTATCAGCCACAGGAAACGGTCTGGTATCGGTAATCTGTTGACTTCTGAACTTCTGCGAGGTCAAACCCAGAAAGCTGGTCCACCAGTTGATAAAGTGCACCAGAACACTCCTAGGCGGGAAGACGTCGCCTATCAACGACTGTGTACCTTTTCTAAAGTTTAATTGGACGTACACACTCGACAGCACAGATAGTGACAAATCACAGGTTGCCATAATACATCATAGTACAGTGGATAAATGGTCTTGCAATGTTACATGGGCACTCATGTAGAATAAGTGTATAATGGACTGTCAGTAGCCAAGCACTCAGTATCGCCCATACATATATCATCTGACTTCACTGACTGGGCACGTCAGCTTATAAACAATATTTCAGATGGCTTCTAAACCTAATCTCGTCTAGCGACGATTCTTCAACATAATGTTCAGCACATATTTTTCCATATAATAATATTGAACCGCTAATAACGGGTTCTCATGTGTAGCAGTGATCTCTGGACTAAACAAGCGATAATACGGGCATCCCTTTTCTCTTCTTGAAAGTCACTACATGTTTTGGTTCCAAGATGGCTTCACTCGTGAGCTGTCACTCACGTTTGGATACAGATAATGAATCTGTCCTAAAGTTAGTCATTCATAAAACATTTCATTGCTCTGTAGATTTGATCATGAACAATTGACTGCAATCTACAGGATATAGTGCTGCTAGGAATCGAAGTCGTTTTCATCGAGTCAAATATATTCTCTTAGACATTCAAATCGTAACTATCGAAAATGGTGGCTTCGATCGAGAGTTCATAAGAGTATCTTTGATTACCTTGGTATAGGAAATATGAAACTGCCATTCCTTGGCAATACGACTAAACACTGGGGTAAAGCATACACGATAGGTTTAGACGACTATCACCTTCCCCACAAATACTGAGATCACTTTTTCCCCGACGACAGGCCGACATGGAAAACACACAGTCCCTATCAGGACGAAGCCAAATCACACCACTCTCTAGCGACACATCCGCCGAATAGCCTTCGACCTCTCTAGAGACAACAGAACATATAGTTCGACTTAGATATGTAAAGATATACAGATATAAGACAGACTCGTCCTACTCAGACAAACAATACACATAAATTCAGGCCATAGATATTCTGAAGCAAGAACAATCTATTATTACCCAAACAACGAATAAATCGCAGTAAAATGGATTTATCCGCGGAGTTTGATCGAAAGAGCCGACACAACTTTCAAGGGAAGTAACTCAATAATGACTTTCCCTTAAGCACTAAAAAATTACCTATGTATAATATTGTAAGATATCAAAGACTGCACGTAACAACCATCAATATTCACGATTATGGTCAACGACCTAGGAGACGAGCTTAAAGACCTAAAATACAACTTATCTCAGTTTGCAGGTGACGCTGCGATATGGAGAACAGGAAAAAATCTTCCATTCCTCTATAAAACAATATCAAAACAAATAGATGAAGTATCCGACCAGATGCAAGAGTGGGGATTTCATCTAAATGTTAAATAAAACAGTAGGAATGATCTTCAGTAGAGGGCGTGTAATAAAAATAATATAATTGATATTAACATTAATGAGCAAACAGTATGCACAGCAAAAACCACGAGATTTCTGGGTATGATACTAGACCAGCCATTAAACTGGAACAAACACACATAACTATTAGTATAAAAAAGTAGGGGCTTATTAACATGCTAAAATATATAAAAAGAAGTGGCTGGGGTGCCTGGAATAAGACAATGATTACCTTCTATAAATAATTTATTAGAGACGAACTTGAATATGCCAGTGTTGTATATGCATCAGCCACTCCTAACAATAAGAAAAAATCAGACACAGTCCAAAATCAGGCATTGTCAATAATAGCAGATGCTTCAAAGGGAACATCAGTAGAGGCTTTAGAAGTAGCACTAGGCATTATACCCCGAGAGCTACGGAGAAGAGCTGAGATTCAGCTACTGGGAAAAAAATCCAACCTGCCCAGCGCACAGAACCTTTGATAGGGGTAACCAATACATAGGTCACATACCACTAGACTATTATAGATACCCGTGAGGGTGGAAAACAATGAAAGAAATAGATTATCATCCAAATCTATTTAACATAATAAACAACAGTGCTCAGTATAAAGCAAAGATCCCACCATGGTGTGGTTCTAATGATGCTCCCTATAAAGCACACATCCACCACTGCAGCTAGTCCCCTTTACAGGAGACCTGCACCAAAGCATTCCTGTGACCTTACAGTTGTGGTTTCTGTTGTCATTTGTTTTACAGTGAGGATGCCAGTTCCACGTACAACCTCATATTAGTCACCTCTTAGAACAGGCCTGAGCACAAGCTCTTAAATAACTTAAACTTCTCACATAAACCTAACTGCTGAAACTGCATCGATCTGTACAAGTCAAACCAACATATGTGACCATATGCACAGTACTCACCACTGAAAAAGTAAAACCGCTCAACGACTATTGAGCTTGTCAGCTATAACAAACTCTCTATACTGCACAATCTACCACTGTAGTTTCACTACTTGGTGCAATCTGCAGCTTCATCCTTCCAGGTTGCTGGATTTATGTCCAGTGCCCTCATGTCTCTCTTGCACACATCTCTGAATCTCAGCTGCAGTTGCCCAACTGTTCTTTTGCCATCTGCCAGTTGTCCGTAGAAGATATCTTTTCGGATGCGACCATCTTCCATGCGGCGGACATGGCCAAGCCAGCGTAGTTTGCACTGTCTAAGCAGTGTATACATGCTTTGAAGGCCAGTACGTGACAACACCTCGACATTTGTCACTTTATCTTTCCACAAAATGCCGAGGACGTGATGTAGACACTGTAGATGGAAGGTATTGAGCCTTTCCTTAAGTAAGGTAATACAAATTTAAAAAATAAGGAGTGACATTTTAATCACCCTGTATATTATGATTACAAGTAAAACAGAAAATTCATCAACTCACTCTGAAAATTCATCAACTCACCCTCAAGTTTTTATGAACTATAGAATTACGATGCAAATACTCTAAAGCCTGCAAAATTTCTGCAGTGTAAACTCGCAGCATCTCTAGAGGCAAAGGGTCTTTGTGCTGAGTGTAGACAGATAAGTTTGTACCTCCTGAATACTCCATCAGTACCTGTGAACATGCAGGTATAATGATTTCTAAATATTTAGCATTCTAGCCCATTTAACTGAAACCATTTTATGTGATTTAAATAATTAATTATGACACCACTACAATTTTTTTTTGGACAGATCACTCAATATTGGTCATGACAAGGTGTTAGACAAAGAATGGTATGGTTTTAAAAGAAGTATAAAATAAAGTAACCTTGAGGGTAGCTTACGAAGAAAAATAAAAAAGCATTCAGCACTATCATCAATCTGAGGAGCTTAATAACATAATCGTCATCACTACCTTTCAGCTCCCTAAGGAGCATAAGCCTTGAAGAAAGTCATGCCAAGCCTTCCTGTCCTATTATTGTGGTGAGTGCTGTGCATATGGTCACATATGTTGGACTGACTTGTACAGATGGGTGCAGTTGCAGCAGTTAGGTTTATGTGAGAAGTTTAAGTTATTTAAGAGCTTATGCTCAGGCCTGTTCTAAGAGGTGACTAATATCCAAGCATCTACGGATCTAGCTAAGTGACCTTTTACTTGTACCGAAGTTTTGTTCATTCTTTTTTTCGTTTCGTTGATTATTTACTTTTTTGTTTCGGTATTTCTTTCAGGTTTTACGATTTTCTTGTATTATTATTGTTCTTTTTTCGCTCATCACTGTGGGTGTTTACTTTTTCCATCTGCTTGTATCGCTCATTTGGTGTATGTTTCTCATCATCGTATGTTTTTGTAGTACCTATATGTGATTCTTGTCCTTGTCACCTGTTTGTGGCTGACGAAGGGTAAAACTTGAAACGTCCCTTGTTTCATGTGAACCGTTATTTGTAGAACTGATTCAATACCGTTTTATCAGTTTATATACTTATACTGTCCTACTATGCCATGAGTTCAAGGTCTTACCATGTCTTCTTTATGTCTGTTTTAATGTACGCCTCCAGTTCCCTCTCTTTTCCTGAGGATTTCAGAACAAGGACTCCCTTGTAATGCTATCAACATGTGTGCCCTATCCAATGCCAGCATCTTCTTCTCACTTCTAGTGTCAATGACACTTGTCTATTTCTTGTCATCAGTTCCACTTTGGTGATCTTGTCATACCATTTCAATCCTTCTATTCTGTGCAAACATATAATGAAAGAACAATGGGGAAATGCGGCAGCGGAATAGCAAACGAAAATGGGGATAAGCTAATAAGTTTCTGTAGCATTAACAACCTGGTCATTGGAGGAACACTTTTCCCACATAAGGAAATTCACAAGTTAACATGGGAATCACCAAATGGTCGGGACAGAAACCAGATAGACCACATCATGGTTAACGGTAGATGGAGACATGCATTACAAGATGTGAAGGTAAGAAGAGGTGCAGATGTGGGAAGCAATCACCATTTAGTAGTTGCAAAACTGAAAGTGAAACTAAGAAGGGCTGGACCAACTGTAACTACACAGAAAAGGTTTGACATCAGCAAATTGAAGGACCCCCTTACCAGAAAAGCTTTTGCGGCCGACATTAAGAAACGATATCAATTTGCCAAAAGCCAGGAAAAGACATTGACTGATGATATAGACCAGAATTTTAACACCATTTCAACAATATATAAGGAAAGTAGCAAATCATGCTTAGGATTCCAGGAAAGGAAGAAGCAAGACTGGATAACACCAGAAACACTAAACACCATAAAGATGAGAAAGGAAATGAAAAGAAAGAAAACAGAAGCGAAGTCCCCCAGGTTAAAGCAACTATATAGCGAACCGTACAGTCAACTGGACAGGGAAGTTAAACGCCAAACCCGAGCCAACAAAAGGAATTTCCTAGACGATCTTGCAAAACAGGCAGAAGAGGCAGCACTGAGAAATGAACAAAGCACAGTATACAAATAACTAAATTCATCAGCGGAAAACAAGGTGCAAACAATATTACATTAGTAAGAGATAAGCAAGGTAATCTCATTAAGACAGCAGAGGGACAGGAAACAAGATGGGCAGAGCACTTCAGAGAAACTCTGAACAAGGAAATACCAGAGACACAATTGAATGTTCCTGAGGCTGAAAACGATCTAGATGTAAATACAGACATTCCACGAAAAGAAGAAATCATCACAGCAATCAAAGGGTTAAAGAACGGTAAAGCTCCGGGCCATGATAACTTAAATGCAGAGCTATTTAAGACAGACCCTGAGCTAGCAGCAGAACTATTAGAACCACTATTTGCACAAGTGTGGAAAACGGGGACAACACCATCAGAGTGGAACAAAGGAATAATTGTCAAATTGCCCAAGAAGGGAGATCTTTCAGACTGCAATAATTGGAGAGGAATCACTCTTCTCTCAGTTCCCAGCAAAATACTAGGCAGGATAATTATACAGAGAATTTCAAAGGCAGTAGACTACAAACTGAGGAAAGAACAAGCAGGATTTAGAAAGAACAGAAGATGTGTAGACCATATATTCACTCTCAGGAACATTATAGAGCAGTGCTCAGAATGGCAAAGACAGCTTTACATAAATTTTGTTGATTTTGAAAAGGCTTTTGACAGCACACATAGGGACAGTTTATGGAAAATACTGAGGGCTTATGGAATTCCAAGATGCATAGTGTCAATCATAAAAAGCCTCTATGCCAACTTTACGTGTAGTGTTGGGCAGAGCAACCTAACCTTCGAGGTGAAGACAGGAGTACGACAGGGATGCCCCTTATCAACCACTCTATTTTTAACAGTCATAGACTGGGTGATGCGCCAGACAACAGAGGGCAGTCCAAGAGGAATAGATGGACTACATTTTCAACATTGGAAGATCTGGAATATGCAGATGACATTGCACTGCTGGCACATTCACATCAACACATCCAGGAAAAAACGGATAGACTTAATAAATTTAGCCAGCAGGTGGGCTTGAACATCAATTTAAAGAAGTCTGAGGTCATGACGCTCATTGTGAGCAACCCTGAGCCCATATCAGTAAGGAATCAGCAACTGGTACAGACAGATACCTTCACATACCTAGGAAGCATAGTAACACCAGACGGTGGGGCAGGCAAAGACATCAACATCAGAATGAATAAGGCAAGAACAGCCTTCTTTAGCCTAAATAACATCTGGAAGTCCTCCCAATACAGCACAAGCACAAAATTAAGATTATACCAGAGTTGCGTGCTTTCTGTGCTTCTCTATGGTGCGGAATGCTGGAGAGTCACAGAGAAGGAAATGTCAAAATTGTCCTCTTTTTTCACACACAACATGCCTAAGAAAAATTCACCGAATCTTTTGGCCGAATACCATCACCAACCAAGATCTGCTTACTCGTAGCAAGCAAGAGGACATGCATACCATCATAGCTGGCAGACGCTGGAGCTGGGTTGGTCATGTCCTCAGAAGAGACCCCGATGCCATCACAAGAACAGCTATGCTTTGGACCCCTGAAGGAAAGCGAAAGAGAGGCCGACCAAAAACAACTTGGCGGAGGACTGTGGAGGCTGAGATGCAAAGAATGAACCAGAGTTGGGGCACTGTACGAAGGATGGCCACCGACCGTGCAAAGTGGAATCAATTTGTTGTTGCCCTACAAGACGCCACTAGGCGTGATGGCCACTGACTGCTTTGACGGTCGGTGGTTAAGGATCGAAGAAGAAGATTCTGTGCAAGAACTCATTTATGAAAGTCTGTTACTTCTTGGTTATTGTTTTTGATGTTCTCCACATTTCACAGTCACACAATAGGATTACCTTGATATCTGAGTCGAAGAATTTAATGCTTGTGTTGGACTTGATTTGTTATGATTTTCATATATGTCCTAGTGCAAAGAAATCTTGTCTTGCTTTTAATTATCTAAAGTTGATATCAATGTCTCTTACTCCAACTTTGTCTAAACTGCTACCAAGAGATGTATGTGACTCCACATCTTGTACGGATGTTTCTTCAAGTGGGGTGCCGATCTTCTTCTTTGGTCCTTGGACACTAACTGACAAAGCTATCAGTGAAACATCATGCCTGGTGGCGTCTTGCAGGGCAGCAACAAACTGTCTCCACCTTGCTCAGTCGGCAGTCATCCTTTGTGTGGAGCCACAGCTCTGGTGGGGTGCCTATGGTATGACAAAACTCTACTCAACCCAATCAAAGGTGTCTCACTCTATCCTCTGTTTGTATTTTAAACACATTCAATGTAGAAAATTAATATCTAAACGTGACAGTTAAAGGTCCACACTGAGACTCCTTGTTAGCTTTGTGAGGATTGTCTTTTTTTCTCAGTATAAAGAACATGAAAGTGCTTGCACAGAGAATGCACCAGGTTTTCTTTTGACATGAACATAAGTCGGGGGGGTACATTCTGTAACGTCCAACAAGGGAAGCAATTTCTCCACTTATACTCAAGTATATACGGTATCAAGGTGTTTGTAAAGAAACTAAAAACACATAGACATGAACTATCAGGTGTTGGTAGAGAGTAAAAACACATAGAAATGAACTATCAGGTGTTGGTAGAGAAACTAAAAACACATAGACATGAATTATCAGGTGTTGGTAGAGAAACTTAAAACACGTAGACATGAACTATCAGGTGTTGGTAGAGAGTAAAAACACATAGAAATGAACTATCAGGTGTTTGTAGAGAGTAAAAACACACAGAAATGAACTATCAGGTGTTGGTAGAGAAACTAAAAACACATAGACATGAACTATCAGGTGTTGGTAGAGAAACTAAAAACACGTAGACATGAACTATCAGGTGTTGGTAGAGAAACTAAAAACACATAGACATGAACTATCAGGTGTTGGTAGAGAAACTAAAAACACGTAGACATGAACTATCAGGTGTTGGTAGAGAAACTAAAAACACATAGACATGAACTATCAGGTGTTGGTATGAGAAACTAAAAACACATAAACATGACCTTTCAGGTGTTGGCAGATTTACTAACGACACAGATGGAGGATCTACAAAATATGGGTAGAGAAACCTAGGACGCTGGAACAGAGTCATGAATTACAAGTATTAGTGAAGTTTTCAACACTAATGTAGAACAGGTTTAAAGAAAAAAAAAATGTCTTACATCAACAGTAATTGTTCCAGGCTGGTACTGGTGTTGCCATGCCAAGTAACGGATCAGGTTGGGATGATTTAATCGCAGTAAGGCTGCCATCTCTTGTTCAATGCTTAAAACCTGTTTCATTTTAAAAAACGATTTATAGTATAAAACCAATTTTTAAGAAAAATCTAGAAATTTTTATCTATTAAAATATAACTGATCGGCCCCCCCACTTTGCTCAGACGGCAGCCATCCTTTGTGCAGAGCCTCAGCTCTGGTGGAGTGTCTATGGCATGACAAAACTCTACTCCCTCCCCCCCACCTTTCTCCATGGCATACGGCATACAACTGATTTTGTAGTGTTATGTCAAAGATTTAACACATGGTAGATTTAAATAAAGTTAAAAGCTGTACAAACCAAGATAATGAAATGGGAACTTTCCTTGATTAAATATGTTTAACATACTTCACATTAATTTGACCAACAAGCACTTTCACCAATCACAGGAGTAGGTTTGCAAAAACTTTTGCAATATGCAGGTGGTAAAACTAAAGAAGTTATGTGAAAATTACAGCAAAGAGAAATGAAGTCAAAATCTCCAACTTGTCAACAACAAACAACAAAAAAAAACCTACTGTGAATTAAAATATGACTTCAGTTCTCTTGGCTGTAATTTTCACATAACTTCTTTAGTGTTTCAGCCTAATATCCTGCAAATGTGGGATGACCAAACGTTACCAAAAAAAAAGAAAGAAAAACAAACATTCACAATATTCATACTTGTCTCTGTATTAAATACATCAATACATTATCTACTACGCAGTATCACACATCATCATTTCATTATCCTTATTTTCCTCTACGCTACTGAAGGAGAATGAAGCCACCACTGCAGCAGGTCTCCTGGCCAGAAGCCAACACCAAGCGTCCGTGTGCTGTTACAGATGTTGTTTCTGTAGCTATTTATTTTACATGATGAGGTTGCCAGTGCCATGCCCAAACTTATTTTAGTTACATTTTACAACATGCCCGAGAGTGCTGTACTCGTGTTCTTTCTTTGTCACTTTAGAGAACTCCAGGAATTACACAGGGCATCATGTTTAATGCTAGTGAAGAATTAACACTCTACTTCAGCCTTTTTATCCTGGAAGAACCCTTGAAATAATATTCAGGTCACATAGAACTCCTGCATAAAATGTATTATATCTGCAGCTAATGGTATGTAAGTGTGATCAGTAAATTGTAAATCTAATAATCCAATAATACATGTCAATGCTCTTTTAAGCAGACAAAGATAATTTTCTGTGAATCTGTTTATTTAGGCCAATGTATTAGCCAACTCTTTTCGTGTGGTTTCCCCTCCCTACAAAGGATATCATCTCTAATACAAGTCAGTAGATTAGGAGTGTAGGCAGAAGAAACTTCAGTTTTTGTCTTTTTTTTAAAAATTTCCTGCTTGATTTTTGTTGTTGTTTACCTTATCCAAGTAGACCTTTAAGTCTTATCGCAAATTTCTACTCAACAAGATGCTAATGAAATTTGGTATTTCCGGATGGAGAGGCTGGTGTCATCAGCCTAACGTCCTCCCCTTCGTGCAATACAGAACTCACCAATTATCAACAGCCTCCTGGGTCTCGCGTCAAAAACTGAGAATGGACTCAACCAAGTAAACATGGTCCTATTCACACTGCCATACGGGGCTGCTCGGTCACTGCCCACCACTGCGAACACCAACACTGCCTGGTGTGCAAAGTTTAAAAAAAAAACTACGTTTATTTTTATTGACCACGATCCCTTGCGGAAACCCTTGCGACCTCTACCGATACCCTAGGGTTCCATGGAATCCCAGTTGAGAAACACTGATCTACTCTGTGAGAACTGCTAGCAAACAAAAAATAAACATGCTGTAGTTGCTTTACCTGCTTCAGATGGCCTAAGCCCTCTTTGTCTTCTTCTTTATCCAGAGCATTTGGCTTTCTGCCAAAATTTCTCCACTGCATCACCCACTCTGCCACTGCAACCAACTCCCCACTTGCTGTGTCCATCCCTGCATAAATTGTGCTTCCGCTGCTACTATGACCTACAGGAATAAAGCAATACTCAATGATTCTAGAAGGAATGTGGCTTTGATTAAAAAGACCTAATATTTTAAGGTTATAAAATGCTGTGACAAATGTGGAGGTGTTGTCACGTACTGGCCTTCAAAGCATGTATACAGTGCTAAGACAGCGCAGACTACGCTGGCTTGGCTATGTCCGCCGCATGGAAGATTGTCGCATCCCGAAAGATATCTCCCACGGACAACTGGCAGATGGCAAAAGAACAGTTGGGCAACCGCAGTTGAGATTCAAATATGTGTGCAAGAGAGACATGAGGGCACTGGACATAAATTCAGCAACCTGGGAGGATGAAGCTGCCGATCACAACAAGTTTCGATGCTATCTGCCAAGCCATCTCAGTTTGGGCAAAAAGAAGCTCACACAACAAGCAGAAGAGAGGAGAAAACATCAAAAGGAACACCAGAAAAATAAGCGGCTGAGGGTTTCTCACCTCAGGGGCGCATTGCCATAGTCAGTTACGACTGAAGGGGCTATTATTATTTTTATAAATTGCTGTTACTGCTAATCAGAATAAACATCACTACACTCCAAGCAAACCCATAGGTTTCACTCAGCAAAGGTCAAAGGGTATAAATGCTAATTGTTCCTGATGTGAGTTGGTTGTATACATATGGATGCATCCTCTCATACATCCATCCATGTAATGTTACATTTGAAGCCAATATCGAGCAATCTTAGCCTTGTTGATTCATCGATTGCAGTGTCATTCTTTAATAGATGGTCATTAATTGTTCTTAGTATCTCTCCCTTATCCATGTCCAATGTCGTCACTATGGGTGCTCCTAAAACTAGTCTGTCAGCTCTCTCTCACGTAGCCCTGCATGGCCAGAACAGATCCACACCTTTTGAAAATTCAAGGTTTCAACAAATATTTTCCATGTGTTTTCTACTAGAACACAAAACTGTTTAACCTTTTGAACCCGAGGTCCCGAAATTTCGGTTCGTGTGTAAAAAATCCTCTCCCCGAGAGACCGTAATCTCGGCCTGACACACCTAGCTTAGCAAAATGGGGTGGGAATAGAAATGTGTAAAAAATAATGACGTCAGGAAGTACACATGTCTTGTGGAATGTTACTCTAAAATGGCGGCGCCGACAAAGTGATAATATTTTGCAATTTTTTAATTGTTTTCATAATGAAAATCCAGGAAATAGCCATCCTTAAAGGTTAACAACGGAACAAGCTGTTGAACTTGTGCTCAATGATTCGGAGGATGATGATTATAGATTTAGATGGTGATTATTCTGAAATAGAAATTGAATTGAGTGACGGAACTTGTGAATCAGGTTATGATCAAGCTAGTTCTAACCCTGTGGTGCAGGGGCGTGGAAAGGGGCGTATCCCACATAATGTATCAAGTAAATTTGATACAGGTTGGTCTCACAACTGTGGATGTTCAATTTCCACAACTTTGTATTGGCTACAATACATTCATGGGTGGCTGTGATGTTTACGACCAAGTTTGTCGTCTCAATAAAACGCACCGGCATTATCGCTGGCTTCCACGGCTCATAGTGAAATTTTTTGCTCAGGAGCCCAGGGGAATGAAGTTTTACGGGCTGGGTGGCCAGGGTTCTAAGGGTTAATTATATTATTACAACAAATTCTAGGATGTGTTTAATTACATTTTTACAGTACTGATGTGTTTTCTACAAGACCACAACACTGTTTTATTATATTTCAACAAATTCTAGGATGTGTTTAATAACACTGTTACAGTACTGGTGTGATATCTAGTAGAACACAACACTAATTAATAACATTATTACAACACGAATGGTCACTCCATTTTGTGATCAACTGCATGTTCAAAATTATGTTTTCACTTTGATTATTCCCCAACCAGACATTGTCTTCGTACTCTATAAAAATAAAAGTCAATGGTACCAATGTTGAAGTTTTAAACTGTATTTTAAAATCAAATGTTTTCCAATAAAAATTATACACTCTAACCTAGACATTTTCCTCTTTGTACTGTCCTCTCCATTTTGTTGCTATTGAATGTTATCACAGAGACTTCCACAGCCTGATCTTTCAAAGGACTTGTTCCTAAATCATCATCTTCTGTCCTCTTGGGGGTGCTTGTTCTTCTGTTCATGAGAGGAAATCAGAAAATGAAATAACTTGACAAGCCACAGATGTTTATAGCGATTAAAATGTAGGTATAACCTGGCAATAGACTTAACAGAAAAAATGACATCATTTAAAAAATATATATTTTGTACCATCATTATAATTTTCACGTAATTATAATAGAATACAGACTGCAGATCACAAACCGAAGCAGACTCAATAGTATAGTCCAAAATTTAGTTCCTTCAGTTCCATGCTGACCCCAAAGTTACTATGGCCGATGCTAATATATGAAATAAACACAAACACAGTGGAAGCTACAGAAATCAACAAGTATACTAGGAAATGGTTATGAGTGCAGCAAGGTCTGTCAGATGCCGTACGGTACAAGGAAATAGCTCATAAAAGAAGAGAGAAAGAATGTCCAGTAATGATGCTGTGCTATTCATTAGACCAAGAAGTTAGGCTTGTTCAACCCATGCTAAAAACTGGAAGGAAGTGGATAGTGAACAAAGCTGTGGAAACTGCCCATGCAACTCTCAAGCTAAAGTAGGTGATTGGATACACTCAGACCAACATACAAGGATTTTGTCATAGTGATATGTGGTGGTGGTTCAAAGCATTAATCAAGGAAAGCAGAGATATGGTAATTCAGGAAATTGAGAAGCCGAGGTTGGTATGAAGATGCAAAAAACATAGTTCAGCAAGCTTAATAAGACCAATAGACTAAATGGGAACTCCACTGAGATCCTTGACATGGAATTGTGTATGGCATTTGGCACCTCTAAAACTCATTACAGGATTATTGTACGATCTTCTACCATCAGCTGCAAACCTTGTGAAATGGGGACAATCCAATGATGCTTAGTGTCCCCTTTACCAGGTGAAGCAAACTCTAGAACATTTACTCTTAGCTTGCTAGGTATCACTAGAGCAAGGGCAATGAATATGGTGACACAACAGAGTACTAAATGAGACAGCTGCTAACCCAGATTTGGCAAGGTTGAAGACAAACAGAAAAACCTGGCCTCTTACTACAAATACATACTTCCTTGAGAGCAGACCAGTCAAAACATTCCAAATCAACAAATTTTAGTTCACCTACTATTCATGATGATGTAAATGACTAGAAAACGGTATTTGATCCATCTAAGCAAGATGCACCCAGAAATCATCAGGAAGTCTCGAAGACGGCCAGATATAGAGCTGCACTCACTTTCGCTATCTGTCACAAAGTGGATTTAAGTTAGAGTGTGTCCAGTGTATAGACAAGACCCTAGTATGAGATAGACTGAGAAGATAGATTTAGATGTGAAAATTATAGTGAATGTGGACAGATGAGCCTATTGGCCCGAGAGATGAGAACCGAGATTTATCTCCCTCGCTACTTGTGACTACTACGAGGGGCGTTCAGAAAGTAATGCACCACATCATTTTTCTCAGCTAATAATGAAGATAGAAGCATGAAATTTTGCACACTTCAAATATGGCAGGTGCCAATTGTGTGCACTAAACTGCACCGCAACCGGCCAAATAATACGGCTGCCCTAAACCGTTGAAATGGAGCGTGTTAGCAACTTGCGTTATATACAGCGAATTGTGATAGAATTTCTCGTTGCAGAGAAGGAAAATGTTGTGAATATTCACAAGCGTCTAAGTGATGTGTATGGAAGTTTTGCAGTCGACAGGAGTACAGTCAGTCGCTGGGTTCAGAGAATCAAAGAATCAGGAAGTGGAGATACGGAGCTGCTTGATCGGCCGCGCTGGGGACGTCCTGCCACAGCCACCAACGCAGAAATGTTGAAATGCGCTGAGGGCATTATTCTTACTGATAGGCGAATCACTACTCAACAATTGGCCTTACAGCTGTCAGTCAGCATTGGTAGTGCAAATGCAGTTATAAAAACTCTTGGATTTTCTAACGTTTGCGCAAGATGGGTTCCTCGAAGTCTCACAAATGACCACCGATTGCAAAGGAAAGCAATTTCTTCTGAATTGTTGGAGCGTTTCAATGCTGATGGAGAGAACTTTTTGGCTAAGCTCGTTACAGGCGACGAAACCTGGGCACATCATTTTTAACCTGAGACAAAAAGACAGTCAATGGAGTGGCATCATCCGCAATCACAAAGAAGAAAGAAATTCAAGACAATTCCTTCAGCTGGAAAGGTCATGATCACTGTCTTTTGGGACATTGAAGGTGTGATTCTTGTGGACATTATGCCAAGAGGAGAGACAATCAATTCGCAAGCTTACATTAAGACATTGAAAAAACTCAATCAACGTTTTCGCAGAGTTCGGCCGCACAAGAATCCAGCAGACCTGCTTCTCCTTCACGACAATGCGCGCCCTCACACACGTCTGGCAACACGGGAAGCAATCACCAAATTGGGTTGGACTGTACTACCCCATCCACCCTATAATCCCGATTTGGCACCCTCTGATTTTCATCTATTTGGTCCACTTAAAGATGCACTCCGTGGGACAAGGTTTGAAGATGATGATGGAGTGATTCATGCAGCGAAGAAATGGCTACATGATCAAGACAAAATCTGGTACGGGCTAGGAATACATGTTCTTGTTTCGCGCTGGCATAAAGCCGTACAAGTTGATGGGGATTATGTTGAATAATACCGATGTTTACATGAGATATCCATGTACATTGTGTATAAATTTCATGCTTTTTGAATAAACAGCTCCTGAGAAAAACGATGTGGTGCATTACTTTCTGAACGCCCCTCATATAATAGCTATAGACTCACCACCTCTTACTGCCAATAAAGGAGATAAGGTATAAATCAGGACCACAGACACCACTATACAGACAACATATAGGTACCGTATAGTTAGCTATAAATTAGAGAATGATCCAGTGGACATTTATACAGTTTTATTACAAAAAAATATAATCAACATAATCAAATCACATAGAAACAAAATCAGTAATATGCAATGTTGCACAGACCTGAAAACAAGAAAAACAATTAAATTGGTAGATACTAGAAAACAACCACTTTCACTCCTTCTTTCACCCTGCTGGGGAAAAATAGAATGATTACTGAGTTAACCACAATTAATGGGTGGGGCCATCAACTTTAGCCACCACTCCCTACTACAATCTATTTCCTACGATCACTGTCCTGCTGACACTGCCTAAACTATAGTCTACACACACACAGCTTCCCGGCTCTTTAGGCGATATACACGCCACTACTTTAACACCACTGGACAGCTACCCTAGTAGACTTAGATTACAACTATGGCTCAGAGGCTATCCATCTAATGGATAATATAAGACCCTCCTGGTCCTGTCTATTTTCTCCCTCCTTCTCTCTCTCTATCTCTGCCTGGTCTCCGTGTCTCTCTAACAATCGATGTCTGCTGATGTGACATCTCCGTTACGCCTCTTCTCTTGATAACGTTCAGAACCAGGAATGATTTCCCTGTCTCCTGCTTCTGATTTCTGCACTGATGACTTCGGTTTCAAGCTCGAGGTACTTGAGTCACTTGTAGAAGCTTCACGGCTGCTGACCGACTTCTTACTTGCTCCATTAACCCGCTCAAGGTTTAGGGACAAACAGCTTTATTATGGCTGTATAACTTTAGACCAATCTCCCAGCCACGTGCAATTTGTTGTCGGAGTGGTATAATGAGCTAAGAGCTCTGGATTAAAGACAAATCCTGTTCCCAGCTGAAGATTGTCTTCGCTGCCTGGGAACATATGGTATTTCTTGCACCTTTTCTGATCTCTCGAGCTATATGCTCTTGAGATGACAACTTGCTGTTGTAAAGGACCGAGGCTGGACCCTCCTACAGACCGTGAAAAACTCACTGTGGAACAAACAACACAACAGCTATATAACACGTCAAAAGTTACACATCTCAAACCCTAAACTCCCTTCTCCCTTTAAATCAATTACAGCTCCCCTTCTCTATTCCCCCTATGCACAACAATACAAAATATTTATGCCCCAAAAGGTCAACCTCCCAGGCAATCCCCTCTCTCTCCCATTTCCAAAGTAAACATTGGCTGACCCAGATCTTTTTGTTCTGCATGACTAGCCACTTCAATTTTTCACTGAGGACATACCTGTCCGAAAATACTTGGGCTACTTTTCTCCCTGACCCTAGGTGTACATTTATCAATACAAAATTAAATCTAGGCAGGCTGAAACCCGTCTCAGAAAACACTTCCCTTATCAAAATAAAATCTACATCTCTTGAAAATAAAAGGAAAATCCCATAACAGAAATATAGATTACATCTCGTGTCTTCTGACTATACAACAATAAAAATGCACAATAAATAACGTACGCCAAAATTATGCTAGCGTATTTAAACTGCAATTAAACTATAAACAATCGAGGTTATCAATGTATTCCCCTGTAGTTAAATACACGTGTTTCTGTGTTCAACACAATGTTAACTTCACCCTTCTCTGGGTAATATTCCTGAATTAAAACTCAATACAATAACCGTGCCCACGTGCTTAAAATTTACAAAATCCCGCTCCCGTTTATATACAGAAGTTTATCATAAATCAAAGATGCGGGTTTTTCCTACCAACCTTCTTTAAAAAAATTTAGACCTTCTTTTAAATATTACGGAGCTCACATTAAATGTCTCAAAATCTTTACACACTTTAGCTACGGCTATTATCATATAAAGACTTCTCTGCACCTCTTACATTAAATACTTTCTCTGAGATCGTAATTGATGGCCCTTCGGTTTAAGAACTAAATTAAAACCTCCTGAGGAAAGCTTATACTTTAACCGGCTAGTCTCTGAAGTGAATTACAAGTACCACGCTAAATAGTTATGGCTTACCCAATAGATCAAATTTCTCACTGAAGAGCAAGTGCTATGATGTAGATTCTCACGGCTGAATATTCTTCGGACAAAAGGGACCCTCAATTAATTTCCTCTAGTATTTATTACAGACGAGGCCAGATACGTCATCGCTGGCGTTCCTCTCCGACCATTGAAAACCCTTCAAAATTAAACAACCGAGCCTCCGCCAATAGATTTGAAAGCAACGCGTGAGTCATAAGATATAGACCGTGTGTCCAAAAAAAAATGCGTCACGTTACACAACGACCGCGATTCTTTTTAACAAAGAAACTGAGATTCCCTGACCGCGATTATCTAGTGAAAAGAACTGGTGAAAATCTAATATTCTCCCCTGTAGTCTCTATTAAAACCGCAATTATTAACCCTACAGAAAAAGACCAAACTCGATATATTACAAAGAGAAAAAGCATGGGAAACACACATAGTTTTCAGAGAGAAGAAGACTGGATCAAACTCATATAGTTACAGAGAAAAGAAGGCTGGGACCTGTTGAAAATAAAAGTCACAGTAACTCTATCACACTATCCTGGGTTTTTATTTTTTGGGCAGAGTTATAAAGACTGATATCTTCGGGTCTTGTAGTATGTATCCTGTATTGTATTTGCCATCGCACAGATCCATAACTGTATCTATACCAAGTCATTCGGATCTCTATCATTTTTTTTTATGCCTGTGATTTTCCACTATTTTTTCCTCACATTCATTGCTTTCCATATTTACGCTCTGAAAACTTTTTGACCTTTACTATTAAAAGTTAGTTCACTTAGATATTCTGTCCATGTTCCCAGTTCATTCTTTTCATCAAACAAGATTTCCTTGTTCCTCATTTCCCCTTGAACTATCGGTCAGTCAGTTCCCTTTGGCTTCTTTGGATGCTTGTATGGCTGTAGATGCATGTGCCATAAATAAGATCTTTCCAGAAATACCTCAACATGGATCTTTTTCTTATCACTATCATCATCACTTCCTTATGGATCATGGTGTCACTACTTCAGCTGGCCTCTTTTCAGGAAGCCTGTATGAAAGCATTCAAGCTCTCTTGCAGCAGTGGTCTCTGTTGCCAGTCCAAAATACATTATATTTAGTCGCCTCTTCAGACACATCTGAGGGACATTAGTCCTATTCTTCTTTATCTCATCAGAGACTCCCGGGAACTACACGGGGCATCTTATCATTCCCAGTAAATCTTGCTTCTCTGAAGTACTTGTCAGCCCCTCATCTTCAGTAGGGAGCCACAGTAGAGCAGTGGTTAGTGCACTGGCTTCCCAGCTCTGTGGTCCATGGTTCGATCCCCAGGTGAGGTGGGATTTTTTAGACCGCACACGGCTACAGGTCGACCCAGCCTCATGAATTGGGTACCAGAGCAACTCTGGGAAGGTTAAGGCGGCCGGCGTGATGTTGACCACATCACCCCTAGTGTGCCGATGGTCAAGAAAATATGGGCCTAACACCATATTCCCAATATGCCGCAAATAGGCATGTAAAGGGATCCTCCCTTCTTTAGTACTCCTAGATATTTCATCTCTCCTCTTTCTGTGGGGTTCTATCACACAGAAAGCAATAAATATTTAAAAACAGAAACAAAAAAAAATAAAATCGCAGGCATAGACAATTTAAAAAAGATAGAAAACTTTCATCAACATCAATTTTCCTTTTGGCTCCTTATGGAGCATGGAGCCCCTACTGTAGTTGGTCCCCTTGCAGGAAGCCTGCACCAAGCATTCACGTGTTCCTGCAGTGGTGGTTTTGTGTGGCAATTTGTTTTATGTGATGAGGTTGCCAGCCCCATGCAGAACCTCATACTTGTAGTTGCCTTGTACGACATGTCTTTGGTATAGATACAATTAAGGATCTGTGTAATGACTTTCCACAGTAGTGAATTTCTTGTTCTTAATACAGCCTCATCCTTGGACAAGCTCTTTCTTTGTTCCTTCATCCATATCTTCTGTGTTTGCTTTACTTCCATGTCTTCTATTTCCTTGCATATTGTTCCCATCCACATGCTTGTGTACACTTTACACACATTTAATTTGTCTATTAATCTGTATTTTCTAGTGTTTTTTTGCATTCACCGGTTGTTTACTTATTCTTAAGCTTAAGCAGTTCCATTTTGTTGACTATCTCTTCTGTATTGTTTCATTACTCCTACCTGTAAGCTTCCATATTTATTTTTGACTCCTGTAAAGACATTTCTAAATTGTATAAACATTTATAACACATAAGGAAGGGAAACCACAAGGCCTGTAAACAGTAAATTAATATGAAACAAATATAAAGGTATGTTATAAGGCACTCGTAGGAAATAAAGAAGTAGAACACTAGACAACAGAAAAACAACAGACATGAGTGGCTTACCCAGGATTTGAACCCTGGACCTTCCGTGCGACAACACCGCCTAGCTATGCAAGCGAATCACACTGTCCTCCCTGCCATCTACGCATCCCCAAAAAAGGATGTTTCAATGACAGGTCATTAGTGCGAACCTCTATACATAACACCGGAAGTTTCCTTATGTGTTATAAATGTTTATACAAATACCAAACCTACCCTCTGTCCTGTTCTTACTGTTCTAAGTCTACTATCATACTGGACACAGTATTAAGGTCTTTGTCTTATTGGACTGACCAATACTGATATATAGGGGAACAACAGAAGTGATTGCGTCATTAATAGGCTGAACTGCCCATGATAAACTTCCGGTGTTATGTATAGAGGTTCGCACTAATGAAATGTCATTGAATCATCCTTTTTTGGGGATGCGTAGATGGCAGGGAGGACAGTGTGATTCGCTTGCATAGCTAGGCGGTGTTGTCGCACGGAAGGTCCACGGTTCAAATCCTGGGTAAGCCACTCATGTCTGTTGTTTTTCTGTTGTCTAGTGTTCTACTTCTTTATTTCCTACGAGTGCCTTATAACATACCTTTATATTTGTTTCATATTAATTTACATTTCTAAATTGTGTCTGGCCATATTCATTTTTATAGTTTATCACTTTACTGAATGTACAGGTAGTTCCGTAGCAGATACTGCCTTAGGGGAGTGAAGTGTTAGAGACGTCACCAAACTTAAGTCCAGCTTTTTTATGAGGTGGGGTTTACCAATTCCCTTCCTCATTGCCTTTTACCTTCCCTAACCAAGGGCAAATTCAGGTACCCATATATAGACTGGAGCGTGATGCTACCAGGTTTTGATTCCGCAACACGATAACTGTGCCACTAGAGGAAAGCACTCGAACTGTTTTGATAATCAGACGCTTTACTGCATGACACTGCATAATTCAACTTGATTTCTGAGTATGTCCCTCATCATGTCTTAAACCAAATACTGGATTTCCAATTATTTCTACTGTATTTTTTCACTTTTTTTCAAGCACATCCACGATAAGGTATTTTCACACGCAGCATGCAAACTTTTTGACATCATCCTTTACCGTAGAGTAAGTATCAGGTGGCAGAATGGTCAGAGCACTTTCTTCTCAAGGCAAAGTTACTGGGTTTGAAACCTGCTAGTGTCAAGCTCCAGTCTCATCATCATCATTGTCCTTTGTGCTCCTTATAGAGCATGGAGCCACTACTACAGCTGGTCCCCCTGCAGGAAGTCTGTACCAAGCATTCAAACACTCTTGCAGCAAGTGGTTTTACATGACGACGTTGCCAGCCCCATCCATAACCTCATTTTAGTTGCCTTGTACAACATGCCTGGGGGTGCAGTAGTCCTATTCATTTTGTCTCTTCAGATCTCCCCCAGGAACTACACAAGGCACATTCCAGCCTACCCAACTGTAAACGGGTACCTGACTCTGCTCCTGAGTTAGGAAAGGCAGCAAAGAAGGGAACCGGGCATCCTCATAATTCTAAAACCTAGTATATGAAGTATCTAACACTTAACTCCCCTTTGGCAGTATCTGCTATGGGATTAACTTCTACCCACATAAGTTGGTTTAAACAGATTTCTCTGCGTTGTCACCATTACCTTCGTCTTATGGGTTTACACTGTGGCGTGGTTCCAGGTTTATATGAGGTACCAGGCGACACTGAACGGGCTCCTCTTTGATGCACGGAGGGGTATATTGGAGAGGGGGAAGGATAAAGCTGAGATGCCTTAGCAGTAGTTCCAGGTGGCAGGAGCGGTGTGCTCGACTCAATCTGCATGTGCATAAAAATAAAGACAATACTAGATATAACACTAGCACTATAATTAAATATCTGTACAAAATGTTTTCTTAATTTATAATTCTTTATTATGCATTAGGAAAATCAGTTGATAGAACTACATGGCAGTCCATGTTCTGGAATCGCCAGGGAAAGAAAAAAAGAGGGAAACAGAAACACACATGGTGAACAGAACCTCTCAAAATACTGATATGATACTGAGTTTATCATGCAGCATCACATATTTCTCAACTCAACACCAAACAGAAACCAAGGAAGGAAGGAAAGGATCCTGTTACACGCCCATTGAGGCATATTCGGAATATGGTGTTAGGCCCATATTTTCTTGACCACTGGCACACTAGGGGTGATGTGGTCAGCATCACGCCGGTCGCCTTAACCTTCCCAGAAGTTGCTCTGGTATCCAATTCATGAGGTTGGGTCGATCCCAGACCGTTTGCGGTCTAAAAAATCCCACCTCACCTGGGGATCGAACCATGGACCCCTGAACTAGGAAGGCAGTGCACTAACCACTGCGCCACTGTGGCTCCACAAACAGAAACCAAAGGACTTTAAAAAGGGAAAGGATATGAATCAGCTTTACTGAGGAAACAGAAATATAAAATAACATGATTATTAAATGGATGCCTGCACAAAAGGATTGAACTGGTATTTGAAACTGAAAAGATCACCAATTAGGAACTGATGACAAGAACCAGACAGATGCCTGTGGAACAGGACAGGAGAAGAAGACGCTGACAATGGATAGCATACATATTGAGGTGATTTATGAGAGCATTGCAAGGACTGCCTTGTTCTGGAATCCCCAGGGTAAGAGAGGTGGAGGGAGATCAAAAACACACAGACGGGAACTGGAGACAGTAATGAAAGGGATCCAGAAATGGACTGACCATTAGCGGATGGCAAAGAACAATAGGGCTTGGAAAGTATCTGTTGAAGTGTTACACACTATGCAACAACCCCACAGAGAGTGAAGTAATCAAAGACCAAGGAGTACTGAAGAAGGACTTAAAGATACCTCAGAAAAGTGAGATCAAGATGGAGTGATAAAATAAATAATCCAAGAAAAGATAAGTCTGGAAAGATCATGTTTACGGCATTTGTACCTAAAGATATCCAACGCCCAAAAAAAAGCCAAAGGGAACTAATTGACCTATTTCTGAAGTGTTGAAAATATCTGTTTCTGGATGGTTACTTCTCATATGACTATGTTATGCTGTAAGAGGCAGGTAAAGGTAGTCCCATAGCAGATACTGCCATGGGGGGTGAAGTGTTAGAGACTTCACCATGCTATTTGTACAGCTTTATGAAGTGCGAGACCAGCTCCATTTCTTATTGCCTTCACTTTCCCTATCTCAAGAGAAGAGTCAGGTACCTATTTATAGTTGTGTAGACTGCAGCAAAACACTACAAGGTTTTGATCCCTGTAGCTTTGCCATCGAGGAAAGCGCTCTAACCGCTTAGCTTATTGGATGCTCAAGAGACAGACAGGGAGACCAAAAAAATACACAGTAAAGAAAACAGCGGAAGACAAACATGAAAGGAATAAAGAATTCATGGAAAAACCTAGATTAGATGGCACAGGACAAGAAGGCTTGGAGTTTTTTTAGTGAGGGCCTGTTCTTCACAGGGAGCTGAAAGCTGTTGATGATGATGATGATGTTGATGATGATGATCTACTGAGTCATAACTGTGAGTTTCTCAAAAGTTTAAAACCACCGATTTATATAAACAACAGAATACTCAACTTACATTTTTGTGATCCTCATTTCGTCTTCGCTTTTCATTTCGCAAAGCCTCCTGCTGTTTCAACAAGTCTTGTTCCATTTGCTGACGCTGTGGGAACAAGAGTTTATATATACGAGGGGCGTTCAGAAAGTAATGCACCACATCGTTTTTCTCAGGAGCTGTTTATTCAAAAAGCATGAAATTTATACACAATATACATAGATATGTCATGTAAACATCGATATTATTCAACATAATCCCCATCAACTTGTACGGCTTTATGCCAGCGCGAAACAAGTGCATGTATTCTTAGGCCGTACAAGATTTTGTCTTGATCATGTAGCCATTTCTTCGCTGCATGAATCACTCCTTCATCATCTTCAAACCTTGTCCCACGGAGTGCATCTTTAAGTGGACCAAATAGATGAAAATCAGAGGGTGCCAAATCGGGACTATAGGGTGGATGGGATAGTACAGTCCAACCCAATTTCGTGATTGCTTCCCGTGTTGCCAGACTTGTGTGAGGGCGCGCATTGTCATGAAGGAGAAGCAGGTCTGCTGGATTCTTGTGCGGCCGAACTTTGATTGAGTTTTTTCAATGTCTTAATGTAAGCTTGCGAATTGATTGTCTCTCCTCTTGGCATAATGTCCACAAGAATCCCACCTTCAATGTCCCAAAAGACAGTGATCATGACCTTTCCAGCTGAAGGAATTGTCTTGAATTTCTTTCTTCTTGGTGATTGCGGATGATGCCACTCCATTGACTGTCTTTTTGTCTCAGGTTCAAAATGATGTGCTCAGGTTTCGTCACCTGTAACGATCTTAGCCAAAAAGTTCTCTCCATCAGCATTGAAACGCTCCAACAATTCAGAAGAAATTGCTTTCCTTTGCAATCGGTGGTCATTTGTGAGACTTCAAGGAACCCATCTTGCGCAAACCTTAGAAAATCCGAGAGTTTTTATAACTGCATTTGCACTACCAATGCTGACTGACAGCTGTAAGGCCAACTGTTGAGTAGTGATTCGCCTATCAGTAAGAATAATGCCCTCAGCGCATTTCAACATTTCTGCGTTGGTGGCTGTGGTAGGACGTCCACAGCGCGGCTGATCAAGCAGCTCCGTATCTCCACTTCCTGATTCTTTGATTCTCTGAACCCAGCGACTGACTGTACTCCTGTCGACTGCAAAACTTCCATACACATCACATAGACGCTTGTGAATTTTCACAACAGTTTCCTTCTCTGCAATGAGAAATTCTATCACAATTCGCTGTTTATAACGCAAGTTGCTAACATGCTCCATTTCAACGGTTTAGGGCAGCCGTATTATTTGGCCGGTTGCGGTGCAATTTAGTGCACACAATTAGCACATGCCATATTTGAAGTGTGCAAAATTTCATGCTTCTATCTTCATTATTAGCTGAGAAAAATGATGTGGTGCATTACTTTCTGAACGCCCCTCGTATATATATATATCACATCACCAACATGGAACTGATCAGAAGAATCAGACAAGTGCTGGTAGAACAAGAGATGAGAAGATCACTAATGTGGAACTGATGAAATAAACCAGACATGTGCTGGTAGAACAAAAGATGAGAAGATCACCAATGTGGTACTGATGAAAAGAACCAGACAAGTGCTGGTAGAACAAGAGATGAGAAAATCACCAATGTGGAATTGATGAAAAGAACCAGACAAGTACTGGTAGAACAAAAGATGAGAAGATCACCAATGTGGAACTGATGAAAAGAACCAGAAAAGCGCTGGTAGAACAAGAAATGAGAAGATCACCAATGTGGAACTGATGACAAGAACCAGAAATGTGCGGGTAGAACAAAAGATGAGAAGATCACCAATGTGGAAGTGATGAAAAGAACCAGAAAAGTGCTGGTAGAACAAGAGATGAGAAGATCACCAATGTGAAACTGATGAAAAGAACCAGAAAAGTGCAGGTAGAACAAGAGATGAGAAGATCACCAATATGGAACTGATGAAAAGAACCAGAAAAGTGCAGGTAGAACAAGAGATGAGAAGATCACCAATATGGAACTGATGAAAAGAACCAGAAAAGTGCTGGTAGAAAAAGAGATTGTAGTGGTTTTTGATGTTATTGTATGGTTGTTATGGGATGTTTGGGATGTCAGGTATTGGTAGTACCTCTGGTTAAGGAGCTGTCATGCCCTTTTCAGGGCAGCTCGGCCACCTTTGGTCCAAACCTGGCGTTCAGCTCTCACCTGTGGCTCCTCGTAGCTGTCAGCATGTGACAGCGGCCACCCCCCGGGAAACGGCTTTAACAGGCCGGCTAAACTAGGTGAGGGTAGCCGACTGGTTATAAACCTTCGGTGAGTTAGGGTCTGCCTACCCATGCATGCGAAGACTGGATTCAGTAGACTGCGCGGAAGAAACCCCCTGTTGGTTCAACGGGCATGACGGCGATTACCAGCAACGCGCTGTGGAGCGTAAGGAGCATGGCGAGGCACGTAGAAAGCCGTGGTCATCCACTGCACCTGACTTCATCTCCAGTCGTCTTGACTTGTCTTGCCACTGGATTAAGATGGACCCAGGCGAGAAAGTGAGGTCAACGAATTGCGCAACTCTTCCTCACTTTAAACCAAATCACTGCGCAAGTCACTCTTTCATCCACTCATCCACTCATCCATCCACTCACAACAAGTCCTGTGGCGATGGGCGAGCGGCGAAGCGGCAGGCGTGGGTGCGCTGGCAGTCGTAGTCGCAGACCTACACACAGGCGGCTCAGGCCATATGGTCGTCTTCCACTGATCGGAGCAGCAGTGGGATTCGGCAGCCCCCTGAGTGACTGAGCAGCCCTCTTTAGGAAAGCACTGCTCACCTCCATGGCATGAGGAAGGGACTAGAAAAGGTGCCCTAAACATTGCCTGCTCCACCATTACCTAACCAGCTTACCGCGGTTGGTGGGTACCCTACTTCAGCGGGCGACACATAAGAAAAAGAAAGGACAGATTTTTCCCCCTCATTCTAGGCGCATGGAATGTGCGCACTCTACTCGACAAAGACTTTAACACAAACAGACCCGAGAGGCGAACTGCCCTGATTGGGAGAGAACTGGCCAGATACAACATTGACATAGCAGCACTGAGTGAAACTCGACTTGCAGGCGAGGGCCAACTTTGCGAAAAGGGTGCAGGTTATACATTCTATTGGAGCAGAAGAGGAACTGAAGAAAGACGAGAAGCAGGGGTTGGATTTGCAATCAAAACAGCAATTATTGGCAAGCTAGCGGAGCCCCCAAAGGGAATAAATGACCGACTCATGACGGTCAAGATCCCGCTGCTTTATGGAAGGAAACATGCCACCATCATTAGCGCGTATGCACCAACTATGACAAACCAGGATGACGTCAAGGATAAGTTTTACGAAGAACTACATGCAGTCATTGCATCAGTTCCCAAAGCAGATAAGCTTATTATTCTTGGTGACTTTAATGCAAGAGTAGGCTCAGATAACATCTCCTGGAATGGCACTATCGGAAAGTACGGCGTGGGTCGCTGTAACAGCAATGGACTTCTTCTCCTCCAGACTTGCGCAGAACATAACCTCCTTGTCACCAACACCATTTTTCGACTTCCTATCCGCAACAGGACCTCCTGGATGCACCCTCGCTCGAAGCATTGGCACCTAATTGACTATGTAATTGTTAGGAAGAAGGACAGGCAAGATGTCCGGGTGACCAAGTCCATGTGTGGTGCCGAATGCTGGACTGATCATCGCCTTGATTTGGTGGGTGTTTGATGGGTTGGTATTTAAGGGTTTTGGGTTGAGTTTTTGGTATTGTGGGTTGGGGGGTTGTTTTTTGGGGGTTTTGGGTTTTGTAGTGTTTTGGTTTTAGATTGGTTAGGTTTTGGGGTGTATTTGTTTGGTTTATTAGTTGGTGTTTTTATTTAATGGGGGTGTTGGGGGGGGGGTTTTTGGTGGTTTGTTTATGGGGGTTGTTTGAAGTTGTTTTTTTTGGGGGGTGGAATGTAGATGTTGGGGATTTGAGGGTTTTTTGATTGGTTTTTTAGTTGTTAAGAGTATTTTTGGTTGGTTATGATGAAGTTGGTTTGTTGTGAGGTTGGTTTGGGGAGTGTGGTGGGGGTTGGGGGGTGGTAGTTTAATTTGTTGGGTGTGTGGTGGGATGTTTGTGTGGGGGGGGGTTTTTGTGGGTGGTTATGGGAATTGGTTGTTTGTGTTGGATTATTTTTTATAATTTTGGGATTGAAAGGATATTGTGGGTTTTTGAGGGTATTATTGGATGGGTTTTGGTGGGTTGTTGATGGTTGGGGGATATATAGGTTTATTATAATTGTGGGTGTAGGGGGGGGGGGGGGGGGTTTGGGTGAGGGGGTTGTAATGGTGGGGGGTGGGGGGTTGGGGTTGGGGGTTAGGGTTAGGGTTAGGGTTTTTTTGGTGGGGGATGTGGGTGGTGTGAGGGGGTGGGTATGGGAATAGGTTATATTGGTTAGGGTTTTGGGGGGGGGGGTTTTTTTATGGGGGGGGGTGGTGGTTGGGGGGGGGGGTTGGGGAATGGGGGGGGGGTGGAATGTTGTTGTGGGGGGTTGGGGATGGGGGTTAAGGGTTTGGGTTGGTTTGTTGTTGGGTAGGGGGGGGGGGGGTTTGGGGGGTGGATGGGTGAAGGTTTGGTGGGGGTTGGGGGGGTTTTTTTTGGGTGGGGGTGTTTGGTTGTTGTGGTTGGGGATGTTTTGGGGTTGTTTTTGTTTTTTGGGGTTTTGTTTTTGGGGGGGGGGGGGTAGTTATTGTTGTTTGGTTTTGGTTATTGTTTTGGTTGTGGGGGTTGTTGATGGTTTTTTTGGTTTGGGTTTGGGTTTGGTTGGGTGTAAGGGGTTTTTGGGGGGGGGGGGGTTGGGGGGGTTTGTGGGGTTTGGGGGGTGGGTTTTGGGTTTATTGGTTTTGGGTTATAATGTGGTTGTTGTGTTTTAAGGGTGGGGGTTTTATTTGGTTGGGGGGGGTGGGGGGTTTGTTTGTGTTTTTGGGGTTGTTTTGGGTTTGGGTTTGGGGGGGTTTGTGTTTTTGTTGTGGGTTTTTTGTTTGATTTGGTGTTGGGGGGGGGGGGGTAATTTTTTGGAGTGTGGGGTTTATGTTTTGGGGGGTGGGGGGGTTTTGTGGGGGGTTTGTTGGGGTTGGGGGGGTTGTGGTTTGTGTGGTTTTGTGGGGGGGGGGGGTTTTTTTGGGGGTGGTGTTTTTTGTTTAGTTTTTGGGGGTTTGGGGGGGGTTGGGGGGGGGGGGGGGGGGTTGGGGGGTTGGGATTTATTTGTTTGTGGGGGGGGGTGGGTGGTGGGGAATTAGGGTTGGGGGTTGGGGGGGGGGGGGTGTTGGGGGGGTGGGTTTGGGGGGGGGGGGTTGGTGGGTTGGTTTTTGGTTGGTGGTTTGGTGTTTGGTGGGGGGGGGGGGGGGGGGGGGGGGGTGGTTGGGGGGGGTGGGGGGGGGGGGGGTGGGGGGGTGTAAGTGTTTAAGGTTTTGGGGGGGGGGGTTTGGGGGGGGTGGGGGGTTTTATGTTGGGTATGGGTTTTTGGTTGTTGGGGGGGGGTGGGTGGGGGGTGGGGTTTTTGGTTGGGGGGGGTTTGGGGGGGGGGTTTTTTTTTTGGGGGTTGTTGGGGGTTTGGGTTGGGGGGGGTTTATGGAATTTGTGAGGGGGGGGGGGGTTTGGGTAGGGTGTTATGTAAAGTTGGGGGTGGAGGGGGGTTGTGTTTGGGGGGGGTTATGTTTTTTTTTGGGTGGGTAGTTTTGGTGGATATGGGGGGGGGGGGAGGGGTGTTGTATGGGGTGGTTTGTGGGTTGTTTTAAGGGGGGGTGGTTTGGGGTTTTTAAGTGGGTTGTTTGAATTAAGTTTGTTTTGAAGGGGTGGTTGTGGGGTTTGAATTAATGGGTGTTTTAGGGGGGGTGATTTGGGAAGATGGGGGGTGGTGGAAGGGTTTATGGGGGGGTGGGGTTATGTGGGGTTTGTTTTTGGGGGTTTGGGGTGATGTTTGGGGGTTTTTTGGGGGTTGTTTTTGGTGGTGGGGTTTAGGGGTTTTTTTGTTAGGGGGGGGGGGGTTTGTAGTTGGGATTGGGTTTGGGGTGGGTTTTGTTTGTTGGTTTGTTGTTATGTTTGGGGGGGGGGTTGGGTAAGGGGTATGTTTGTTTAATGTTAGGGGGTGTTTTGGGGGGGTTTTTGTTGGGGTTGGTGGGTTGGGGTGGAATGGGGGAAGTTTGGGTTTGGGGGGGGGGGTTGGGGATGTTTGTGTTGTTGGTGGGGGTTGGGGGGGTTATTGGGTTTTTTTGGGGGGGGGGTTTGGGGTTGGGGGTTGGGGGGGGGGGGAGGGGGGGGGGGGGGGGTTGGTTGAGTTGGGGGGGGTTTTAGGGTTTTTTTGAGGGGGGGGGTGGTGGGGTTGTTTTTGGGGTTGGGGTGGTAAGGGGTTGGGGGGGTGTGGGGGGGGGGGGGGTTTTGGGGGGGTGGGGGTTAAAGATGGTTGTTGGGGGGTGGGTTTGTTTGTGGGGGGTGGTTGGGGGGGGCGGGGGGGGTGGGGGTTGGGTTTGGGGAATGGGGTTAAGGTTTTGGTTGGGGGGGGTTGGTTTTTGTATGGTGTGGGTTGGTTTTGGGGGGGGAGGTGGGGTTGGGGGGGTATTTGTGGGGTTTTTGGGGGTTTTATGGATTTTGGTGGTTTTATTGGAAGGTTGGGGGTTTGGGGGGGTTTTTTGGGGTAATGGGGGGGTGGTTTGGGTTGGGGGGGGGTGGGGGGGGGGGTTTGGGGGGGTTTTTTAGGGGGGGGGGGTAGTTTGGGGGGTTGGTGGGGGGTTTGTTGGGGGGGGTTGGGGGGTTAATTGTGGGGGGGTGGGGGGGGGTTTATGGGGGGGTGGGGGGGGGGGGGGTTTTGGGGGTTGGGGGGGGGGGGGGTTTTTTGTTTGGGGGGGGGGGGGGGGTGGGTTTGGGGGGGGGGGTTTGGGGGTGGGGGGGTTGGGGGTTTGGGGTTTTTGGGATTAGGTTGTGGGTTTGTGTTTTGTGGTTTTTGGGGGTTGGGTTTTGGTGAATTTGGGATGTT
Source organism: Oreohelix idahoensis (assembly GCA_024509875.1). Lineage (NCBI taxonomy): Eukaryota > Metazoa > Mollusca > Gastropoda > Stylommatophora > Oreohelicidae > Oreohelix > Oreohelix idahoensis. The sequence goes on along the minus strand of JAMPIV010020832.1, from coordinate 160,373 downwards.
GTTTGTAGGTATTGTTTGTGGGTTTTTGTTAGTTGTTTTTGGGGGTTTGGTGGTTTGGGGTTGGATTTTGTTGGATGGGTGTAGGGATTTGTTTAGGTTTTTAGTTTTGTGTTATGGGATAATTTGGGGGTGTTTAATGGTGGTTGGGGGGGTGTAGTTGGGGGATATTTTGGTTGGGTGTGGGGATGATTTTATGGTTTTTGGTGATTAGGTGGGGGTATGGATGTGTTTGGGTATAGTTGTAGGGGGAATTATGTAGGGAGGTTTTGGTGTTTGGGAGGGGGTAGGTGGGGGGGGTTGATTTGGGGTATTTGTTATGGGGGGGGTATTGGGTTGGGTTTGTGGTTTTGGTTTTTGGGTTTGGTGTTTAGGTGTGGGTGGGGTTGTATAAGGGAATTTTTTGGGTAGGTGGTTTTTTTGATTTTTATATTAAGTTTGGGTTTAGTGTGATGGGGGGGTTATTGGGGTGTGTTGGGAAGGGGGGTTTGGGGGTGGTAGATTTGGTAGGGGTTATATTGAGGGGGGGTTTGGTTGGTTTTGTATATTGGAGGAGGGGGGGTATTGGGGGTTATATGGTAAGATTTTGATTTTGGGGGGTGGTGAGATTTTTGAGGTAATTTTATGGTGGATTTTTTTTTGTTGTAGGGGAAAAATTTTTGGATATTGTTGGGGGGGGGTATTATGGGTTGGTGGAAAGGTAGGGGAGGGAAGGAATGGGGAATTTGGGGGGAAGTTTTGGTTTTGGGAATATTTTGGGGGAGTTAGGGGGGGGTTGGGGGGGGGGGTGGTGATTTTTGTGGGGGTGTGGGGGTTTTGGTGGGTATTTTGTTTTGGTTTTATAGGGGGGGTGGGTTATTTTTTTTTAAGTGTTTGGTTTGGGAGTGGGTGGTTTATGGGTGGGAAATTTTGGTGGGGTGGGGGGTGATAGGGGGGGGGTTGTGGTTTTAGATTGTTGGTATGGGAAATTGGGGTGTTTGGGGATGGTGGGGGGGGTGGGGGTGGATAGATTGGGGGGAGTTGGGATTTGATGATGGGGGGGTGGAGGGGGGTTTGGTGTGGGGGGGTGTGGTTTTGTGATGTTTTTTTTTTTATGTTATTTGGGTGGTGGTGTGTTGGGGGTTGATGGGGGGTTGGGTTGGGTGAATTTGTATTTGGGGGTGGTAGGTGAAGTAGTTTTTTTTTTGAGTTTTGGGGGGGTTTTTGGGAATTTATTTGGTTTGTATAGGGGTATTGGATAGTTGGGAGTTTGAGGGTTGTTTATGATGGGGTGTAGTAGGGGGGGTTTGGTGGGGTGGTTTGGGAGATGTTTGGGTTTTGGTATGAAGGTGGTTATTTGGATGTATTGTTATTTATTGTATGGGGGGTTGGGTAGGGTTTTTTTGGTTTTTGTGGGGGGTTTATGTGGTTATGGGGTTATTTGATGTGTTTGTGTTTGTGGTAGGGGATTTTTTGGAATATGTTGGGGGGTTTTGGGGGGGGTATGTGGGGGGTATGGTTTTGGTGAAATTTGATTTTTAATTGGGGTGGGGGTGTGGAATGTTTAAGTTGAGTGTTGGGGTTGATTATTTGGTTTTTTGTTGTTGGTAGTTGGGGATGGGTATTATTTTGTTTTTAGTTTGAGTAAATGGGATTAATGGATTTTTTAGGGTTTTGGGTTTTGTTTTGAAATGGTTTAATAGGATGGGGTTGGTGGGGGGTTTTGATATGGGGGGTGAAAGGTGTGGTATTTTTTAGTTTATGTTGTGGAATGTAAGTATTTTTTTTGTATTTTTTGGGTTGTGTATTATTGGGTTAAGATGTATTGGTAGGATGGGGTGGATGGAGGATTAGGTTTATGGGATGGGTTTATTGTATATGGGGTAGTTGGGGAAATATTGGGTGAATGATTTGGGGGGATTTTGGAGTAGTGGTGGGATTTTATGGAGGTAAGATTGGATTGTTGGGTTTGGGTTGAAGATTATTTTGGTTTTGGGGGTTTTATATTTGTGGGGGAGGATGTTGTGGGGGTGAAGTGATTAGTTGGATATGTAATGGGGGTAATGATGGGTTTGGTTTGGAGGAAATTATTTTGTGGTTGGTTGTTTTGGGGTAAAAGTTTATATTAGGGGAATGATTTGGTTTGGAGGGGGGGTTAACCCATTATGATAAATTTATTTGTTTTGGGATGAGTTGGGGTGTGTGGTTGGTTTAATATTTTTAGTTGGGGTTTTTGATGGGGTTAGGGTAAAATTGGGGGGTTTGGTGTTGTGGTTTGATTTTTTAGTATTGGTGGTGATGTTATGGTGGGTATGGAAGGATTTGGGTTTAATTTTGGGAGTTTATGTTTGGGGGAAGTATTTGGGAAATATTGGGGAACAGTTAGTTTGGGGGGTTAATATTATGGGTTGAGGGGTGGGTGGTTAAATTGTTTATAGGTTCAGGTTAATTTTAATTTGGGATTGTTTTAAAAGTTTTGGTTGTTTTGGGGGTAGTGGGTGTTTGGGATGGTTATGGGGGCATTGTGGTGGTATTTTGATATTTTATGTGTATTGATGGGGTTGGAATGTTTTTATTTGTTGTTTTAATGGTATTATGTATTTTTTAAGATGGTAATTGGATTTGGGGGTTTTTTATGGGGTTTAGTAGATAAAAAAGGTGGTTGTTGGGTGGGTATATTTTTGGTAATGTTTTTTTTTATGTGAGTATTAAGTTGGGGGTATAGAGTATAGGGTTAGGGGGTTTAGGGTTTGGTGTTACTGGTATGGGGTTTTGGTTTTTTTGTTAATGTAATATGATATCTTAGGATTTGGTTGGGATTTTGTTTTCCTGGGGATGAAATATGGTGTTAGATGTATTGGAAACGGAGTTCATAAATTGGGGTTTTTTTATTATGTTTGAAAGGAATTAGTTGATTTAGAGGTGAAATTGTTTGTTGGTATAGTTAATTATTTGGATTGGGTAGGATATGGTTTGTGGTGGTGGTTAATGTGTATTTTCAATATTTTTTGTTTATGTGGTGGTTTAAGTTTTTGAATTATGGGGGTAGGTATGTATTTTTAGAATGGTTTTGAATGATTTGGTTGTTTTAATTTTTTTATGGTTGTGAGTTTAGATGGGGGTTGGTTTTGTTTTTGTGGGTGGGGTGTAATTTTTTGTAGAATTAGGGGGGGGGGGTAATAAGACATGTTTGATTTGTTGATATTAGAGGTTTTTTTGGTGTAACAATTAGTAGGATGGGGTTGGTTAAAAATTTTACAATTGGTAAAGATTGTTAGAACAATTTTTTTGTTTAAATAGGGGAATATTGTACAATATTGGGAAAAGTTATGGATTAATGTGGTTATGGTATATTATATTTTTATGAGGTGTGTGATGGTTTTGGGATTTTGAAATTAGGGTGTTTTAAATTATGTAGGATGAGTGAGATGGTTGGAACCAATTTTTTATTGTAATTGGAATATATTAATGGTGTTTAAAGGAATGGTTTTTTGGTTTTAGAGTTATATGGATGTGGGTTTTTTATAAAGTAATTTAGTTTTGATGGTATATAGGGGTTAGTTTTAGTAATTGTAGTAATGTTTATTTTTAATTGATTTTTGGGGTTATGATTGTAGGGGTGTATTGTTTGTGGGTTTTTAATAATGGGGTTTGTGTGGTTAATGGTTATTAGATTTGGAGGGTAGGGGGATGTTGTTTAGGATTAATTGGATTTTTTAGAAAATTAGTAAGGATTTGTTATTGGATTTATGTTCAAGTTTGTTTTATAACCACATGTTGAGAGGTTGTGAATGGGATAGAAGGTTTTATGGTGAATTAGTATGTCACCAATATGGATAGGAGTATATATATATTATGGTTTGTAATTAATAGAAATTTTTAGGTAAAGGTATATGATGTTTGGGGTGTGAGTTTTTTGAAAGGAACCTAGGTAAGTTTAATGGATTATTAAAGGGTAATTAGAATCAGTGTATGGGGGGGTTATAGGGACGTGGTGGATGGTGGGGAGTTAGCGTTTGAGAGGACAACCATTTCACCAGTGTTTTTGAGTATTGATGGAAAAATATATGGATATATTGGATAAAAAACAATTGACATTTATCAGATTTCACAACAGGTGAAATAGTTATATTAAATGAAATAAATGATATTTTAAAAATATTGAAAAATTCGACCTCCTGTTGATTGTGTCACAATAAAACTTGAGAGTGAGTTTTATGTGTTCGAAGCACCTTAGTTACTTTTCTTTTACTATTTAGGGGGGGGATGGATGGTCCCACACAGGAGGGGGGTAGTCAGGAGCTATGTAACGGCGGGTGGAATGTTGCTACAGTAGTGTAAGCTAACATAACAGGAAATTGATTGTAATGCAGGGTTTGTAATAATTGGGGAGCAAGTCAGTTGGAAGGTAGTATGAATGCTACATTACAACTTTGTAGACATTATAGTTCCATCTTTACGGTCATTTTACACTGGAGAGAGTTACTTTATAGGTTGCATTGTGTAGAACAGAGAGGATTATGTGTACCAAAAACTAAAATTAACTTTGCGTAGATCCCAGGGTATAACAAATTAGAATTAATAAAAACAGTTTAACTAATAGACATGAGTGTAATGGGTTGCCACTTGTGGAAGGATTCAGGGAATGTGTGGGAGGTAGTACATGTTTGGAAAAGTTACTTTATGCCTCAAAGTGTAGACTCGATTCTTCATGGAACTGTGAAGGATTATGTCCCTTTAGGATATTGGTACTGCATTTGTCTACAGTTCTGGAGGAGTTAGCATAGCTGAAGAATATCCTTTCACAAGTACCTACAGATAGTGGTTGAATTACCAAGAATCCCGTCAGCACAGCAGCCCAATCTAAAAAGCTTTGCCTTTAGATCCTGCCATACATTGCTAACACAAATTAACAATGACTAAGGTAAATTTCAAGTATATAATGACTAAGGTAATATATTAATTAATTAATTAATTACCACTGGCTGTGAAGATTCATCAACTTTTATTTTCCTTTTTTTATTTTAAGGGATACTTTTAAATTTATTCCCTTATGCCCCCACTAGTTTAATTCCCGGACCAGGAGACCCTAATATCTTTGATAAACTTAATCCCCGGACAAGACCCCAATATTTGTAGTGGTTTTTGATGTTATTGTATTGTTGTTATGTTACCTAGTGTACTGGATGAGGTCAGCTGTGAAGGCTCCTGAGATAAAAGTTTATGTGAGTTACAGAAGGCCCTTCTGCTACCACTTACGACCTCAAACAGACCTATTCTACTATTATGAATGTTAGCTACGTTAAAAGTCTAGGGTACTGAAATGTAATGTGTAGGTAATAAATACACAGACACACACATGTAATTAATAAGTCTAATAATAATAATAACCTCTATGATACACTGAACTAACACTGGCTGTTATAGTTTAAGTTTGAAAATTTTTTAAATTTATTAGTCCTGAACCAATTGTTTCTTTTGGTCAGAACTTATGAAATAATATGTATTTATCAATAAAATGCAAATATATATTGCATAATCAAATGAAATTTTTGTACATAGGTCTATTATTACAATGGTTAATATTAATAATATCTAAAATGTCTTGGGAAAAACTAGCACTGGATGTTTAGTTGGGGTGGCGTCATCATGCCCAATCTATGGTTACAAAGTTCAGTGTCCTGGACATATGGACTGGTGTTAATGTTTATATAACAAGATTTTATTTCCTTATTGATGGTGGGCACATTTAATGAATCTCCAGCAGGCCAGGTTTGCACTTATCTGGCCTGTGACGACGTAGTACAGAATTCTTGTGGCCCACTCCTCTCAGTAGCTGGAGTAAAAGTTAGGCTGCATAGACATCCGCTCTTGTACTTCTACAAAAGCATCTGGCACAATCGTAGTGCCAGATCAGAAACTCACAATTCAGAATTGAGAACACAGTTACTTAGTACTAGCAAAACTCAGCTGAGCTGCTGGCTAGATTAGGGCGTCCCACTGATTTTTATTTAATAATTCCGGGAAATCACCTCTAGCAGTAACGTACTGTGTCAATGGACAGTCTTCTTTAAAATGGCACAAACGTGCGTCTCTCATTCAATAATATAAATACTTCTGTCCAATCAATGGACTTCCCCTCTAACTTTTTCAAATATTCAAACTAAAAGTCAAATTTCAGTCCAGTCTCAGTCTAGTATGTAGTATTTTTCCCAAAATTACACTTGTTTTTTGGACTAACTACATGAAAAAACTACACAAACCTGCCCCACTAGGTTATTTTTAGCTGCTATCCTCCGACTTTGCCCCTCTAGTTCACTGCAGTTTGATTTTTGCATTTTTAGGCTCAAGGACGCCAAAAATGTAACTTTAGTGAAAATATGCACAAAAAACTGTTCGCTAGTCTGATTGGAACAATACGGTCTTTCGTCAATATCTTCCGTGTTATCTGTCCGTCTGTGTAATTAAAAGTATATTATTTGTCAGCTTAAGATGGGCTATCAAACTAGCTAGGTTTTATTTTCATAACTTTATTATTAAAGAAAAACCTACTTTTCTCAAGGTTAGTTTTTGAAATTTGTTTTTGAACCTTCGTCCACGGCGTTTGCCGCTAAATTCAAACAAAACAACTAATTACCGTAAAACGTCCAAGATACGACTGTTTCTAACAAGAGCTAAGGTCGTTTTTCTACCAATTCCTTACATTGTGTCAACTAGTGTCGTGATTTTTTCCTTTAAACTACAAATTGCGTCTTTTTGCCTTTTAGATTCAAACACGTGTTCCGACCGTCATAATTTTTTTTTTCTTTTATCTCCGTTTCCCTCCCGTCTAAAAGGGTAAACCGTTTAGTCTGCATGTTCCAACTAGTTAGTTTCAATGGCGGTAGAAAGCGCTGGCGTAGGTGAAGAAGCCTCAGCATATCTTGCATATATTTTTATCCCTACGTGTTATTTTACCCGTTATCTTTATAATTGGAGATATTTTAACGTTGTATCACTGTATTTTTCACCACAGAAATGAGAAGATCACCAATATGGAACTGATGAAAAGAACCAGAAAAGTGCAGGTAGAACAAGAGATGAGAAGATCACCAGTGTGGAACTGATGAAAAGAACCAGAAATGTGCTGGTAGAACAAGAGATGAGAAGATCACCAATATGGAACTGATGAAAAGAACCAGAAAAGTGCAGGTAGAACAAGAGATGAGAAGATCACCAATGTGGAAATGATGAAAAGAACCAGAAATGTGCTGGTAGAACAAGAGATGAGAAGAAGATGCTAGCAATGGATAGGACACATCTTTAAAGGAAACTTACTGATATTATTTTCAGGAAGTCCTACTTCTGGAATCCACAGAGTAACAGAATCAGAGTTTAACTGAAGAACATACAGAGAAGAGAACTAGAGATAGAAATAATGAGGAGAACATGCAAAGACCTTGAGCTAATGTCATGGGACAGAAACAATGGACATACATTTGATGAAGGCCTATGCTCCTAGGAGAGTTGAAGGGCAATGAATGAATGTAATCTATGACATGCTGATTTATAAATTCATACTGACGGATTATTTATAACCTCAACAACAACTTAACTTTAAACTTTCACAGTGATTATGTAAATTTATAATCCCACCTCTTGCAATCACATTAATTTATAACTCAATCAATGACAATCATGCTAATTTATAACTAAACACAAAGAACCCCAACTTCAAAAATACACACCTTCTGTTCTTCTTTCTGCCTCTCCAATTCCTTTGTTCTCTCCTGTTGTTGTTTCTTGTTGCTGATCATTTGTTCATAGAATGACTGTGCCGGAGGTTTGTTGTGTTTGTGCAGAAAGGCCTGAACACTGTTTGCAAGCTGCCATATCATAACCTATAAGAGCAATTTACTTTGAAGAACAGTACATAGAAATGCTGTGCAACTATTGCTGAGGAGTAAGACTCAATATACTTGACTGTTCTCGATTTATGATGTATGCGACTTACGCTCATACTTATGATGGTCATCCCAGAAGTACTGTACACTTATGTTTCAGTAGTTGTTAAAGCACAAGACAGTACAGTAATATTATGTTATAATTTGTACATTGGAATACTTCACTACAAAAAAAGAGTGCAATTTGTTTACATATATTTTCTTCTTTTTCTTCTTCGTACACTCTCAGACGTCAACCTGAATATTTTTTTTTAAAGTAGTGGTCAGCTTCATGCTATTTGCATCTCCATAAAGTTTTTTCAGAAAATGGTACTGATAACCACCATATATGCTTTCTATGTTCCTCATAAGTTGGGCATCTTTGAAGCAGATGTTCAGAAGTAATTTTATAAGTGCCACATTTACACTCATCTGTGTTCCTATCTTTAGCTTGTTGAATAGATGATCCCAATATGTTGTGTGGAGTCTGAAGATTATCACTTGTTATCTTCTGCTGAGCTGGTAATATGCAGCATTTTGTGTTGATATATATATAACGAAACATGTATAACAAAACAGACATACATATTTTAGCATTCAGACATATTGTTAACATATCCTTATTGCTCATATAGCATATAGTGATTTCCGATTCACGACGAATTCAACTAAGATGGAGTCATCGGAACGGAACACCACCGTAATTCGAGGACTACCTGTACTTTTATTGTTGCAAGTAAATCATATCTAGTTTATTGCAAAAAATTACAAAGCTTTTTCTTTGAATATAAAACATTAAATGATTATGCCATCACTACTTTTCTTAATTTTGTAAAAATAAATAAAAAGTTTCACTTAACAAAGCCAGGATGCTTACTTTACAAAAAAATAAATAAATATATATATATATTTGTAAAGTAAGCATAACCATACGATATATATATATATATAAATATCGTATATATCTTATTCTACCTCCACTTCTTTGTGATCACCACTAACAACTGAGTATCTCCTCCATACTGTCATTTGTATCTTTTTTCATAATGACACCATATCAACTTTTCCTAACTCTGTTTTTTTGTTTTTAAATTAACAAAATTTTGTCATTTTACACAACCAAAACACTCACTAAAACAAGCAAACAACAACAAAAGTTATTCTATCTTTACTTCTTTGTGATCACAACTAGTAATAAATAACTGTATACCTCCCCAACACTGTCATTTGCTTCTCTCTCAATCTCAGCCTTCAGCTCAGCCACAAGCTGGTTGGAAAGTCCTTTAGGGTTGACCAAGGAAATTTCTGGTGCTCTAAACAGACGAAGTACAAATAAATGTGCACAGGGTTTGAACTCTTTTTATTAATGTTACCACTCGAAAAAGTAAAACTATGCTTTTACTTAAAAATCAATGGGGCTGGTAAACTCATTATGTTCAACAAATTGCAACAGAAACACTGCTGCAAGAGCATGTTAATGGCTTGAGGTGGTTCTACAGGGAGTGAAAAGGAAAATGATGATCAATACTATAAAGAAAGGAAATGACACATTAACAATAACAACTAAGATGAAGCTGCTGGTAATAACAGGTCCTGAATATGCATGGGACCGAAGACGCTGGAACAGTGATAAATTCAGTCAGTGACCCATAGCTTGACTGCTTGTGTCAGGGTCAGCGAACCAGAGCTGACCAAGACCCTACTCCACCTCCAAGTGGTGGTCCTGGAAACAGGCTGCATCACTGCAGTCTGGCTGAAAGAGTAGGGATCGAAGAGGGAAGGATAACGAGGTCCCAAAAATGCCATGCTGAAACCGGATGTGTTGGGCCGAAAGGCGCAAATATCGCAGCTTTGCTGTAAACGGCGACACAATGTAACAAACGTCCTTTTCAGGACAAACGCAGAAGAAGAAGAAGAATATGCATCATCATTATGGAAGCTGTGAGAGATAAAGAACAGAGAAACCTCCAGCAGGATGAAGACAGCATACAAAAACATCAAAATCTCTGTTCAATTCACAAAATGTAATAAGCAAAAAACATGGCAGAGTTTCATTATCTTAACTTGTGCTCTATATGGGTCATGCAGCCACTACAGTAGTTGGTCTCCCCCCCCCCCCCCCTCCACCACCAGGAGGCTTGCACCAAGCAGTCACATGCTCTTGTAGTAGTGATTTCTGTGAAATGTTGTTTTACATAGTGAGGTTGGCAGCCATGTTAGTCACCTTGAGGGTGTGGTAGACCTATTCTTGCTTTGTCTCTTTAGAGATTCTCAGGAAACTACACGGCACAATTAGCCATATTATAATTATCCTAAGGACTCTTGTGATCTTCAGATACAGGTGTCACAGAGGACAATATATCAAACATCTTGTCTTGACTCTAGCGTTTTGTAATTTTATACAAAATAATATGTTTTCCAGTTTCAAAATATTCTACACTAACCCTTCTCCCCAAAAAAGTCTAGCCATCTTGCTGATTATGCAAATGATTGATTTTAAAAAAGTGTGCCTCTATTTGTGCTTCAGTTTGGCCAGTAAGCAATGATATGCAATATTGATAAAAATTAAAACCTCGCATGAGTTACCTGTGAATATTAACAACTGGTAAATGATGCAGACATTTTAAAAGGCTAACATTCCTATTCCCTTATTCTGATTACATTAAAAGTTTCACATATTTGTGTGTTAGTTTTATGGGGGAAGTTGAAATACAGTGAAGTACCTCCTTACTGCATTTTCCCTCAATTAAAAGTGCTGCCATAGTGCTAAATGGTTGAGTGGTTAGAGCTGTGGTTTATCAAGGCAAATTTATCATGTTCAAAACCTGGTAGCATCACACTCCAATTTACCCAGATGTAAATGGGTACATAACTCTGCTATTCAGTTAGGAATGGCAAAGGCCACAAGGAAAGCAACCAGCCAACCTACCTCATAAATATGGACCTAGTATAGAGAAGTCTCTAACATGCCACTTCCCTACGGCAGTATCTGCTATGGGGACCTCCCATACCTTTTTAAAGTGCTCCCAAAATACATACTGGAATATTTATTACCACTGTGGCGAATATCAATGCCTATTTTCCTAACACTGGGACAGACCCAACAAGAACTAGTATAGCAGCGAGCATGTAACCGGCCAAAAAGTGACAGGAAATAATTATGTTGTGGTCTTTCTACTGCATGTCCTGATGATGGTACTAATTCTCTTGTAATCATTTCCGATTTCTTCGCATTCCTTTTCAACATCACTGGATATCTGTAGTCAAACTTATCATAATCATTAGTTATGGTCAATACACCCAAAGAAAACAAACAATTAAAGGCATGCATACTCTTTTAATGGGTGTGCAATTTAGTTTTCATGGTGCAATGTGTGCCACTTCCATATTTTTCTAAAAGTGCACAATGAACAGAATGCAGGGCATGTGCATTCTTTTAACGATCATTCAATTTAGCTTTCATGGTGCAATGTGTACCACTTCCATATTTTTCCAAAAGTGCACCATGAACAGATTGCAGTACATGTGCATTCTTTTAATGGGCGTTCAATTTAGCTTTCATGGTGCAAGCACACTTATTTTGTATCATCCCGAAAAGCTAGCGGTAAATATTCACTGTTGGTTACAGATATTTCAGTAAGATAATTAGCATATGGGGGAAATGACAAAGAAAATGTAATTGAAGATGGACATTCTAAAGAAACAGACCTTCAACTTAACTGAGGTGACCACAAGTCATTTTCAGGCAAAAAGGCGGTCGGAGTGGCTAAGAGGTATGGCGTCCTCCTCTAAATCTAAAGGTACCAGGTTCGCTTCGAGTACAGGGAATAAGATTGATGGAAATGTTTTTCAGAACCTGTGGTTCCTAATGATGTCATACTCCCCCCTGATCTTCTGGGTAGTGAGATCGAGTGCCTAGCCTTCTTGGATCAGGGTGAAAAAGTAGGAGGTCCCGTGTGCAAGTTGCATGCGTTAAAAACCCCTTGGCAGTTGGAAATCATAAAGAGTAGGCCATACAGCCCTGCCCTGGCAAAATTTTAAAATTAGGAAACCTGACCACCACAAAAATATTGATAGAATGTGTAATTCCTGTATACACACATTGGGATCCTCGCTGGTGCTCCAGGGTTTATGCACCGTGCTGGGACTGTCGTGTGATCTAAGGGAGGAGATCGGAGCACTGATAAGTTGTATGTGCCATGAAGATGGTCCTTAAAACCAAACCAAACCAATTTTCAGGGAGAAAGTAAGAGCAGAAGACCAAGGTGTAAAAGTTAAGAGAGCCATTGGATTATTTACTTTCATAAATGGGTACTTGTCACAATAAAAGGATTAGGATTGCAAGACATATCATCAATGTATAAGCTCAGGAAAAGAGCCAGACAAATACCACTGGAACAAGAGATGAAGAAAAGACACTGGACTGAAACTTGGGAGTCATGACCCAAGTGGAACAACCCCCCCCCCCCCCCCCCCCACTCCCCCCTCTCCCCCCCCCCCCCCCAGCATCCCAGAGTGTAAAGGAGATAAAAGGGCCGAAACACTTGTCTGACAAGAGACTGCTTCAAGGAACAGTAGTCCTAGTGTAACCGGATTGCCTATGCTAGCATTATCAGTGCTATTAATATGACAGAATAGGAAAAGCAAGTACGACACTTCATCAAATAAAAGTGTAAGTTACGCTATTATAAAATAAGATAGAAACTAAAACTGAAACTAGTTCAAGTGGGCAGCCCAACGCTTCCTAAGGCGGGAGTTGCCATAGCAAAATAGTGACGTAAATGGGAATAGCCAAAATTGTCTATGGAACAGCGAAGCTAGGCCCAATGAAATAAATTATAAAATATTCAGATAACCAATCAAAAGGTGGCGATGTCATGCACCACTTGGGGTTAACAAAATATTGTAAACTAGAAATCAGTTGTATGAAGAGAGCCTTAGCACATGGACGTGTTTTATATTCTAGTGTTGTGGCAACTTGGCGCTCCCAGATATATAACACAAAAGTCCGGCTCCTACACTCAAGATACTATCCTACTGACTTCAGTACAGTATTTGTGAAGCGCGTGCTTGTTCAGGTTTCACATTAATAAAAGTTTTAACAGAGCTGCTGGAATCTGATTTCGTCTCTACATGTTACTGAACTTGTTGCATTGTAGATTATTCTACCACTTTATGAAATGTCACTTATAAAAAAAACATAGAAGGATACGAACGAGCCTGGTATCCCAAGTGTTCATCCAAGAAATCACCACCTCTGGCGGAGTTGGCCAGTATAGAGACAAACTTCTCTCTTCATCTTTGTTCATCCTGAAAAGGACGTTGGTTGCGTTGTGTCTGTTTACAGCGAAGCTGCGATATTTGCGCCTTTCGGCCGACACATTTGACTTCAGCACAGCATTTTTGGGACCGGGTTAGCCTTCCCTCTTCGATCCCTACTCACTCAGCCAGACTGCAGTGATGCAGCCTGTTTCCAGGACCACCACTCAGAGGTGGAGTAGTGTCTTTGTCAGCTCTGGTTCGCTGACCCTGACGCAAGCAGTCTAGCTATGGGTCGCTAACTGCATTCCTCACTGTTGACGCGTCTTAGGTCCCAGAGACAAACTTAACTTAGAAGATAAATAAAAAGAAACCTAAATTTGAATGAGAAACCTAAATTTGAATGACATCATTAGGTCTGCAATCAGACACCTAGTGACGATAAACCAAGAGTCCTAACAGCCCGGCCACACATCTCTAAGTGGTGCAGAGAAATACAGTGGCAACGGTGACACTAGTTTTTCGTTGTCTCCTCAGACTCTTTCCTTGTCTCCTCAGGATCTTTCCTTGTCTCCTCATGATCTTTCCTTGTCTCCTCTGAATCTTTCCTTGCCTCCTCGGAATCTTTCCTCATCTCCTCGGAATCTATTCTTGTCTCCTCAGAAGCTTTCCTCCTCTCCTCAGAATCATTCTATGTCTCCTCAGAGACCCCCGGGAGAGCTACACTGTGTATTTCCATATTTATATTGAAGTTTTTTTCATTTTAAATATCTACATTTGGAAGCTTTTCTGTGAGCTATGAATTATCTGTGTTCCAATAAATATTCCTACACATCAATTAAGAGTTATTATAATTAGACGTGATAACTTATATATTGTATATATATATATATATATATATATATATATAAAAACATGTACTGTTACATACATCAGGTGTATATTACATTTTTCACAAAATTGTGTGTAACAGTAACAAAAGTACAGGTAGTCCCATAGCAGATACTGCCGTAGGGGAGTGAAGTGTTAGAGACTTCACCATACTAGGTCCAGCATCGAGAGGTGGGGGTGACCAGTTCCCTTCCTCGCTGCCTTTTCATTCCCTTACTCAAAGTCAGGTAACCATTTAAAGCTGTGTAGACTGGTGTATGTCGGTACCGTGATTCGTACCCTGCACCTTTGTTGAGAGAGACCACAGCTTGTGTAACAGCACAGGTCTGAAAACATTTGCATAAGTAATAGTTAGACGTAACATTCAACTAAATTTGTGACAGATACTTACACATCTGGGTATCTAGGTGAACATCTGATCACCATATCCAGTTGAGCATACATGTGACCTTCACCTCCCATGCTCTGCTGTGGCTTTAATGTCAATTTTAATTCCAGTGGTGGGGAAACCTTTTGGAAAAAACAAAAATGAAATTAAGTTATAATCTTCATAAGTAACTTTGTGAATAAATGCAAATTTTACAATGCTGTTAGGCACTTCAAAACCCAATAGTGAGACCTGGGCTTGGATCTTCAATTTCTCCTTGTCTATAAACTTTTACGTTTCCATAGAGACATATCTGAATGAAACAGGAAAGATGTTTTGTTTACATAGTTTCCTAAAATTGATATAACACATTGTTTTTTGGTCTCAAAAATGTTTAATCAGAAGAAAAATCACCATGGTTTTTCAATCACTGTTGTCTGTTCTAAATTTTTTGGGGTGCAGAGAAGATTGTGAGCACTTCTTGGTAACTGAGTCTAATTTACTCTCAGAGGTAATGTGACGAGCCCACATTTCATCACATCAAAATGCAGTTAAGAAAATTACGATCCCTGTACTGTAATATTTCAAACACATCCCCATGTGTTTTGTCCTGTGCTCCTCTGTTAGCTGTTGGTCACCCCCAGATGAAGTAAACCTTCACCTTTAAAAAAAAAACAAAAAAAAAACGTTACAATATCTATGACAATTTCAGAACTATCAATTTCAACTAACTGATCTTATATAAGCCTTCCCGAAAATGTATTTCATTGCCATTCTTCATAAAAAAAGTTATCTTATTAGGGTTAAATTACAAATGAGTGCCAGATTTAACCCAAAAAGCTTTCATTATGAAGCCAGTTTTGTGCATACGTGCTCTTTTTTTGTCCGCAATTACAACAATCGATAAATAGCAATACGGTTAGCAGGTAAGCATTAGGATTTACAGTTACACCTATTCTTATGATACTGATACTCAACAGTATTTCCTAACGCTAACTGTAACCCTAACTTTAACCATGTTGTGAACTTTTTCTTAACCCTACGCTTTACACAAATATAATAATGTGTGATAAACACAGAAGCCATATGTTAATAAAAACAACAAAGTACCAACTTATAATTTATTACCGCAACTGTGGATCCGTAGTTAAGGCGTGTGTTACGGTATATGATATTAACGCCGTCTGCTAAAGGTTACCAGACGTGCAATTGTAAAGGTTAAGGCATTTAATATATTGCGATAGATGTTTCAATTATTGAACGCTCCATACACGATCGATTATGACGTGTATAGCGTTGTTTGGGTCACAGTCGGTAACTAAGAAACGCTACCCTTTGTTACTTGACCGCCAAGCTGAATAGCTGCGTTTTTCTAACCTTCCAATTCAATGGCATGATATAGCCATTTATATATGCATTTTTTGATGGACCAGGGTCAGTCCTAGAACTCTATATGAGAGGGAAATTTATGGAGGTTAGTATTTAACTAGAATTTTCAGAAGGAGAAGAATAATCATCAAATTCATATGAAATATTCAGACTCGCAGTCTCACTGTCGGCAGGTAGCCATGTCTAGCTGCGCGTGCATATAGCTGTGATGTTCTGACGACAATACTGCATTGTATCCTTAAACGGACATTGACACGTAAACCAGCAGTCTACGTTATTGATTAATTTATGCATGACTTATATGGACTTATGTTCTACTCCTAATTGAAATGATCATCCTGTGTGTACAACTGTGAATTAAATGTATGGACTCAATGAAATGACTTATCAAATCAATCGTATTCCAAGGTTCAAGTATTGTTCGGAATCTTCCATCCCCGCATTCGCTTAATCTTCCATCGAAGGCACGATGCACTATCACTGAATAAAAAAAAACTAACATATCAAAGAAAAAACAATGGCCATAAATTTATAATTGTTTTATTCATATCACATGGAACATTGTTCAGAGCAAACCACCTTGCAACAGTGGTGCCCGGTATGTGGGGACGAAAAAAAACAACCAAAAACCCAAAATTTTTTTCATGACTTTCGAATGAAATATTTACGATCAATTTTCGATCACATGATCCAGTCGAAGATGACGCAGTACTCATTATAATGCCTAACAACGTGACGTCACCGAAAGTCGTGTAGGTGATCTGTCGGAGAAACCAAGCCGTTTCTAAGTCTAACCAGGGGAAACATGAGCCATTTGAAGCAAACACATGATATGGACTACCGTTGCCTGCCCATCAGGAGCAGACAGTCAAAGGCACAGGCCTAGCTGTTGACGACCTCTAGCACTGATATAAGCAACGGAAAAGATAAGTCTAGGTGTTTAACTGTTGTTATTGCAAACAGTGCTAACTGAGTCCATGCCCTCTGCCTACATCGGCATGTTTTTACCTATGTTTAATGTACTTTTTGTTGTCTTAATGTGTTGTTAATTCGTGGGAGGTAGGGAGGATGAACCGAAATTAGATTCTGTGGCTCTCACGATGCCTGAATTGATTTCGGTCGTTTCTTAGGGCAGTTAAACGATTGCACTTTTGGAAGCCCCATTGAGGTTTGCCATTGGACTATCTGTCCAAATCTGCTGTCGTTTGACGATTTGTGTTAGCTGTACCGTTCCGTAGATAACTGGTGTATTTTATTCGTACTCAGTTAACAATTTTATTCAGTTCTGTATCATGTTCGTTAACTATTTCGTCCAGTCTCCTCTTACTATCATTTATTTGATGATTGTTAAATGGTCGTCCGTTATGAGTCCTGTGATGTCATCATTTTTTGCAGTCATTTTTTTTGTGTACTTTGAATATTAAGTTGACCTCGGGTCAGACCTTGACCCTTCATTTGGCTTGTGACACTTCCGCTTGTTTTATTTAGTTCATAAATTCATTCTTAATTGTGAAAATGTCTTGTTTGCGTCTTAACGTTGTTTGTACCCTTTAGTTGCATCATTGTTTTGTTTGTCCTCATGATATATGTTAAATACTACATTAATAATATGATATTATATGCAATAATACACTTGTAATTTAATTTAATTAATTTTTTCTGATATTTAAGGTTAATATGGGACATTGCATAATTATGCAGTGATAGTCCAAGAAAATAGCACTACAATTTATAAGAGATGCCTAGGGCATAATAATATATTATATATATTGACCAAATAAAATAATCTTATAGTTTACCTTTGAGGTAATAGACCCATTGTATATTATTTAATATACTTTTCTGGTACTAAGAGAGTGACTTAGTACATTGAACAATATAATTACTAGGAATCATACCCAACATTATTGGATATTAAGATTAATTGTGTGAAGTAATTACATAATAGTTAACAGATATCATAACTATTTATGATATAGTTAGTACTTAGATACAATATTGTTACAAAATATTGTCTATTGGTTGAACTTAGACATTAGAGTTCAGTACTATTGTGATTATTTATATTGAATATTTCTAAGTTGAGTAAGTATAATAATTACTCTGAAGCTACTATTGACTATTTTAATCAGTAATTATCAATAATTACTTACAGATAAAAGTCAAAATGCTTACTATAGACCATTTCGTTAAAATTGGTAGGGAATATGGTTATAAATCTCAAGAACTTCGTCAGTTTGCTGAGGCAGAACTGGAAAAACATGAAAGAAAAGAAGCAGAGAAAAAAGCTGCATTAAAGAAAGAGGAAGAGGAACAAAAGGCTGCATTAAAGAAAGAGGAAGAGGAACAAAAGGCTGCATTAAAGAAAGAGGAAGCAGAACGTGAGATGAAGCAAATTGCCAAGGAAAATAGATTAAGAGAAATTGCTCAACAGGAAGAAGAGAATAAATTGAAACGAGAGGAAATTATTTTACAACAAGAAATGGAATTGGCGCATATTAAATTGGAGACAGCAAGATTACAAGCACAAAGTGCTGATGCAAACCAGAATAATAACGCACAAAATGGATCATCATCCAGCCAAACTAAACATTTCTACAACTTTAAATTACCCACTCTCAACTTGAACGTGGACGACCTTTCATCGTTCCTGTCACGTTTTGAACAAACTTGCAAAACTAACCATTTGCCTGAAGAGTCATGGGTACTCAAGTTAAATGAATTCTTGGTTGGAGAACCACTGACGGCTTCTCAAAATGCTGACCCATCAATAGCAAATAACTACGGTGCTATTAAGTCCTTGCTTTTACGAAGGTTTCACCTGGACGAGGAACACTGTAGGTTGAAATTTAAGGGAATTTTACCTGAATCTCCAAAAGATTTTGCAGGATTCATTGCGAACATACGCAATACGTTTAATAGATGGGTTGAACTGGCAGAAGTCAACAAATCATACGACAAATTAGTTGATTTACTACTACGGGATAAGGTATTATCTTCGGTTAGCCAGCCATTTTTTGCATATTTGCAGGAGCGTAAACCAGGTACTATGGACGAGTTAGAAAAAATTTCTTTAAACTACTGTTCGGCACATCCGAATGCAACCATTTCTAACTCCTCATTAAGAGAACCTCTACCTGTGGCGTCTAATATGGCCTACAATCATAATAACAAACAAAGACATCACAGTGTAGACAGAAGCAGGTTCCAAAGAAATCACAATGTTAACTTTCAGAAGGGACATAATAATAATTTCAACAATAAAAATGAGTTCAACAGAGGTAGATCACGAGATAGAAATTATTCACCTCAAACAAACTACCACAATGGTCAACATAACACTAATTATAATCGATCACATACTCCCAATAATAATAGTAACTGGAATGGTAATAATCATGGCTCGAGACATCGAGATAATAGTTACTATAGAGGACGACGAGATAATTCTAACAATTATACTCGGAATCGATCTCATTCTCGGGGATCATCTCATTACAACCATAATACAGGGGCGGCAGTTACAAATAATACTACCCCTATAGCTCAGGTCCCACTTGACAATAATACAACACAGTCTTCTGCTGCATGTTTTGCTATTAATTATAATGTGGCAAATAGTTGCCAACAATGCAATCTTATTTTTCAGAAGGCGAAAGAAACAGTGCTTAACTGCGGACATATTACACCAGAGGTAGGTCTTGCAGTCAACGATGGAACAGGCCTACTAATTTTTAACAGGGGATTAGTTAATGGATCCGTCGTCTCAGTGCTGAGGGATTCAGGATCCACAACGATTGGTGTACGACAGTCGCTGGTACATCCTAGCTGTGCAACGGGGGAATATGTCCGTTGCATGACTTTTGGGGGAACTATTGAGTTTTACCCCACAGCTATTATTCATGTTAACACACCTTTTTTCACAGGGAACGTAAAAGTATGTATGCTAAAAAAGCCTATAGCTGATCTGATGGTTGGTCGCATACATGGGAGTAAAGATTGCACTCCTAAAGAAATTAATGATTGGGAGAAAAAAAATTTGCATTCTTTTAGCAACGCTAACGCTGTTGTTGATATGGCTACACTTCGTGCCAACAACATAAATACATGTGGCACAGCAGTTTCCAACTTCACTCTCAGTACTATCCTGGAAATTGATGAAGATGATAGATCTATTGGACAACATACTAAGGATATAACTGATCCTAATAAAACTGTTGACGTTGTCAACATTGACAAAAACATTATGAGGAAGAATAATAGGTTAAATAATAATGCTGGACTTAAAAGGAAACATAAAGTTAACACAAATAATTATGATGAAAAAGTTTTTACCTTGCCCAGCAAAGACATGTCTACGACATGTAGGAAACTTAATACCTTTGGTGATGATAGGTATCATCCTCAGTCCAGCCAGGATGATACGACATCCAACAGAAAGACAATGTCGGTGTTGAAAGGGAAGGTTAATTCTTTGACAAAGAATACATATCATCATTGTCCACTATTTCGTGACAATGATACTACATATATTGGGAAAAGTGCGTATTCTCGCACAGTGTTAGTGCGAAATCTGCCGCAGGATACTACCTGGCAGGCACTTAGAAATTTTTTTGATTATACAGCAAACGTTAAGTTTGTTCGTCTTCTGCCATCATGCAATGGGCAGAATAGACAGGCGATGGTTACATTTCGTAACAATCGAGACGCTCGTTGGGTAATCGAGCGTGATAATGGTGTTTATTTTCATCACCGTTATCTAAAGTTACAATTAGTACATGATTCTGCGCCACGCAGATAATGGTGTACGCTCACCCTTTTGTCTTATTTCTTGATGACTCAGCTCTAGTCAGTCATCATTTCTTTTCCTTATTGGTCATTTATTCTTATACGTCTTAGATATCAAGGGACACAAAAAGATATTTCATATTAACATGCTCAAGCAATTTCATACACGTCCTGAACACTTACAGTCAATTTTTCATGAACTAGATGACAACACAGTATCTACTTGTTATTATTCTAACTTATCTGTCATCCAGGAAGAAGAATCTTCTTTTCCTGAGGTACAGTTACCGTTACCGGTACCAGTAGTTCAACCTACTGAATCTTGGCGGGATGTAACCATCTCTTCAACGGTTACACCGCAACAGCGTCTACAGATTGCTAATCTATTACAATCTTATCCAGATGTATTGACCGACGTCCCGGGTCGCACATCGGCTATCAGTCATGACATTACTCTCAATGATGATACACCTATTCGTGTACATCCCTATTCTGTTCCTTTACATTTCCTTGCTAAAACTACTAAGGAACTTGAACAGATGTTGTCTCTGGGAATCATTGAGACTAGTAATTCGCCATTCTCTTCTCCATTAGTGATTGTCCGGAAGAAGGACAATAACATCAGACTATGTGTTGATTATAGAAAATTAAATGCTAAGACTATAGTTGACAACGAACCACATCCACTTATCGACGACTTACTGCCACGTCTATCCAACGCAACTATATTTAGTAAGATAGACTTAACTAAAGGTTATTGGCAGCTACCTTCATTCGCCTGATGCGACAAATTTTATCAGGTAGACCAGACGTTATTACATATATTGACGACATATGCTTGTTTAGTTCGTCGTTTGAGGAACATGTTTCGGGACTTAGATATGTTTTCGACACTCTAAGGAATTATCATCTAACTGCTAAACCTACAAAGGTGCAAATCGCGTGTAATGAGATAACCTTTTTGGGACATATCATTGGATCGGGATATATCCGAACGTTACCTAGTACAGTCTCCAAAATTCTAAACATAGCAGTTCCTCAGACGAAGAAACAGGTCAGGAGTTTGTTAGGACTTGTTCAATATTACAGTAGATTCATACCAAACTTGTCATCCATCACGGCTGTATTGTCTTCATTGTTAAAAAAAGACATGCCGGTGAAGGTGACATGGACTGGTATATGCAATGAAACTTTCAACAAAATTATAAATTTGTTCTCGCATGAACCAATTTAAGACTTCCCGATGCTTCCAAAAGATTTTTCTTACGAACAGATGCTAGTAACTACGGCATTGGTGCATGCCTGCTCCAGAACCATGATGGCATTCTACATCCTACCTTATATATATCAAGAAAGCTAAAGCCGGCAGAAACAAAGTATTCCACAGTCGACAAGGAACTTTTATCTGTGATATGGGCAATAACTAAACTCGAAAAGTTCCTGCTTGGTGCTCCCTTCACCATACAGACGGACCAACGTGCTGTAGCATCCTTGCGTCGATCTAACCATAAAAGCCAGAAACTCGCCAGATATGCAATCATCCTACAGCCATTTGAATTCTCCATTGAACATATTCCTGGCACTGAAAACATTGTGGCGGATGCGTTGTCACGTAATCCTATTGACGACGAATAATCAACATTAACATTCCTAAAACATATCAACTATAAGAGAACTAACCTTGCCTTCAATTTAACCTTTATAAACACTATATGCATCACAGAATTGAACTAACGACAATCGGGGTATACATATTGTCATTGAAACTTCGTCTAACGTCCATACACGATATTCGTTGAACAATCATGGAACAATATCTGACGACAAGTCGAACTTATTATCCGATGTGCACTTAATTCTTGGATGCTGGGATAAATGACATTTCTTTCCAACGTAAACGTTTGAACATTTTTGCCTAAAAGAATTCATCAGGATCAAGACTACGGATGGATCATCATATCCTATACTAATTAATTAGTTAACTTAACTTCTTAATTGAATTATTATCAATAAAATGAAATGTGAGAAAAAAATGAAATGAAGGAAAAAAAAAAAAAAGAGAACGAAATATAAAAAGAAGAAATTATGAAAAGAGAAAATAAATCTCACACAAGTATTAGATTAATATTTTTTTTTTAATGTACCTATACATTATTTAGTTAGTTAAATTAGATAGTTATTATTCACTAACACTTAACACACACAATTAAGTTAAACTTATATTCGAATTTCTTTCTATTTCTTCTCACTTATTTTGTCTTTTCTTCTCTCATAACATCGCGTTACATTAGAACCTTAATAATTTAACTCTTAGTTTAATTAATTAATTTAATGTTAATTAGTCAAATTAATTCCTATATGACATACTAATACGACAGACCTTACTTTAATTTAATTCTATCATTCACTATTAACATTGGACATTTATTTAGTTGATACAATAATATGTATAATATTGATATATAATATGATTAATGTTAGATGACTATGACAAATAGTTAGTTGACATGACCGCAACACGGTTCTACTCAGAACATCGTCGGCCATATGTCACAATTGTGTTAAATTTTTTTGAAAAATTGTTAAGTCGGATAGATCTTGAAAAAAAAATCTATCGATTTTTTTTTTCCCCGGTGTACAGGGAATTGTTACGGTATATGATATTAACGCCGTCTGCTAAAGGTTACCAGACGTGCAATTGTAAAGGTTAAGGCATTTAATATATTGCGATAGATGTTTCAATTATTGAACGCTCCATACACGATCGATTATGACGTGTATAGCGTTGTTTGGGTCACAGTCGGTAACTAAGAAACGCTACCCTTTGTTACTTGACCGCCAAGCTGAATAGCTGCGTTTTTCTAACCTTCCAATTCAATGGCATGATATAGCCATTTATATATGCATTTTTTGATGGACCAGGGTCAGTCCTAGAACTCTATATGAGAGGGAAATTTATGGAGGTTAGTATTTAACTAGAATTCTCAGAAGGAGAAGAATAATCGTCAAATTCATATGAAATATTCAGACTCGCAGTCTCACTGTCGGCAGGTAGCCATGTCTAGCTGCGCGTGCATATAGCTGTGATGTTCTGACGACAATACTGCATTGTATCCTTAAACGGACATTGACACGTAAACCAGCAGTCTACGTTATTGATTAATTTATGCATGACTTATATGGACTTATGTTCTACTCCTAATTGAAATGATCATCCTGTGTGTACAACTGTGAATTAAATGTATGGACTCAATGAAATGACTTATCAAATCAATCGTATTCCAAGGTTCAAGTATTGTTCGGAATCTTCCATCCCCGCATTCGCTTAATCTTCCATCGAAGGCACGATGCACTATCACTGAATAAAAAAAACTAACATATCAAAGAAAAAACAATGGCCATAAATTTATAATTGTTTTATTCATATCACATGGAACATTGTTCAGAGCAAACCACCTTGCAACAGCGTGTATACTCTTTCATCTGAATTACACAGAACATGAGTTCAAGACAACTCCGCCTAGGCCGGCCCCAAGCCCGGCTGAAAATGTAGAAGAGCGGCCTGCATGGAGGCCATAAGAAGGCAGCCCCTCCACCATGCAAAGGCACAACAGGCCAATCACCTGTTTGCTTTAAATCATGATTACGTGAACTACAAGAGAGAAAACCGGACTGATTCTAAAGGTGACGAACTGGAACGGACTATGACTTATGGAACTTGGAACACAAGAAGTATAAATGGGAAAGAAGAGGAGCTGGTGAAAGAGATGAAGAAAGCAAAACTAGAAATCCTGGCTATAACGGAAACAAAGAAAAAGGGGCAAGGAGTCATGGATCTCGATGACAGCACGCTGCTCTACAGTCGTGTACCCACATCTGAAACAGCTAAAGCGGTCATGCGTTGCATTGTGGCCAAAAACCAAAAAGATAGTATCAAGGGATGGAAGTTTGTCTCGGAGCGCATTATGGTTGTAAAACTAAAAGGAGAAACCATAGTCAACCTGGTCATAGTGTATGGGCCATATGAGGATGAGAGAGCAGAGGTCAAGGAGGAATTCTTCGAGCTGCTTCAAAGGACAGTGGATGACATCCTAGATGAAATTATCATGCTCAGAGATTTCAATGCCAGAGTTGGAAATGACCATGCTAGATAAGGTAAAGGTAAAGGAACCCGTTACACGCCCATTGAGGCATATTGGGAATATGGTGTTAGGCCCATATTATCTTGACCGTCGGCACACGAGGGGTGATGTGGTCGGCATCACGCCGGCCGCCTTAACCTTCCCAGAGTAGCTCTGGTACCCATTTGGGGCTGGGTCGACCCAGGAGCCGTTTGTGGCCTAAAAACTTTCCGCCTCATCTGGGGATCGAACCATAGACCACTGCGCTAGGAAGCCAGTGCACTAACCACTATGCTACCGCGGCTACCATGCTAGATGGGGTGGAGTTGTTGAAAGATATGGTGAAGATACTCTCAATGACAATGGAAAGCGATTCCTTAGATTCTGCAGTGAGCAGAATCTGACACAATGTTCCCCCATAAGCACATACATGCATACACTAGATGTGAACCAACAAAGAATGAGAAGTCAGTGATCGACTATGCCATTGTTAGGAGAAGCTCATTCAAATATGTCCGGGATGCTAGAATCTGGAGGGGGCCAGAGATTGGAAGTGATCACTACCTGCTTACAATCAAAAGAACAACTGAAAGAGTTTCTCAGCCTAGGAACTGCCCAACATCATGCAAGAAACTAAATAAACGAACAGGAGAAATGAGCATTAAGACCTACAACTGAGAGAGCCAGAAATTAAGACCAGATATCAGGGGCTTATTGCTACAGCGATGAGAAAAAAAAAGAAGAACAACCTGATGACTTGGAAACCCTCTGGCTTAAACTCAAGGACATCATAAAGATAGCTGCTGTGGAAGAATGTGGTGAAGTCTAACTTGGGAACAAGAGAAAGAGGACACCTTGGAGGACAGAGGAAGTCAAAGAGAAAATAAGAGAGAAGAAAATGGCATGAAAACAATACTTAGGAGCTAAAAACACAGCAGGACAAATGGAGAAATATAGAGAATATGTTATACTCAGAACAGAAGCAAAGAACAAGGTGCTAGCAGCAAAACAGAAGTCCTGGGAAGAATTTGGAGAAAAGCTAGAAAAAGATGTGCAAGAAAACAAGAAATTGTTCTATAAGACCCTAAAGAACATGAGGAAGGAAAAACAATGCCCTCTCAAATTTATAAAGGACAAGCAAGGCAAATTGATTACTGCCCCGAAGGAAGTTATGGAAAGATGGAAAGAATATTTCTCAGAACTCCTTGATGGTGAGCAAGGTCAAGCATCAGAAATGATAACCACTAGCACAGAAGAGAAAACCAATGGTGGTGAAGATGACACAAAGATGGAAGAACTGAAGGCAGCACTAGAGAAAATCAAGATGAGCAAAACAGCAGGGCATGATGGTATAACACCAGAAATGGTTAAGTACATGGGAGCATCAGGCGATCTATTACTCTTAAGGGTCCTACAGGCAGTGTGGTGCAACAAGACCATACCAAAGGATTGGGAGATTGCCATCACAACACCAATTTTCAAAAAGGGTGACAATTTACAATGTGGAAACCATAGAGGCATATCCCTTCTCAGAGTCCCTGGTAAAATCTACTCTAGAATCCTAGAGCAGAGACTCTGACGCTTAGCTGAGCCACAATTGGATGAGGTCCAGTGCGGATTCTGAGCAAACCGAAGAACTCACGACCTAATCTTCACACTCAGACAGCTGAGTGAAAAGGCCCTCGAGTATAAGAGTAAGATCCATCTTTCTTTCATAGATCTGGAAAAGGAGTTTGACTGGGTCCCCTGGAGCAAACTTTGGGACTGTTTGGCAAGGAAGAATATTCCAGCACCTCTGATTCATGCTATACAGAGCTTCTACAAGTCTTGCAGAAATTATGTGAGGACAGCAAACCATAAGTCAGAAGGGTTCAGGACCACTACTGGTGTAAGACAAGGTGATATCCTATCACCTTATCTTTTCATACTCATCATGGACGATGTCATCAAGGCATGTACGGAGAGGGCATGTAAGGAGAGAACAAGAAAGTATTCAGTGGGGTACTGGAAGATGAGACAGGTATGCATTTCAGAGCTGGCATTTGCTGATGATGTTGCCCTGATTGCTAAATCAGAGGCACATCTCCAATTAAACCTGCAAGTCTGGAAGGAAGAGCTGGAGAAAAGAGGGATGGTCATAAGCAGCTCTAAAACAAAATCCATGGTGATATCACGAGAAGAAAGAAGACATCAGATTAAGCTGTGAGAACAGGTCCTGGAGCAGGTCGACCACTTTAAATACCTCGGAGCTATTATAGACCGAAAGGGAGGCATCAAAGAAGAGTTGGCCACTTGAAAAGCAGCAGCTGGGAGGCTTTTTCAGGCCATAAATCGAGGATTCCTCAGCAAGAGAGAGAGGTTGGTAAGAAAACGAAGATGGCTGTATACCGCTCCACCTATGTCCCAGTCTTGACATATTGATGCGAGTCATGGGCAATGACTACAACCCACAAAAGTCATATCCAAACCTCAGAAATGAGGTATCTGAGGAAGGTGGTTGAATTAACAAGAAGAGACATGGTCCGCAACCAGACGATATGTCAAGGCCTAAAATCCCAACCCCTGCAGACCCAAGCAGAACAGTCCCAACTAAGATGGTTTGGCCATGTCTGCAGAATGGGAGAAGATCGGCTACCACGACAAGCATGGGAAACAAAGAGCCAGGGATCCAGACCTCCAGGACGACCCAGAGTCCGCTGGGAGGACAACATTAGACAATCTTTGAAGGACAGAGGACTAGAATGAAACCAGGCCAGGAGGAAGACAGCCGATAGGATAGTCTGGCGCTCTCTCTTCCAAACCTCTACACCACACGGTAGAAGGAGAACGACTAAGTAAGTAAGTAATGAGTTCAAGACTTGCGTAGAATGCATGAGCACAAATAATAGCATGCATGAGGAAAAACAATAGCTGGCAAAAAGCACATGCGTGCACAAAACCTAGTTGGGCTAATGATTAGGCTTAATCATCATGTGTCTGTGTATTCTCCTATTTAATCAGCTTAGGCTTATGTTGCAAATGCATACAAATATTTGCTAATGCTAACCTTAACCCCTTTTCTAGCTTTTTTAAACAATAATTACGTGCAGCAAGCATTGAAGCCTAAAATTAAAAAACTACAAAATATATAATTACTGCATCTCTGGATCCCTATTTAAGGAAGTACTGACTTGGGCGACTTCAGACCCCATATCACTAGCCATTAGGTCAAAATCTGGCGCACATCCCCACTTTTTAGTGATCTGGCGAAACCCCTTGTATGTAACATTCCTTTCACGTACAGTGAAAAGTAAATTATTACATTTTGTTAAATAAGTTTCCCCACTACTTATCAAGTGTCATTGGGAGAGAGCCAGCAATAAATTGAAGAGCTTGGCAAGTGAAGCTGTGACACAGGTGGGCACTGAAAAAATCTACATAAATTCTGGTCCTTAGAAGGATGAATAGGAACAGTACAAGCTTAACCAATACCTAATATTCTAAACTCGATAGGAATAAACCTGAAGACCGATGTCGAAAAGGGACATGCATTACTTGAGCGTTATATTACTCAGACAGATAAAGGTGATAAGCTGCCAAGAAATTAAAGACCTTATCCTGGAAAGCAACAGAAGAGGTAACATATATTTCGACTTCATATCCAAAGAAAACGTGTGCACTTTAGAAACCAGTAGAAACACTGCCCAGGGTCCTTAGGTGTACAGTATCACCACATATGACAGCTCGATGACATGGGCATTCAGAATGTAGTGAGTGATTTCAACACCAGAATACAGGATGCTGAGGTGTTGGAAGACTGGCTACAGTTACCTATGGCCACTTCCTAAACCACTTCCTAAACCTGGTAATGACCCCACATTTCTCAGCAGTTATACAAGTATCACACTGCAGAATGTCTATGGTAAATTACTAGAAAAGATTGTAGCGAGAAAAATTATGAACCACCTCAAAAATGCACACATCCTCCTTGATACCATAGAAAGCTACTGGCCCATGAAAGTAACATGCGGTAACACTGGGGCATTTGCTTATGGTGTGTACGAGGGGTTCCAGGGTAAACGAGAAATGGTTGCTGTAGCAATTGACCTAGAAGATGCTCACAACAGTGTGAACTTTGAAACCTTAATGAACTGTGTAATGGCTTGCAGTGTTAACCCTTGGCTAACAAGATGGATAGCGCCTGAATTAACTGAGAGATCAGTTGCATTTTGTTTGGGAACATGGACATCAGAACCTATGTGCATTTGTCAAGTACTACTCCAGTGCTCTCCATTATCACAGGTGCTGTTTAACATCTACACAGCAAAAGTAGCATCCATTCAGCCAACTGTACTGGCACAAATATTGACTTTTGCACATGACATACTCTTTGACAAGAATGGCTCTGACTGACAGGAAATGGTCAATAGGTCATATTATGTAAGCCCTGCCATGTTCAGCAATGATTCTGCCCTTTACTCTAGCAGAGAAGCCCCATCCAGATTTCTCACCATGGATTACAGACCCATCAGTATACACAATGGCATCATCATCCCCAGCATG
Organism: Oreohelix idahoensis; assembly: GCA_024509875.1. NCBI lineage: Eukaryota > Metazoa > Mollusca > Gastropoda > Stylommatophora > Oreohelicidae > Oreohelix > Oreohelix idahoensis. The sequence goes on along the minus strand of JAMPIV010020832.1, from coordinate 131,118 downwards.
ATCATTTATCAGCTGATCAATTTCCAGCTCTGCCCTCCCATTGGCCCAAGTTCTGCACTCTGCCAAGGCTGATGATGACTTGCTGGTAATTCGTCCAGTTCTCACCTGACTTACTCCACTCTTCTCCCTTTAATATATTTTTAACTGTGGTCACCTGTCGTAATAGTTGTCTCTGCCTGCACCATCCATGACATCCCCCTCTTTATTCTTGATTCTTTGATGTCAGCTATGTTCTCATGCAGGAGATGCCTTTTGTCCGTGGTTACTCACATGTAAGCTTTTGCCTGGATCTAATTAACATAAATCCAAGCATGTGTCACCTCATCACAATAAGGGTATCTCACATACAGCCCAAGACTATACGCATCCTTAATTTTGAATGTGTTCTAGTCGTTCACATTGTGTTACTGCGTATTCCCAGCCCATACTTAATTACCGATATGACTGGCTCCTGATACAGGACAAATAGTAATCTCTGCTCCAGGTGCACTGCAGCCATTTTGTTTAGAGCTGCCAGATCTCTCCTGCACTTCTGTATGTTGTGATCAACATAGTGCTTATACGATAGCCCACAATAAAAAATTACTGCAAAGTACTTCAGCTTGTCTTGCCTTTCAATTTTCTGTCTATTGAGAGTAATATCTGGAAGAAGGCCTGCTTTCACTATGGAGTTGTTCAAGGAGCACCACATCACACAAGCCTTGTTGGGATTGACTTAAGAGCCAGTATTCTCCCACCATTTAAACATTTCATGTAGTGTCCCGTGTATGCTCGCCTTTGCCCCTTCTCCCGTCAGTGAAAACTGTTCCGCCGGGCTCAAATTGAGCCACACGTGAAGGCCGGGAGCTGGACTTGGTTGTCAGAGGCTGCTTGAGGCGCGTGCCATAGAAGCATTTATCTGCAGTGAGAGCTTATCCTCACTACAACTCCCGGCTGTAACAACCTTTGGAACCACTCACTACATACCTCCTGGCAAATGGGTACATTGACACTACCATTCAGAAAGGAGGTATCCCAGGTACACCAGGATGTCTAGAGCATGCCGCAATGATCTGGGAAGCAATCCAAAAGGCAAAGTCTGACAGAACAAACCTCCATGTAATCTGGTTGGATCTAGCGAATGCTTATGGATCCGTTCCACACCAGATGTTGTGGCATGCCCTAGAAATGTATCATGTTCCACAAGAGATTGCAGCAATGCTGAAGCTGTATTTCGCAGGGTTTTCTGTCAGATTTTCAACCAGAGAGTACACAACGAAGTGGATTGGCCTTGAAGTTGGAATTGCGATGGGATGTACCATCTCTCCGATACTATTCGTCATGGCTATGCAGGTAATCCTCAATGCGGCTGAAGGAATGGCTATAGGCCCAAAGCTCGGTGGAATGTGTCACATGCCACCGCTCAAAGCATTCATGGATGACACAACAATTCTGACATCAGATGAACATCAGGCCCGGAGGATGTTAGCACGCCTGGATGAATTAGTCAGATGGTGCAGAATGAGCTTCAAACCCAAGAAGTCGAGAAGCCTATCAGTCAGGAAAGGGAAGATAGCAGAGGTCATATTCACGGTTTCTAGCCAAAGAATCCCTACTGTCATTGAGGAACCTGTTAAAAGTCTTGGCAGGGTGTACGATGCCTCTTTAAAAGACTCGAAGGCAGTGCAACAGACAACAGAAATGGCAGACAGAGGACTACAGATCATAGACCAAAGCAGACTCCTGGGAAAGTTCAAACTGTGGTGCCTCCAGTTCATGTTGATACCGAAGTTGCTGTGGCCACTGCTTATATATGAAATAAGCACAAGTACAGTGGAAGCTATAGAGCAGAAGGTCAACAAGTTCATGAGAAAATGGCTAGGGGTACCACCAGGTCTGTCAGATGTAGCACTGTACTGCAAAAAGTCAAAACTTCTGCTTCCCTTCAAGTCAGTTGTTGAAGAATACAAAGTTGGAAAAGCAAGGCTTGCAATGATGCTACGCGAGTCAGCTGATGACGTGGTTAAGTCCATTCAGCCCACACTGAAAATGGGAAGGAAGTGGAGAGTGGAAGAAGCTGTTGATGCTGCTGAAGAGTCACTCAAACTGAGAGAGGTAATCGGATACACACAAACGAATAGACGGGGATTTGGGCATGGTGACATCCGCTGGTGGTCCAAGGCATCAAGCAGGGAGCGCAGAGACATGGTAGTTCAGGAGATACGAGGAGCTGAGAATGATAAGAGGTTACAAAAAGCAGTGCAGCAGGTCCAACAAGGCCAATATACCACATGGGAAGGAGCTCTGCAGAGGTCCTTGACATGGAATGATATATGGCATATGGCACCTCTTAGGCTCAGCTTCATGGTTAGATCAATGTATGACCTGCTGCCGTCGGCCACCAACCTTGTGAAATGGGGAAAGTCGGATGATGAGATGTGCCCCCGTGCCAGGGGAGGCAGACACTTGAACACGTGCTCTCAGCGTGTAAGGTGGCATTAGGGCAAGGGCGATACACTTGGCGCCATAACAAAGTGCTAAATGAGCTTGCTGCGACAATAGATCAGGCAAGAATGAAAGCGAATAGCAAAGTCCTGCCAGACACCGCAAACACATACTTTCTGAGGGCAGGAAAGTCAGCACACCCCAAACCGAGTAAACCTGGTAGCAGTTTACCATCTCTTCTTGACTGTGCAAACGACTGGGAGATGGCGGTAGACCTACCTGGACGGGGGGCATATCCAGAGTGTAAAAGAAAATTGCGGAGACGGCCGGATATAGTGCTTCATTCTGCAGCAACGCTTCAGGTCATACTGATTGAACTGACCGTGCCATGCCATTTGAATCCAGATTAGACGAGCAACATTCATTCAAAGCGGCCAAGTATAGCGATCTGGCCGCGGATCTGAGACACGATGGATTCAGTGCAAGGGTCATGGCGGTTGAAGTGGGCGCAAGAGGGCTTGTGGCTGCATCAGTGTATGATTTATTGAAACTGTTGGGGCTGAAGGGACAGTCTAGAACAAGGGCACTGAAGAGGCTTAGTGAAACTGCCGAAAAGGCATCAGGCTGGCTGTGGAACAACCGCAATGGGCGATGGACATCGTAACAATAAACGCTGCGGTACAGAAAACACCAAAATTTTTCTAAGTCCACAACGCTGAGTTTTTTTTGGTGTACGAGTGAAATAGATGCGACTCTGGGGCAACAGGCGATGTATACTATAGGGAGAGTGTCAGGTAAATTTCAGTGGCTTGCGGCGCGCAGCTTGTCGGCTGCGCACTAATGTCTCAGTGTGTGTCCTTAGTTGTGAAGGGCGACGGAACGAACGGAATAATTTGTCTTCTCTTTGTTACTTTCACAATTGCCTCCGCAGCTAGCGTTGTGGATTTAAAAGTTGCTACCATAAGTGAAATGGGTTCATTTTCGATACAAGACAACAGGAAGCTGAGACGCTTGGGAGTCATGACCCAAGTGGGCCCGTCCCCCTTAGAGTGTAAAGGAGTAATTGGGCCGAAACACTTGTCGGATGGGGGGGACTTCTTCTGATGATCAGATTGCTTCCTGTTGTATCGCTCTGTAAAGAGTTTCCTATCAACCTCCAGCATGAGAATGGAGGTAGAGACTGCTACTGCAGCTTTAAGGTGGCTGTCTGAAACAACTGACAGACTAGCTTCAAGAGCACCCATAGAAGGTGCACTGGATTTGGATAAGGGAGAGATACTGAGGGAAATTAATGATTGCCTGTTAGAAAATGACACTGCAATCAATGAATCATCAAGCTAAGATTGCTGGAATTTGACATCAAAAGTAAGACTAGCAGAGATGGATGTATGAGAGGAAACATCTGGCATGTATACAAACAGCACGCAACAGGAACAATTAGCATTCATACCCTTCGACATTTGCTAAAGGAGACTGAGCATCTATGGGTTTGCCCGGAGTGCAATGACATCATTTCTGATTAACAATAACAATATATTTTATAAGAACCCCACTAAACCTTCACTTTCTCTGACATATCCCAACCAATCACTATTTATATTTTATTCTGATTAAATGCTGTTTGACTAAACTGTGCAGTTCACTAGGTCTGTCTATTCTTAATACCTATTCCATAGCTATGGGTGAAATGGATGCTGGTAAATAACTTAATATTGTGATTCTCTGTTGTTCATACCTCTTAATGTTTAATAATGAATGCTTCATATTATTGTCTTGAAGATATTTTGGGCAGTAATGCTCTTCTATTCTGAAATAGACTGTTCTTGTTACTGGGAATAGAAGTTTTAAGTTTCTTGTTACTGGGAATTTTCAATAGTCTAGATACCTGACATGTTCTTGTTAACCAGACCACAAGGTCTGTTGTCTTTGGCCATACGCCCTAACATAAACGACGGTTGTAGTGTCTTGGCTGAACCTTTATTTGAAAAAAAAAAAAACAATAATTTGTTGGAGCATTAACAGCTTATGCTATATAGGTTGAAATGATGTGGGCCGTGTTCTTCGATATCATCCAAATGAGTTGCCCATGTCATTAGAGTAAGGTTTAAGATTTCTAAACCTAATACTAACCCCTTTTTAATGCGTTTCTGAATTCCATTTTTAGGCAACATGCAAGTCTTCCTTTCAGATTGTTATCCATCATGATAATGACAATAACAATTTTTGTAACCCTTTTATTTCATATGATTAAATTAGCATGTATCTTCAGTTATACCTTCCACGCCACTTTCTTCCTGAGATCTTCTAAGTCTGCCCCGAAGATTGACTCCAGAACTTGGAACTCTTCATCCTGACGTTCTTGGCAGGAAGCAGCAGACATCGCTCACCTTGTTTGGTGATGATGCTTGCTTATTCACACAGTCGTATCATAAATGAGTGTTTTTTTAATCTCCAGGAGACCGTTTTCATTTTTAGCACTTCACAATGAATACATTGAATTAAATCACTCCATAGTTTTTTTTTTGTATACGTGTGAACAACTTAAGAAATTCTAACAGTTCGATTTGAAGGATGGCTTCCTGTTTACAAATTTGTCAGTTACTAGAAACGAAGAAATGATATAACCTCGGAGCTAAACATTCGAAACAAATTTTCAGATCAAGAGCAGAGTCAAGTATCCATTTCCCGCTCAGTTTCACTTAAGGAGCCCATATCTCGCTGTAAACAAACCGCTGTAAAGATAAGCTGCTGTAGCCTGAAGCGTACTTTCTGTGTGGTTTAAAGTGCCTTACACTATAGAAAAATAGGCTTACAAGTATGATTTTCGGATGCAGAACCAGAACACAAGGTTTTTTATATGTGGACATGCGCCCCAGTATAACCGACGTACAATCTGTCTAGGTTGAACGGAACGCCCCTCGCCAAGACGAGGCAATTAAAAAAAAAAAATTGGATACAGGTAGCCCTCGATTTACGCCGGGGATGCGTTCCTTGACGAACTAGCGCATTTAGAATCGGCGTAAATTGAAGCAATTTTTTAATGCAAGTCGACAAGAAGTTAATGACTTATGTTTTAATACCTTTTAGCTCCCCAGAGATCATAGGCCTTCAACAAACACATGCCAAGTCTTCCTGTCACGTGCCATCCGCTCAAGTTCTTTCCATGTTTTCATCATCATTTTTACTTCTGTATCTAGTTCTCTTTTCCATATGTTTTTGGTCTACCTCTGCCTCTCTTTCCCTGGGGATTACAGAACAAGGACTGCCTTGTAATGCTTTCAACAGGTTTCCTCAATGTGTGTCCTATCTCATCTCTTGTTCCACTGGCACTTGTCTGGTTCTTGTCATCAGTTCCACATTTGTGACTTTGTCATACCATTTCAATCCTTCTATTCTACGCAAGCATCCATTTATGAAAGTTTGTAGCTTTTTGGTTGTTGTTTTTATTGTTCTCCATGTTTCAGAGCCATACAATAGAACTGACTTCAAGAGCCGTCTGATGATGGTGTCTAGCATTGACAGCAGGTCATTTATACCACACACTTTGTTCCAGAGATAGCACCCTCAACTGGTACCACCGACTAGTATCATGGAAGAAGAGAAACAAATACCCGCCTGAGTATTGGGTTTCCTGATACACAATCATGTCCCCCCCCCCCCCCCTTTTTATATATATTCCACCGTCCCATCTACCTCAGAACTTTACCCTCTCTGAGCTTTGATATTAATCCCATTGAGGGGAAAACATTCATTACATTTATATTGAATATCTTTACATTTGCACTAGTTGAACAAGTGAATAATATAATAAGTATGTACATCAGTTCTATCATCATCCACTCCCTGCTCCATATGGATCTTTGGATTACCTCTGCTTTTGGTTCTCTATGAGAAACCCGCATAAAGCAGTCCTCAGCTCTTGTAGTGGTGGTTCATGACACCGTCATTCTATATGCTGAGGTTGCCAGCTTCATAAGACTTGGACATCCAATAGCAATTTTCACATGTTAATAAATGCAAAATATAGCATTTAAAAATGTACAACTCACCCCAAAATCTCTTTGGGAATACTGACTCCTGGCTGAGAGAAATAGTTAAGGCAACTTGCTTAAGGTGCCTCTTACACGTGGTCTGGGATATTACTTGACACTAGGCTCCCACTCAGGGCCGGCCCTAGGAATTTTGCCGCCCCGTGCAATACCATACCTTGCCGCCCCAGCCCAACCTCAAATTAACGTTTGAAATTTTTTAAACCATTATGTTAAACAAGCTTCAACATTAATTTCATGACTATTAGCCTAATTTTAAATAGTACCATTAATAATAATGTATTGATAAATTGATGAAAATACTGTATAGTCATAAAATAAACCATTGACTTTATTAGAGACAATTATATGAAATAAATGTAGTTACATTACTTACATATAGGGGATGCTCTTCTCATGTGGAACGATGAACTGTTGAGTCACAAACACTTAACTATAGTATGTACATGTTACAGTTTTTAGCACTATTTTCACATTATTTGAATTTATATTGTTTGAAGTATGTACTGCTTAAAAAGACACTTTTCTTTCATGTTTGCAAAAGCAGAAATAAGGTCTACGTAGTCTAATTTTTGACCGATTTTATGTTCAATTAAAATCACGGAAAGTCCTTCCAATCTAGTTTCGGCCATTGTTGAGCGTAAATACGTTTTAATAAGCTTCAGTTTTGAAAAAACTACGCGCACCACTTGCTACCGTTACAGGCAAAGTTAGTAATATTCTTAAGGCTATAGCGACATTAGGAGCAATGTTATTTTCAATAATATAACGAAGAACTTCAATTGGCGGTGTATTTTCTGGTACTAATTTGGATACTACTTTCAGTTCATCACATAGCTCAATGGCATCAATGTCTCTATTTTCTTGATGTGTTAAAACGCCTTCTAGGTTTTTACATTTGTTTAAGAGCTCATTTGTCGTCTCAGATTTCGATTTAGGGATGTTATATAAAAGGAAAGATGTGAACTGTGATGTTCCAACTGCTCGAACCTTTCTTCAACAGAATTAGCTGCAACATCAATAATAAAAAAGAAAAATTCAATTTTGAATTTAGTTTTGGGATCCAAAATAGGTTCATCTCTTGCTTCACAGTTGTGTTGCTTTTTCTGCCGATGCATTCTAGTACATTCAAACCTTAGTATCAAATCAGGATCAGCTTCAACTTTCTCGGCTAATGTTGTAGCATTAACAAGAAAATTTTGAAATGATTCATCATTTCTGAGATTCTTAAGGCTTTGGAGAACATTTCTCAAAGTTGTTATGGCACTAGTCAATTCCATTTTTATGCTTTGCAACAGTTTACTAGCAACATTAATTTCGTTTAAAACATAGTGCCATATAACCAGACAACATAAAAATTTTAAATCTCTGATTAAAGGGTTTCAGCTTCATGTCTCGCCATTTTGTCTACTGACTCGTCATCAGTAATTTCTATCAATGCATCATAAAATTCCTCAATATAATATCTTAAAGGACGAATGGCCTCAATTCTAGATTCCCAGCGAGTTGTACTGAGTGGCTTGGGCGTTAGAGTTGTAATATGTTTCTTAATGATCCCCCAACGCAGTGTTGACGCTGAGAAAAACACATACAATTTCTGAACCGTTTCAAAAAATAAAACCCCTTCTCTAGATGACATCGCTGCATCATTCGCCACCAAGTTGAGAGAATGAGAACAGCAACGGATATAAAAAGCTCTGGGGTTCAAGTCCCTAATACGTTGTTGAACTCCTGAATGTTTTCCTTTCATATTTGATCCATTGTCATACCCCTGGCCACGCATGGTTGCGATTGGAATATCCATGTCTGACAATTTTCTTAGAATGCATTGGGTTAACGCTGAGCTTGTAATGGCTTCTATAACAATGAAACCAAGAAAATGCTCGTGAATGTTGATATCATCTGGATTCGTATTAACAAATCTTACAATTAGTGTTAATTGTTCAATGTGACTTACATCGGGAGTACAGTCTGCAACTATGCTTTAATATTTAGCTTTCTAAACCATAGAAATTATTTTTTTTTTATGGTTCCAGAGAGAAGAGCAATCAATTCATTTTGAATGTTTTTCCCAAGGTAATGTTGGGTCGATCCACGAGCTACTTTCATTAAATGTTCACACACAGCACTATCAAATCTGGCAATCAGTTCAACAAGCTCTAAAAAATGTCCATTGTTAGGGTCATATAATTTATCACATGTTCCACGAAATGGCAAGCATTGTTGGCTCAAGAACTGGACAATAGCAATTAGGCGTTCTATTATGCTCCTCCAGTGTCTAACTTCTGAATTTAATAACTTTTGTTGCATTAAATCAATTGTCTGTACTGATTTAAGCCTGGACGATAATTCGATCCACTTTGTATGGGACTCCAAGTGGTTTTTAGATTTTTCGTGTTCATTAAGATACACATACAAATGACCCCAATCAATATGGCCTTAGGTAGTGAGTGACATTTTATTACAGGAAAACAACTTACAGCAGAAACAAAATACAGAATCTTTTTCCTTTGAAAACACTAACCATGATCGATTAATATGTTCTCCATTGCTTAGCTCCCTAGTGTAAACATTTAGTGAAAATTTCCGACCATTAGAGCTGCGCGGAAAAACGAACTCATTTGTTGGTCTCTCTTTTTTACGGTTTCCAGTATTTCGGTATCGCTTAAAGAAGGATTCCATCTTGCCGGATCAGTGTACCTCTCAAGTTCATCACTTAAATCTCTGGAATTGGAAACGGTCAAATCAGTCTCATTTTCGACATTGTTAGTAATATCTACGTTACTGGGGTCCGAGTTAGAAGTACTTGCCATGAGCTCAGAATAATTTGTTTCGGTACATTTGCTTATTTTCTTCTGTCCTACGTCAGCTGTTTCAGTTTTTAGATATTTATGTAAAACCTTGCTATGTTTTTGAATATCGCTTTCTTTTTCCAGTTTCCGTTTCCGATATTCGGCACCTGATAGTTTTTTTCTTTCATCTGTCATTATATCTGTTTGAATATTGAAACTGTTTTAATAAACCCTACAATAAAATGTATTATTTAGTAATGAATGGAGGCTGAAGCACTGTACTAGCTAAAGAACAGCAGTGTGTTAACCATTACACCAGCGCTGCTTCCAGGCGGAATATTTTGGCGGGATTGTAAAAATAAGTAAAAATATATTTTGCCGCCCCCCAAAGCTTGCCGCCCCGCGCAAACGCACGTGTTGCACCGTCGGTAGAGCCGGCCCTGCTCCCACTCTGACTTTGTGTTCAGATTCATAGGACTCCGGCTTTCTGTGGTAATGTAGGTAGAGTTTTCCTGGGATATAAGTTCACAAGATGCTCAAATAAGGTCATGTCCGATAAATGGAGTTCTGATCATATTCCTTACTCTGGCTAGTTGGCTGTGGTCTTAACGAGGTGAATTTCGTAGTGCTCTAAACCGGCGAAAATGTCAGATTATATTGCAACTTTCGTCGCACGCACGTTGTTGTTACTATCTGACCAGGCTGCAATCAGAAGTGTTGTTTATAACATCTAGAATTGCCCAGCCAATTGTATTCAATCATGCGTGTTATGATGGGATTTATCCCAACAATTTCCTCACAGGAAAGTTCTGCGTGATTTTTTAAACGTCACTTTTCATATAAAGAATTGTTATTTCCGTTATTCCGTCGATTTCGGTCCTGTTTACACTCACGACTTCCTACATTATCATAAATAATGTCTTCCCCAAAACTTATTACAACATTCCGTCTTTCAGGTGCGCGTCTGTAATAGGTCACCACCTGGATAATTTACTGCCCTGTACCTGTGTAAACAAACATTCAACGTGTGACCATCTGGGTTGTGTTCTCTCCACGAGAGAAATTAAGAAGTACAATAGCCATATCAGCGATAACCAAGGTCGCGGGGCGATCTTCGTGTTAATTCGGCGCGCCAATGTCTGGTACTCGAGAATTTTACAAACATCACTGTCGGTCAATGTTACATCACCTGTCTACTCTCTCAGCAGGGATGATCAGGTAAACAGACGAGACGAATTATTTCAGGAAGAAGTGTAAACAAGTGACTGGGCACGTATTTCTGTGCTCCGAAAATGAAAAATAAGTAGATAATGGGAGAGAGAGAGAGAGAGAGAGAGAGAGAGAGAGAGAGAGAGAGAGAGAGAGAGAGAGAGAGAGAAAATACGACAAGGGGAATGACCAATAACGTCACAATTTCTATTGCTCGATATAAGGTGTTCCACTTATCTGGCCTAGGAGAAAGGAACATTTTGCTAATATCATCGAGTGCTGAGCACTCGAAGATGTGTTGGTCAACAGTTTCATAGGGGTAGGTACATAGCTGGTACTCTGGAGTGTGTTGTGGTTGGATTATGTTCAAGTGATTTCTGAGTAGTATATGTTACGTTCGGAGCCGAAAAATGGTGCTCTGATCCCTCCTTGTAAGATGGCTGATGTCCTGAGGATCAAGACCGGCCAAATGTCTGTAAATCTTTCTCGCGGTGTTTCCTATGGTCTATCTGCTCAGCCAAGTTTCATTATTTGCTGTTTGCATAAGTTGATTGACTGTTTGTAGAATTGTTGCTTTGAGTGGTTGTTCTTGTCTTGTTCCCTTCTTTGCTAAGTGGTCTGCTCTGTTGTTACCAGATATATCTGAGTGTCCAGGGATCCACTGCATAACTATTCTGGTGCCATAGGAAGTCAGAAGCTGACGAGAATCTAGGATTAATTTAATTAATTCACTTCTATAATGTCCACTGTCTTCTAGAGCTTGAAGGGCAGATATTGAGTCAGTAAAGAGGACACTGTTTTAGACCTTTGAGGGAAAGTGTTGCGCACATATTTTTTAGCGCACGGATTACGCATACCATGTAAAATGTTTTAATTGTCTGATGAAGATATATTCATCTTTGAATGCATGTTTTGGTCTGGAGGGACGAAACTCAGATTGGGCAATAAGTAGTCATTCTGTGAGCTATCGCTCTTTGTAGCGTTCTTAAAAAATGGAACTCGGCGGAGGAATTTAGACTTACTTGAATTTATTCTGTGTTTGGTTAGGAATAGATTGTTCTTGCTTCAGTATGTCTATGGCCCGAATCTATGTGTAGTGCTTGTCTATGTAGGACGAGTATGTCTTATATCTTGAGATCTTAGTATGTTTAAGTGGAACTATTTGCTCCTGTACTGTACTTTAAGGGGTCAGGTGTTCTCGGCGGATGAAGATAGGTTAGAGGGTTCTTTGGTGGTCAAGGCCTAGGGCGGGAAGTCATGTCGGAGAGATGCCCAAGAGTTTTGTGATCTCTTTAAGTTATTCTGGGGACGAAGATAGTTTCTTCCAGGATCGTTTAGTCCATGAGTTCCCCAGTTGTGATTCTATAACGCCGGGAGAGCGTTTTTGGGCTTGCTAGTGTATTTCTTATGTCCAGGTAAAGAACATTAGCAGAGAACGGGAAAACTTCCTTATTATCAGGTGATGATTGAGAGATCACTATTATAAAGAAATTAACATTATCTTCACAGAGATTTGCTGTAATTTACCTAAAGGAATCTTCGCTAGAAAGAGATCCTGTTTAGGAGTCAAGTTTGAACAGTATTGCTTAAATAACATGCTCGGTCAGTAAGGTCTACTGACTGTATTTATAAACAATGGAAATCATGGTGTTTACAGATGTCCCATTGCAAGAGTATTCTACATGAATGCTAATTTAGGACGGTAGTCCATTGATCAACATTATGCTGTCTATGTCGATTCATGTTCATGTAACTTTACCCATTCCGTCAAGCGTTTGCGTCCAATTAAACTATTGAAACGACTACAGTGGTCTGCATTTGACTTATCATAATGAGTGAATGAGTGCCTTATACGGGTCAACACACGAACAGTCCACCATTCGCCTAACTCATACTTCACACTCACACTCCATATTTGCATAATCCTGCGTCGGTTGGGTTGACATCTGCTCCCCCTGGAGCCTCCATCATATTCACCACTGGTTTGCGTGAAGAGAATGAAAGCAGTACTTTACAGCATGCCTGGTAACACTGCAGAAATACGTTACACCAACACTTTACAGTGGTAACCAAAAGGACTTGGTTTTACAGTGGTATACACAGTTGCGATCAAGAGGGAAAAGAGAGTTATCAATGTGATGGCCAGTATGGGGATTAATTGAATATAATTCAATTGAGTATAATTGAACCATCCACTTCTGCATATTCTTCGCCGATGGTTATTGTCCGTAAAAAAGACAATAACATACGTCTTTGCGTTGACTATCGCAAATTGAATCAAGTCACGAAGTTTGATGCTGAACCTATGCCTTTACTAGAAGAGCTACTTACTAAGCTTTCTAAATCGCATTTTTTCACTAAACTAGATTTGTCTAAAGGATATTGGCAAGTTCCTCTATCTGAACGCGCCAAACCTTTTACTAACACATAAGGAAGGGAAACCCGAGGCCTGTAAACAGTAAATTAATATTAGACAAACATAAAGGTATGTTTTCAGGCACTCGTAAGAAATAAAGAAGTAGAACACTTGGACAACAGAAAAACAACAGACGTGAGTGGCTTACCCAGGGTTCGAACCCCGTACCTTCCGTACGACAACTCCGCCTAGCTATCAAGCGAATCACACTGACCCCACGGCCAGCTAGGCATCCCCAAAAAAAGATGCTTTGCTGGCTATTTATCAGTACGAACACACAAGATAACACCGGAAGTATACAGTGGGCAACTCAGCCCTTAAATGACGCAATCACTTCTGTTGTTCTCCTATTAACAGTATGTGTCAGTCCAAACAAGACAAAGACCTTGATACTGGGTCCAGTAAATAGTAGAAGACTTAAGGACATTAGTATAGAAGTGATTGCGTCATTTAAGGGCTGAGTTGCCCACTGTATACTTCCGGTGTTATCTTGTGTGTTTCGTACTGATAAATAGCCAGCAAAGCATCTTTTTTTGGGGATGCCTAGCTGGCCGTGGGGTCAGTGTGATTCGCTTGATAGCTAGGCGGAGTTGTCGTACGGAAGGTACGGGGTTCGAACCCTGGGTAAGCCACTCACGTCTGTTGTTTTTCTGTTGTCCAAGTGTTCTACTTCTTTATTTCTTACGAGTGCCTGAAAACATACCTTTATGTTTGTCTAATATTAACAAACCTTTTACTGCTTTTTCTACACCTAGAGGCCTTTTTCAATGTAATTTTATGCCTTTCGGCCTTATGAACGCACCAGCTACATTCGTACGCATGATGCGTAGAATTCTATCCTATCGGTCAGATGTCATTGCGTACATAGACGACATCTGTCTTTTCAGCGATACTTGGGAAGATCACTATTCAGGGTTAGTTAAATTGCTATCTACTCTACGCGAGTATAACCTGACAGCGAAACCATCTAAAGCCTACATTGGTTTTAGTGAAATTTCTTTTTTAGGTCACCGTGTCGGGCATGGTTTCCTAAAAACAGAGGACCATAATACAAGTAAAATACTTAACATTTCTATTCCTAAGACTAAAAAGCAAGTGCGAAGTCTCTTAGGTCTTATACAATTCTATGGACGATTCATTCCGAATCTGTCCTCAATCATAGCACCTCTTTCTACCATGCTAAAGAAAGGGTCTCCTAATATAGTCCATTGGACTCAAGAATGTCAATCCTCTTTGGATAAGATTAAAACTATGTTTTCTGCTGCACCTATTTTAGTGTTGCCTACTAAAGATAAGACATTTGTTCTTCGTAGTGACGCTTCATCCACTGGGATTGGAGCGGCACTAATGCAAGAGTACTCTGGAACTCTGCATCCTGTAATGTATATTTCCAGAAAGCTTAATGCTGCAGAAAGGAATTATTCGGTTTTAGACCGTGAACTGTTGGCTATGGTATGGTCAATTCTCAAATTACAAAGATTCCTTCTAGGCGCACATTTTATAGTAGAAACCGATCAGAAAGCTCTTACAGCTATTCAAAGTAAAAATTTGAAGAGTTCGAGGTCTACTCGATATGCAATTGCTCTTCAACCTTTTCATTTTTCGGTACGAGCTATCCGTGGATCAGATAATGTGATGGCAGACATTCTATCTAGATGCCCACATGATTCCACTTAACTGTTGAGTATTGGACGTCTTAACACTTCCAACTCGACAACAGATTTTTCTTTTCTATATCAAAATAGATACACATGGTAATTCGTAATGACACTACGTTCATTGATATGTAGTCACCATTACTCGTTGATGATGTTTCTTTTTGTCAATCATGTACTTGGAATGCTTAAACGTAAATTGTTATATGCATTGTATCATTGCAATTATAGTAGTATGCGTTGGTGACACCTCCCTGGAAACACTTATGCTTAAGAGAAATGCTTTCTCTGAGAGATTGAGATTTTGCATTAATCTGGCTTAAATAATTCCAGATATTTCTCATCTGCGCAGTATTTATGCGTTGGGAGCCTATTGTATGTTGCTCAGATGAAAAAAAAAAATGATTTCATTTTTTTCCCGGGGGGTGTGGTAATCTGTTGCGCACATATCTTTTGGCGCACGGATTACGCATACCATGTAAAATGTTTTAATTGTCTGATGAAGATATATTCATCTTTGAATGCATGTTTTGGTCTGGAGGGACGAAACTCAGATTGGGCAATAAGTAGTCATTCTGTGAGTTATCGCTCTTTGTAGCGTTCTTAAAAAATAGAACTCGGCGGAGGAATTTAGACTTACTTGAATTTATTCTGTGTTTGGTTAGGAATAGATTGTTCTTGCTTCAGTATGTCTATGGCCCGAATCTATGTGTAGTGCTTGTCTATGTAGGACGAGTATGTCTTATATCTTGAGATCTTAGTATGTTTAAGTGGAACTATTTGCTCCTGTACTGTACTTTAAGGGGTCAGGTGTTCTCGGCGGATGAAGATAAAATAGAGGGTTCTTCGGTGGTCAAGGCCTAGGGCGGGAAGTCATGTTGGAGAGATGCCCAAGAGTTTTGTGATCTCTTTAAGTTATTCTGGGGACGAAGATAGTTTCTTCCAGGATCGTTTAGTCCATGAGTTCCCCAGTTGTGATTCTATAACGCCGGGAGAGCGTTTTTGTGCTTGCTAGTGTATTTCTTATGTCCAGGCAAAGAAACGTACTTTTGCTGACTTCGTTCATTCCTAGGCTTAAGATGGGCAGACGTTTACATGAATTTACCTATGAATATGTCGGGACGACATATTCTCTAGCAGCACTAAATATGTTTATATGCAGCAAATATGAGGACAGAATATGCAGATTCTTGCAGAATCATTTATTGTTGATGAACAAAGCTTCGATTGAAGATTTGGCTATACACCCGTATAGTGAGTGATGCTCAACCGGGAACCAGCAGCCATTGTGGAATGCGATTGATTTTGGAATTCTACTTATTGAAAATCATTAGCAGAGAACGGGAAAACTTCCTTATTATCAGGTGATGATTGAGAGATCACTATTATAAAGAAATTAACATTATCTTCACAGAGATTTGCTGTAATTTACCTAAAGGAATCTTCGCTAGAAAGAGATCCTGTTTAGGAGTCAAGTTTGAACAGTATTGCTTAAATAACATGCTCGGTCAGTAAGGTCTACTGACTGTATTTATAAACAATGGAAATCTTGGTGTTTACAGATGTCCCATTGCAAGAGTATTCTACATGAATGCTAATTTAGGACGGTAGTCCATTGATCAACATTATGCTGTCTATGTCGATCATGTTCCTGTAACTGTACCCATTCCGTCAAGTGTGTGCGTCCAATTAAACTATTGAAACGACTACAGTGGTCTGCATTGGTGACTTATCATAATGAGTGAATGAGTGCCTTATACGGGTCAACACACGAACAGTCCACCATTTGCCTAACTCATACTTCACACTCACACTCCATATTTGCATAATCCTGCGTCGGTTGGGTTGACCTCTGCTCCCCCTGGAGCCTCTATCATATTCACCACTGGTTTGCGTGAGGAGAATGAAAGCAGTACTTTACAGCATGCCTGGTAACACTGCAGAAATACGTTACACCAACACTTTACAGTGGTAACCAAAAGGACTTGGTTTTACAGTGGTATACACAGTTGCGATCAAGAGGGAAAAGAGAGTTATCAGAAAGGCATCAAGTACAGTCTTCAGATTGTATAAGGCTGTTTCCAGTGCAATTATTTCAGCTTCATAGTTGGAGCAAAATTCCCCACACGCACCTGACAGCTCGTCGGATGATCCATCTGGATAACGTATGTAGACTCCGTAACCTGCTTTAAATGGTGGCCTTAAATGCAGATACGTCAGCATAGACATGCAACAATTCTTCAGGGTATACATCAATGGTTCGCTTAGATGCACTCATTAGACTGACTACGTCGGAACGCTCTAACCGCTTAGTCAATCGTGCGCTCGAGTGCATTTTCCTCGATATAAAACCAACATAAACGTTGCATTTTAAATTTAAAACATATCATAACATTTTTATTTTTTTACACATCCTTAAGCTTCCTTAAGAAAAATAAAAAAGACACCCATTTTGATGCCTGAGTACAGCTTTAATAACAAAATACTGCCTGTGACATAGTTAACTCCTGACAGCTTCCTACAGTAACTCAGCGTAACTGCAAGGAGAACTATGAAAAATTAATGTATAATGGCTTAAAATGTGACCCAAAAATTCGCAATATTGTTTCAAAAAAAAAAAAAAAGAAAGTGATAATTCTCGGGGGAAAAAATAAGGATCCCAAGATAATCTGGAAAAAGGAGAAGATCTTGGCGCAAAGCCAAGGACTGCTGGTCAAACAAGAGCTAGGTCTTTATATGCACGTATGCGCAGCATCTCTCCGCCATGAGGTCCAGCTTATCTAACGATCTTTATAAAGGGAGGAATTTCCAATAATTTTCGTTTTAGTGAACGGAAATTTGTAAGAATCGGCGCAGGCATTGATAACATGCGCCGTTTAATGTTGATACTGTGTTCATCGCTTGGTCTGGATTAGAAGATTCTCGGTAGTGTAATGAGTAGGGCTACGATTTTAATGATTTTGTATCTTGGGGGGGGGGGCATAATTGAAACTGCTCAGTTGAATACAAATGAATTTCATAAAAAAACCAAGCTGCTTTAAGAGTATATTAATATGAAACAAATATAAAGGTATATATTTGTTTCATATTAATTTACTGTTTACAGGCCTCGTGGTTTCCCTTCCTTATGTGTTATAAATGCTTTAAGAGTGTTTGTTAAGGCATTATTTTGCTTTTTTTGTAGTTGCAATCTTTGGCATTTTTTATTAGATTTTTCGGTCATTTAAAGGCATTTTTTGTTGTTGTTGCTGAGTCATTACTTTACATATTTTGGCATTTTCAATACAAATGTGCATTGTTTAGCGTTAACGTGTTTTTACTTATTGTTTTTTTTTTTTTAATTACGAATTTAATTCTTTCACTGTTTTCCCCATACTGTTTAATAATTTTCTCTAAACCTCTGAAAACAAATGTTGCTGGTAAATGTTCCTACACAAAGTCAATTTTTTATTTCTGCCTGGTGCCATTAACTCTTCGGAGAAATAAGCAGTTGCATTAGTGGATCACATAGATTTGAGGAAGAAAATAAATGACTTAGACAGTGTGACTGAGCAAGTTTAAAAAAAAAAAGAAAGATGAGGGATATGAAAAGCTGTGATAAATGTCAGATGTGCTATCGAGGAAAAACTTTTCCCTTTAAGAATTTTCAGCAGACTTAGAACCAAAAGACGTAGTTTATTTCAAGTATGCTCCAGTGGTGTCAGTAGTAGAGTGGAAAGGAGATTTTCAGTGTTTAAAGCTTTGTTGGCAGACAATAGAAAGTTATTCTCTTTTGAAAAGCTGCGCACGGTTTTCAGTGTGCATTGTAATTCTGAAATCATGAAGTTTGCCATAGGAACTGTAAAAATATTCAGTTGTAATTTCATGTCTTCTGTGTGTGTGTGTTTTTTTATTTTCTTTTAAATGAGGAATTATTTTGTTAATAAAACTAAAATTTTCAGTTTGGCACAGAAACTGTGAAAATTTAAATTGCATTTTAAAGAAGGGTGTGTGTGTGTGCGCGCGAGCGCGTGCGTGCGTGTGCGTGTGTGTGTGTGTTAAAACATTTATTACAAATAAGGGAGGGAAAATCCTGGGTGGGCCACTCATGTCTGTTGTTTTTCTGTTGTCTGGTGTTCTACTTCTTTATTTCCTGCGAGTGCCTGATAACATACCTTTATGTTTGTTTCATATTAATTTGTGTGTGTGTTAGATTGCATGTTTGTTTTTGCTTAATAAAATAGACTTTCAGTTTGGCACTGAAACTAAAAAAAAAAAATGAAGTTGTATTTTTGTTATGTTTTTTCCTTGCTTTGTTTTATTGCTCATTTTTGTTATTGTTTCAATTTCAGAATTTCAGTTGCCGTTCACTTTCTTCTTTTAATAATACTAAATAATTTTAGTTTAGCTCGGAAACCAAAAAAAGGAACTTGTTGTTTTAGGTAATGTTTTCATTTTACAGGGCATTTTTAGAGTTTTTTGGGTCATATATAATTTTTCATTGGACATTTTCTTGCAATTTTCAGGTCATTAAAATTCTAACCCTAGTAATGAGCATTTTTCAACTGGTTACTGGAAGGCCAGCGCTAATATAAGGAGAGAAAAAAATTAATTGATAGATGGCAAAACTTTGATCTGATGCTACCATCTAAGGTAGAAGCAGCAGAACAATTAAGTAAATAAATATTAGACAAATATAAAGGTATGTTTTCAGGTATTCGTAAGAAATAAAGAAGTAGAACACTAGACAACAGAAAAACAACAGACGTGAGTGGCTTACCCAGGACTCGAACCCAGGACCTTCCGTGCGACAACCCCACCTAGCTATGCAAACGAGAACAATTAAGTGGATAATACTTCTCATGACATTGTGAATGCTGAAACTGAGTAGCAACTCTTCACCTGTTAGCAAGCAGGCAGCGGCAGGTAATGATTTGTTTTGTAAATATTGTAGACAATGTGCCTTCTAATTTTTAAAGGCCTGTGTTGCACAACAATTTCCTCCTCCCCCCAGGTGTGCCGTAAACTGCGACTAACATGACTTTGTGCATGGAGGTTGTTCATGAGGCTGGCTGTCACGAGTTGGATTTAAGTTAGAGTTATGCCCAAGTGTAGGACAAAACCCTAGTGTGAGAAAAGACTAAGATAATAGATTTATTTAGAGAAATGACAGTGAATGTAGTAAGGTGAGTCTATTGGCCCGAGGAGGATAACCGAAATTAAATCTTCCTCGCCAAATCGTGACGTCAAGAAATGCTATAAACTCACCACCTCTGGCTACCTTTAACAGACTAAAGGAGATAAGGTTAAACTAACACTACAGACACCACTGTACAGACAACAGTTAAGGACTATACAGTGAAGAAGCTGATCCAGTGAACATTAAATAAGTTTATTATACAAATCAACAGAATTTTCATAACATAGTAACAAACAAGAAAAGCATATATCGTGCAAGGTTGCACCGACCTGGAAAACAAAGAAAATCAATTTGATTATAAGCACCCCAAATTAAAACTCCAACCACTTTCACTCCTTCATACACCCTGCTGGGGACAAAATTTAAAAAAACAATGATAAGTGATCTTAACTACAGTCTAATTTGGTGGGGCGTCAACTAAAGCCACGCTCTATAATTTACTATTTCTAATGTCAAGGTTCTGCTGGTACTGCCGAAGACTATCTGCACAGTAGCTACCCCTGTCAGCGATATACGCCACTAAGTCACACTCTGCACTGCTAATTAATAGACTTTTTCTAACTCTAAGGCTCAGAGGCTACCCTCTAAGAATAATATGAGACTCTGCAGGTCCCTGATCTATTTTTCACCATCTCTCTCTCCCCTTCTCCTGCCTTGCTGCTCTCGTTTCATTTCAGCAACCGGGAAATGATATCCCTTTCTTCCTGGTTCTGACTCGTACTTCTGATGACTAGGCACTTGCCGTAGACTGTAGAGGCTTCTCTATTTGGCGAAAAGAAAGCTGATTCTCCCTTGCTATGTTACCCCTCATTTGGGTTTAGGCCCTTCGGTATTATTTTGACCGAGGCTAAAAAAAAGACACACCAACCCGCTTGCTTGGGTTCGATGGGTGTGTATGAGCTTAGAGCTCCGGGTCTTAAGAAAACCCTTTTCACTGAAGACTGCGTCGCTGTCTCGACCTGCTCTTCCTCGCTCCCTCTCTCTGGGGGCCACAATACTCAGAGCCGATACCCACCGCGGTACAAGCTCTTACGCCTCTGGCGCTTCCTCGACTTTTTCTCTCTTGAGAAGACTGGCTACCTTTGCCAGCTGTCAGGAACAGGATTTATTGGCAACCCCCGCTCTTCGGGCCGTGACCACTGCAATACTGCGTTCAGCGTTAGAAGCCGACAATATGCTTGGATACACGGCCCAGGATTTCTGCAGGAAGAGACCGCTAAATCGAAAAGCGCTACTTTATCTTAGATTTTCCCGCTCTGACCCCCGACCTACTTGAGGCAAGGCGTCTCACTACAACCAATAGAATTAAAGATACTCTAAAATTTTCCATGCGCTCATCTCTAAATTTAGAACCAGTGTATTCTTGCTTCCTTTAAATGCGCGCGTATTTCCGGCTGCGTAACGTTACCTAACGTCGTCCGCTAGCGTGAGCAGAAACGAATGTGATTCGCTCCAACTTACGTTGGACGTTACCTGGGTAGGGGTCATCTCCCCTTTCCCACGATAAAATGACCGCGATAAATTTAACAACGCAAAAAATGGAATTCCAAGATCGCGATTATTTAGAAACGGGAAGACTGGTGCCCTTCAATACTAACTTACATTAATCCCTATAGAAAAAAACCCGCAATTACTTTACCTACAGAACAACTCTAAACACCCCTATTATTCAGAGAGAAAAAGAATCCTTCCCAATCTTTAAAATAGAGGGAAGACAAAAATGGCAAACTCAATAGTTACGATGAGAAAACGAAATGGGGCCTATTGAAGACTAAATCACAGTAACTCCGTCACATTACCCCACCCTTCGAGGTCGGAGCCTGCCGATCTAATTTACTGTGGTCTTGGTGTTCAGATTGGTCCCTATCTATGTCTCCTGAGCTGTCTGTGATCGCTGAAGTTTCAGGGTCCCTACTGGGGTTTTCCCTGGCTGCCGCACTCCCAAGTTCTTTCTTCACCTTTCCTCTCCTGCGAGTTCTCCCACGTACTTTCCTAACGGTGCGTGGTAATGTATTACTGGTATCCGGCTGACTGACTGGGTCAGCAATCGCCGTAACCGTGCGTAACTGTTCCCCGTTGTCCAAAGACCCGTGCACAATTCTCTCCTTCTTTCTCTCCTTATATACTCCCATGCTCCTGTTGAAGGGCAGTTCTCTCTCTAGACCTGTGCCATCCCATGGTGGGTCTAAAACTTCCTTGGCTAGGTTTCTCAACAGACTGACCTGATCAGCCGACCTGACCGACTGGCTCTGTAGAGGCCTGGCGATGGCGACTACGGTGCTGCTCGCCAGCGGGGTTGTGACCGCTGGTACCTTGCAATGAACCTGAGAAATCTCGTGTATGTCTGACACAGGGTTTCCGTTCCTTTTCTGGGTGTCTACTGAATCCTTACTGATCCCAGTAGCTTCTATCTTTGGAACAAGATAGGTAGTATCTGCCCCTGGCAGTGGTTCTGTGATCGCTCTTCCCCTACCAATATGAAGAGGGACGGAGCTCTCTAACATAGCCCCTTGCAAATTCGTAAGGCCGCTTTCCTCACTCTTTTCTGGCCTGAAAAGTTCGTGAGAGGTAACTGTAGACCACGGGAGTCCTCCGTCTAACACCCTGGTTCTACCTTCAACCTTGCCCTCCCCTGTGAGAGTTACTGGCGTCAGTTGGAATGTGTCCTGCCGTGACACTTGACGGTTTAAGATCCCGTTAGATCGCGGAGTATATGAGATAAAGTACTCAGGGACTGGTTCCAATGTTCCTTGAAACAAATTGGAAGATCTAGCCAATTTTTCAGGCTCCTCGTTACGCGGGTCGTTTCCTGTAAACGAGATACGAGAGTTGTGGGGCCCATCTCCGTTTATAGGCAAACGGACACTCAGATCACTGTCCTCCTCCGTTTGAGTAAAGTGCTGGTCGGATGGGGCTCCAGGGCTGGTTGGAAACATATGTTCGCTCGATTCGCCGTCTTGTGCCCTTTTAAGAGTGCGCTGGTCGTTGACATATGTGATACAGTTCTTGTCAGTATGTCCCTCTCCTGAAGGAGCTAATACCATCGGGGGCCTAATTCCCGACAACAAAGAATGTATTTCCGAAATCAGAGGCGTCACCTCTGTTTGGCCATTAGGCTGAACAGGGCTGACAGGCGAATACGCCTCTGCAGCTAACAAACCGCTGTCCTTAGAGGCTCCTAACCTCTCCTTAAGAAGACAGGGCTGTTCGAGCTCGCTCGGGGCTCCGTGAATTAGGGGTTCTCCCTTTTCACTTATCTGGCCTGTAGTAGGCCCCCTTGCTTCAGCAAGGATCGGTGTACTAGGGGTTCCCAAAACTAAATGTGGGGCCCCTAGGATGAAGTCGTAAGCTGGCTGTGCCATTACAGCCGCTTTAATTGTGCCACGCACAAACTTGCACTTCACCTGAATATTGGCTACCGGAAAGCGCTGTGAGGCCCCTTTCCTTAAAATGCCACCAATATCAACTTTCTCCCCTGTCATTTGCCCGGGCTTCACCAGATGTCGGGCAACTATGCTGGGGTAGGTAAGCCCGCTGTCGAATAAACACGTAGTCGCAGTCCCGTTCACTTCTGCTGGTCCACTGTTGGAGAACAACTTCTCCGACTGAATGGGTTCCCAGGTGTTCCCTTTTGTCGCTCGCACCGGCCTTAAGCAAGCCGCATGATGCACGGGTTGTTTATTCATACACCTGGAGGTCCAATGGGAAGTGGTCCGACAATTTCGACAGTATCTCTCATTATCTCCTCGGTTTCTGGCGGGTTCCTGAGAGTTTGGCCCCTGTGATCTGTTGTGAGGCTGGGGGCGCAGGTTATGACCGCAATGGGGCTCCTTTTCCCTCTGTTGTCTTCTTCTTTCCGATTCCAGGTCCTGTTCCATCGCTTCGTCTACCAACTCTCGGATGAATGCTTCGCTGTCCCCAGCTTTTGCACAGGTCCATGCCAAGGCTAGACGATTGCCAAATAAGTTGTCTACTTCATATTGCCTCTGCAGGCTTTCTGCATATTCCAGAAGGGGTGGAATTTCGCTATCACCGTACTCCATGAACTTAGCTACCTCAAGTGCAATCTTATGTACTTTATCGAGATCAGCCATGTTACCTGCAAATTCTGCCGTAAGCTCACAAATATAGAGACGTGAAGGCCCCATAACTTCCCGTTACCTACTAGGAATTAATCTCTCTATAACCTCTGTCCCAAACCCCGAACTCAGACTAGCACCAGTCTGACTAATAACGACCTGAAAAATATTGTTATGCAGCGACTAAAAATTCTACCTTCCTGTTAAGAAAAAAATCAGTTAGCCATCAATTACCTCTAAGTTCTATAACTAACCTATACCTACAATCCAACTGCCTGCAACCTGTGGAAAAACTTTCTGTGGAAAAACTTATAACTGGATCAGTTCTAATAGCTCAGTCTAGGGGATATTGAAAGAATCTATTCTCAGACTTTCCTATAGAAAACAATCTGTCAATCAAGATAAGATCCCAGAATGATCCTACAAAGCTGATCCCAAGGACGATCGCCACCCACTTTGTCACGAGTTGGATTTAAGTTAGAGTTATGCCCAAGTGTAGGACAAAACCCTAGTGTGAGAAAAGACTAAGATAATAGATTTATTTAGAGAAATGACAGTGAATGTAGTAAGGTGAGTCTATTGGCCCGAGGAGGATAACCGAAATTAAATCTTCCTCGCCAAATCGTGACGTCAAGAAATGCTATAAACTCACCACCTCTGGCTACCTTTAACAGACTAAAGGAGATAAGGTTAAACTAACACTACAGACACCACTGTACAGACAACAGTTAAGGACTATACAGTGAAGAAGCTGATCCAGTGAACATTAAATAAGTTTATTATACAAATCAACAGAATTTTCATAACATAGTAACAAACAAGAAAAGCATATATCGTGCAAGGTTGCACCGACCTGGAAAACAAAGAAAATCAATTTGATTATAAGCACCCCAAATTAAAACTCCAACCACTTTCACTCCTTCATACACCCTGCTGGGGACAAAATTAAAAAAAAATGATAAGTGATCTTAACTACAGTCTAATTTGGTGGGGCGTCAACTAAAGCCACGCTCTATAATTTACTATTTCTAATGTCAAGGTTCTGCTGGTACTGCCGAAGACTATCTGCACAGTAGCTACCCCTGTCAGCGATATACGTCACTAAGTCACACTCTGCACTGCTAATTAATAGACTTTTTCTAACTCTAAGGCTCAGAGGCTACCCTCTAAGAATAATATGAGACTCTGCAGGTCCCTGATCTATTTTTCACAATCTCTCTCTCCCCTTCTCCTGCCTTGCTGCTCTCGTTTCATTTCAGCAACCGGGAAATGATATCCCTTTCTTCCTGGTTCTGACTCGTACTTCTGATGACTAGGCACTTGCCGTAGACTGTAGAGGCTTCTCTATTTGGCGAAAAGAAAGCTGATTCTCCCTTGCTATGTTACCCCTCATTTGGGTTTAGGCCCTTCGGTATTATTTTGACCGAGACCTGCTCTTCCTCGCTCCCTCTCTCTGGGGGCCACAATACTCAGAGCCGATACCCACCGCGGTACAAGCTCTTACGCCTCTGGCGCTTCCTCGACTTTTTCTCTCTTGAGAAGACTGGCTACCTTTGCCAGCTGTCAGGAACAGGATTTATTGGCAACCCCCGCTCTTCGGGCCGTGACCACTGCAATACTGCGTTCAGCGTTAGAAGCCGACAATATGCTTGGATACACGGCCCAGGATTTCTGCAGGAAGAGACCGCTAAATCGAAAAGCGCTACTTTATCTTAGATTTTCCCGCTCTGACCCCCGACCTACTTGAGGCAAGGCGTCTCACTACAACCAATAGAATTAAAGATACTCTAAAATTTTCCATGCGCTCATCTCTAAATTTAGAACCAGTGTATTCTTGCTTCCTTTAAATGCGCGCATATTTCCGGCTGCGTAACGTTACCTAACGTCGTCCGCTAGCGTGAGCAGAAACGAATGTGATTCGCTCCAACTTACGTTGGACGTTACCTGGGTAGGGGTCATCTCCCCTTTCCCACGATAAAATGACCGCGATAAATTTAACAACGCAAAAAATGGAATTCCAAGATCGCGATTATTTAGAAACGGGAAGACTGGTGCCCTTCAATACTAACTTACATTAATCCCTATAGAAAAAAAACCCGCAATTACTTTACCTACAGAACAACTCTAAACATCCCTATTATTCAGAGAGAAAAAGAATCCTTCCCAATCTTTAAAATAGAGGGAAGACAAAAATGGCAAACTCAATAGTTACGATGAGAAAACGAAATGGGGCCTATTGAAGACTAAATCACAGTAACTCCGTCACACTGGCAACCTCATCATGTCAAACAATTACTACAGCCACCACCACTGTAAGAGTATATGAATGATTTGGTGCAGGCTTCCTGCATGGGAACTAAGCCGCGGCGGTGGCTCCATGCACATGGACCGAAAAGGCAAATAATAATGAGGATGATAATGAAGTCAAGTTGTCCATGAAATTAACCAGCAGCCAATGGGAGACTATTTCAGGCCCTAAATTGGGGATTCCTCAGCAAGAGAGAGGTAGGTAAGAAAACGAAGATGGCTGTACACCGCTCCACCTATGTCCCAGTCTTGACGTATGGGTGCGAGTCATGGGCAATGACTACAACCCACAAAAGCCAGATCCAACCCTCAGAAATGAGGTATCTGAGGAAGGTGGTTGAAGTAACAAGAAGAGACATGGTCCGCAACCAGACGAAACGTCAAGGCCTAACATCCCACCCCATGCAGGCTGTCGCAGATATAGTTGATGGTGCACTCCAATTGACGTTGAATGAGAATTCAGTTGTCGCATAAAGAGTTTTGTATAGTAAGGAAGATGTGTAGAAAGCACATAGACCTTTAGACACTAGTTTTCACAGATGTGAGCTAGTGTTGAGGGAAAGAGTTAACAGAAGGGCACTGGTTGGTGTCAGTGATTCTCTCACCTTTCAGACTACCAACTCTTGTATTTTTCTGGCGACGACTAACTCTTTCTTACTCAAATCTTTTTGAAGATGAACTAGTAGTAACAAGTAATACAAAGAGGGTTGAGAATGTTTTTCTGAACAGAACATACAATCTACTAAGTCAAACTCAGAATGATGGTGAGTTAGAGAATGTACATAATTACTTTAATTACAGTGAAAAATAAAATCAATGTTGACATGTACTTTGGAAAAAGAAATACTAGGAAATTTAGAACTGTCAGTGTCTTTGTTTCAGATAAGAATAAGAGGCTATTTTCCTCACTGACGAAAGTTTATTCCTATGGCTATTTCTTGGAAAAGTGAATTCTGATTTTGGTCTGGGTTTTACGTAGACTTATCTGCTTGGACTTCTCCTGGGCGTCACAGTAGGTAGGGATTACCAACTGGAGAATTTGATTCAGTTGAGCAACAGTCCAAGAGATGACTAGGCTTTCCGTTAACCTGGTTGTGCAGTTGGGTTATGATGTTCAGGTGCTGACGAGGTGTTGACTGCTTAAATCGGTAGACTGCTCAGGGTTGCTGACTAGTGATATCACCGCTAGGTTTGAGACGTAAGCACTAGTTCTCTCTGTAGCATAGAGCAACTAGGCGGTTTCCCTCGCAACAATTTACAGCAATCAAAATCCAGAAACTGGCTAGGATTCTGCAACTGGGCGCTCAGGACTTATCCACAGCTTAAGAAATAGAACTTTAGTAGCGTTTACTCTCAATCACAATATACTTGTAGATATGAGGTAAGTTGAGGCTTCTCTTCTATAAGCGTGCGTTGTCTTCCAACGGTTAAATCAGCAAGTCATCTTCAAACTCAGCATTTGTTCGCATGAAGTTAAAACATTTCCTGATTCCCACGCCAAGAGTTAATTATTTCGTGTCTCTCATTCAGCCATGCCGGAAGATTTATCGGGCGGTCTCCAGTTGACCGCTGAACACGGAAATATGATACTCTGAGAACCACTGGTTTCGACTAAGCGAATAAATCGTTTAGACATCCTTAAAGAAATGCTTTTAAGTGCCTTTGTTGAAGAAGATAGAATTTGGATAGTATGACAGGACTATTAGTGAAGACTAGAAAAAAACAGCTAAAGAAACGATCGCAGGTGCAAATATTTCCGTAGAGAAAACAGACAAAATGTGAAGGAATAGAAAAGTAAGGAATTTTTTTTAAATAATCTAGACAAAACCTTCGAGCACTCTGTGACACAGGCCCAAGTAGAACAGTCCCAACTAAGATGGTTTGGCTATGTCTGCAGAATGGGAGAAGATCGGCTACCACGACATGCATGGGAAACTAAGACCCAGGAATCCAGACCTCCAGGACGACGCAGAGTCCGCTGGGAGGACAACATTAGACAATCTTTGAAGGACCGAGGACTAGAATGGAACCAGGCGAGGAGGAAGACAGCCGATAGGATAGTCTGGCGCTCTCTCTTCCAAACCTCTTCACCTCACGGTAGAAGGGGAACGATTAAGTAAGTAAGTATGAGCCTGTCGTGTGAAATTCTAATCCACATATATAAATTAAAAAGTAAATGTAAAGCCTAGCAAATAACTTCAATAAAAGGAAAGAAGAATGGTAAAGAACAGTGCTGTCGCAATGACTGTACTCGAAATTCCCCTTGTTTTCTACTTCGTCTGCAAATTGTAACGTTTCACGTTGATAGTAAAAGCCTACTGCAGCATACACGCTTTCTACGATAAAACGTGTACTGCATTTCTAGGAAAAACCTTGAGATACGCAAGCTGACCTATATTTAATATTCCATTCATGTCATTTTATACACTAAGTTACCATAAACGAAAGACAGATGGAATTAGGATAGAGAGAAGGGAGGGCTGAAAGCAGGAACGCATACAACACTAAACACGCGTCTCGCGATATACAATTAATGCCACCCTCCCCAAGCGAAAGGCCAGAAGCAATACTTTTTTTCAGATCGACAGTGATAAAAAACACTACCCATACGAGAGTTAGGTTTTAAAAACCTGAAAAACGCTTATTAGGAAACATGACATTATACTGGTTTACGTTTGAAAACATTACAGTACCCAGACACCACATCGTATTCGAAGTGAACAGGAGATAGAAGAAAATGCATATTTTGAACGCAGCCCCTTAGCCCCATAAAATGTATATAGTTGGGTTCCTTAGGACTTGCTGACAAAGAATATGTTAAACGTTACGCAAATAGTCTAGGAATTAATAAATTATAGCCAAAAGAAATAGTGAGGGTG
The DNA here is from genome assembly GCA_024509875.1 of Oreohelix idahoensis. Taxonomy (NCBI): domain Eukaryota; kingdom Metazoa; phylum Mollusca; class Gastropoda; order Stylommatophora; family Oreohelicidae; genus Oreohelix; species Oreohelix idahoensis. The sequence goes on along the minus strand of JAMPIV010020832.1, from coordinate 102,129 downwards.
TCAGACAACCCCAAAATCAGAATCGCTCAGTGGCAGATTTTGACACCACCATTGTACGGGAAATAGGTCCCCATGTTAAATCCTATTTGATTGGATAGAAGTAAATGTAAGGCTAAACACGATTAGTCGGGCTATAAATATTTATTCTTTGTTGTTAGGGAAACGTGAGTAGGAGTACTTTTTTTCAAACGCTTGTGTAAACATGACTCGATTGGTTAGACCCGCCAATATAGTCAATTAGAAGCGTTAGTTCAGCACCACATTTTCAAATAAACTTACTAAAGAACCAGTGCGTTGAGCGCCAGTGCATATTTTTCTAAATAAAAGCCTGGGACATCGGCAGATCGAAATTGTGCTATATTCATTGCCAGTCAACGTAACTGTGTATTATTCCATGAATTGTGGTAAGCTTGATATATTCAATATCTTTTTAATGAAAATTGAATGTAAACTGATAATTTATGTCTGTATATGTGTGTGGTTCAGTAGCGAACATGAGGCAAAACCTATATAGTGCTCCAACCTGAACAGAAGGTGTCGGAGGAAAGTAAAACTACATGGAATTGCCAAACAGTAAGGAAAGTAAAACTACATGGAATTGCCAAACAGTACACTGACACCTATCGTATTGACTAGAAAGAAATAATGCTGGAATTGCAGAGGCGTAGTAACCATTAGGGAGGAGTATACTGATGTCAATTGTTTCAGATGAAGATAGCAATTGGCCTACCGCTCTGAACTCAGTGTTTGTTATGTATTGTGTTCAGTCTGGAAATATATTAAAAATTAGTTATGAAGTAGGAGGTACAACCTTCTTGTTTCAGGGACTGTGGTCCTAAAGTTATTGAGCAGCACCTGGTCTGAGCTTTGCTGAATCTGGAGGCTGACAGCATACTCCTGGGTCCAGATAGCGACTAGTGAGGTGTCTCTAGAACACAGGGGAGCAATCGAGCAGAGGAGTCTTTTCCTGCCGCCATCACGAAAGTTAAGCCTCTGTGGCCAGTGGAGCTCAACATTATGTGTCCCCTCAAAAATTGACAATTTTAGAAAAAAAGAGGGACAATACCTTGTTTAAATTGACAGGAACTGTGAACTTTTTCCCCATACTATTTCCCAGATAAACAAACACTTGAAGTCATGATGACAAATAACAACATAGCTTGAAAAACAAAACCAGTATTACCTCATAGTACTACTACACAACTGACACACATAGGATAATATTAAACTTTACCACAGAGCCTTAAAAAAAGACTCCCCAAACAAAAATTGTTAAATGAAATTAGTTTAAGAAATTACAACTGTTTTCGTGAAAGCAGGTTATATACAGGATTATGTTATACAACCAGTGTGCCATAGCGCGGATCGCACGAGCAGGTTGGGCGATTATCATTACGTACTCTACATTATATACAATTTTGCTGAGTAACCCTGAATAATGTTCAGAAAAAAAAATTATGTATTTTTCCCGCAGAGAAGCTATACAATTTTTTTGATAGGTGAGATACGAGTGAGATTCATTTTTAAGAGACTTACAAAAATTGTTTTAAATAATAATTACTTGTATGTAGACATTGTTTTTCAAACATATATTAATGGTTCTTTCCAAAATTTCGTCCAGTATCGCGACTCCCAAAGGTCACCTAGTTGCTACCCCTGTTATATAAGAGACGCATAGCTGTGTTAATTATAAACAGCGATGTTTTGCTGTTTTGTCCGTTTTACAATTTTCATTTTGCAATAGCATCATAGCAGCCGTGTTCTGCGTCTGTGAAAAGTCTAAACATCTGTTTTATGTTGGTGTGTAAAGTAAATTATAAACTATGTTGTTGTGTAAAGTAAATTATAAACTATGTTGTTGTGTGAAATATAAACACACATGTTGTGTTGTTGACATAACAGTAGTGCCCTGAGCTGTATCATAAAATGTAAACGCTTTGTTGGCAAAGAGAAGGGAACCGGTCACCCTAACTTACCATTATATTTTTCTTCCAACTGGCTAAGATCACATATATGCCAATTGTAAAGAACTTTTTTTGTTACAGATGGGGTTATTAAATATTATTTTTTGATGACTGGCCGCTGGTCTTGGAGATTGAATAAATGGTGATGGGTGTTACCTTAATGGTTACACTGTTCATACGCCCACACAGAGCAGAACAGTAATTCTTATATCACGCGAATGTCAAAATATCAAATTCTGTACTACTAACATACCACTGCTATACACGAGATACTGTTAGTGAATTCAATCTGTTTGTTGACATAGATTTCCGCCACTCAGGCTATTTATGGTCATGCGTTACTACCGTCACGCCTACTGTTCTCCTACCGTGTTAAATGTTGTAGTGAGTGTGCGTGGGTACATTCACACGCCACAGATACCCACATCAGAGGCATGGAATGGTGTAACGGCAGGCGAATGTTAATAACGTTTATTACACCACAACACGTTCATGAAATACACAGAATACACAGTCACAATTAAGTACAAGTCATAGCAATACAATAATACAGTACTCCAGTCACATCTCCACTTCTCATAATCATTAGCGCTATATAATATTACCACTGGATCCTCTCAGCAACGGTCGGCATCCCCGTGCTAATATAATGAATTCCTCAAATATGCCTCATCAAAGACGCTCTCAACATTGGCGCTCTAATGTAAATAATAAATGGCCTCATCAACGATGCTTCCAACATCAGCATTATAATAAATAGACAATGGATCCTTTTTCCCAGCAAACGGTTGTCCTCACCGTGCTATCAACAACAAATTCCTCAACTATGCCCCATCAAAGACGCTCTCAACCTTGGCGCTTTAATGTAGATGTGGATCCTCTCAATAATAACGATGGCCTCTCAAATATGCCTCATCAAAGACGCTCTCAACCTTGGCGCTTTAATGTAGATGTGGATCCTCTCAATAATAACGATGGCCTCTCAAATATGCCTCTCAAATATGCCTCATCAAAGACGCTCTCAACCTTGGCGCTTTAATGTAGATGTGGATCCTCTCAATAATAACGATGGCCTCTCAAATATCATATAGATCCGGTTAGCCAACGGACATCATCCTCGCCGTGCTAACTACATCAATGGTGAATACTTTCGGCAATTTCTCGCAAGACTGCTCTCCCTGGCAATCTGCAGTAATCTCGCCTTCACTCATCTTGACATTTATATATTCAAACATAAGTACTGGATCCTTACCTCTTCAAAAATACTCACAAACACAATTCTCCAATAAACTCAGAAATTATAGGCCTACAAAAATAATGGCTTCTATCTTTTGCACTGCGCAGGCATACTCAAAACACACACTGTAGGACCGACCTCTCCCGTCGGTACCCAAAAACAGACTGCCCTTAGTTCTCACCCTAGACCCGCCAAAAAAGACACGAGACTCGGTTGTTTAAAAAACACCGTTCTCGCACTACTTGCACGGGCTAGCCACAAATAGCTAAACACCCGTAGCTCAAAACAGTTCATAGTGCATACCTCTACACAATAGAACTGACCGGCGTTCACACGCTTTGTAACTTCTCGATCACACGAGGAAATTCCCCTAATACAATTTTAACTTAACATCAGCTTAATCAAGCAACGTAACCCGCAATCGAATCTATTCGCTTAACATTTTCAAGATCACCTCCCTTTGATAATATTTACTCTGTATCACCAATGTTGCAACGTTACTTATTAAGTCACATGTAATGACTATAGTTTCCTGTTAAACTAGCAAGTAGCATAACAAGGCAGTTTTTTTCTGGAACTTGTATGGTAAATAACATAAAGAGAGATCCGAAAATATGGATACGGGGCCTACAACATATAAAAAGGATACCAAAGACGCATAATAACTTGAAAAGATAGCTTACGGCGGGAACGCTTTCCATGACCTTTTTGGCAACAAATGTCCCACAGGGAGCTTAAAGGCAAAAACTAAAAAGAAAAAAATTGTTATACCAGATGACAAGGCCTTTTATATTAGAACATGCGCGCCAGTATAGCTGGAGGACCTTGCTTCTAGGTTGAAAGGATTGCGCCTCGCCGAAGCAAAGCAAAATTCGTATTTAAAAAAATTGTTACCAAAATGTGTCCTAACTTTCCTTTTCTCGCCTTCTTATTCTTCTTTAAACCTTGGCCGCGGAATGACAAAACAATCATCATGTCTAGTGATATCTTGTTAAGCAGTAACAAATTCTGGAATTGGGTTGGCCACATCCTCACAAGAGACCTGACATCATCAACAGAACTGCCATGCTATGGACTCCAGAAGGAAAGCGAAAGCAAGGCCGGCCAAAAGCCACCTGGCGGAGAACTGTGGAGGCAGAGATGCTAAGCATGAACCCGAACTGGGGGACTGCACGAAGGATGACAGCTGACCGAGCAAAGTGGAGACAGTTTGTTGCTGCCCTACAAAACTCCACCAGACATTTGATAGTCACTGATTGCATTGTCAGTCATCGGCTAAGGATCCCAGAAGAAGAAACTCTCTTCATCTCACTCAGTCCGTGGCCATTCTTCGTACTGTACCCCAGCTCTTTGGTTTATGCTTGTCATTTCAGCCTCCGCAGTTCTACGCCAAGCTTTTTTTTCCTGCATATCTTTCGCTTTCCTTCTGAGGACCACAGCAGAGCAGTCCATGTGATGGAGTGTCTTCTGGGGACATGAACATACTAATTAAAGCTTCTACCTGTAGTGATGGTGTCCGTATCTTCTTGGCTGCTCCGGGTAAGTTTCAGGTGTGGTCGTTTAGTGTCATTCGTGTGGCATTCTGTAATGAATTCATTCGTGTGGCATTCTGTAATGAATTCATTCGTGTGGAATTCTGTAATTGTCACGGGTTCCCTCCCCTTTGCTCTGCAGTAGTGGCCCAACAGTGGCCAAACTCAAGAGTAACTAATGTTGGTCTTCAAAGGTGTCTACCTTCGCACAAGATTACTCTTGGCAGAGTTGTAGGTAGAAGGATAATGATACTTCTACCTCAAGGGAGTTTCACAAGATATTCAGAAAAGCGAGAACAATGCTGCATGAGGTTAAGCAAATGTTAACTCTAGTATCTGCCGTCAACTTTTGTGAAGGATAGGGTTTTCTTATAATTCGTTAGCTCGTTCAAGACCCAAGCTGAAATTCCTCTTATTATTATATAGCTCTGTTTAAGTGTATTTAAAAAATGGTCTGAGACATACGGTTGTAGTACATTCAAAATGGTTAAATCAACTTTAGATTTGTCTTTATACAAGTAACAAATTTAATAATCAATTATGTTTTAACAGTTATAAAAATGAATAATTCTTTAACAAACAATAGTCATCATCGAGTAATATTATGGAGTTAAAATTTGGATAGTTTACTTGGCAGCTTTTATGTTTCTACTTAGCTGCCAATGAGTTTGTTCTGGTACAGCTGATGATTGATTCTTTGTAGATAGGTGACTGAATCACACTCGTCACTGGTCAAGTTTGAAAGTTGTAGCACATTCCAAGAAGTGTCAGTGCGTAACTACGAAGCTGGTCCCGCGTCTCTAAGACCCGTCTGATGATGGTTTATGTCGAAAGATACGCGAGAAAAGGTATAAAAATAGATTTCACAGGTGGTAGATTGAGAGAAAGATATGTCTCTGGAGTGATTAGGTTATCTCCTCCAGCCTATCCGTACGACTGTACTTTATTACCAGACGGCCTTTGCCTCCCTATCAAGAATAGATAAGTTACTCTACACACACACACAGCTATGTGACAACAAGGCACACAAACGTGAAAAAACTACGGATAAATGGGTATGGGTCTGACCAACACACAAAGGTAAGTTTCTTTGTAGTTTATTATCATTTAAACTCGACAACATCAAAATATCTAAAGGAACAGATCGAAGAGTCATTTACATGCATATGAAATAAAGCAGAAAAAGTGCACCCTCCCCGAATGGAGAAAAAACCCAAAATTATTAACCCAAAGTTTGAAGGTTAGCACTATGTTACAGAATGAACAGTATTGGTACTCTATGAGACCCAGTAAAGTAAACAAAATTTAGACAAATCAGATATATGGATAGTTTCCCGCAAACAAGGAAAAATACTCACACCCTCTCTCAAACAGTGGCCACTCTCACACTCTTACCTAATTGTCTGGTATGGTAGGTCTGTAATATCCCTTGGTAATAGAATTAGTCCATGAATATATTATCTATGTCACTTAATATTCTTTCACTCCAGTTGTCGCAGATCCAAATTGGCCCCAGTTCATCCCCAGAAACTAGATAGTGAGGTGAACGCCTAATATGGTGCTTCTTCTGGATATAAGTGTTACTACAAATAGTTACAACTGTGAGAGTTCTTGAGGTTCACCCTTTAACGGGGGGAATACTTCCAGTATTGGGAAACATCTGGTTGCTAAAATGTTCCAAATGATTGTCGTGAGACATTCTAAATACACATATATAAATTAAAAGGTAAATGTAAAGCCTAACACATAAATTCACTAAAAGGAAAGAGAAATGGTTAAAGACCCGTGCTTTCCAATAGCGTACGCCTGTGTTAATAGAACGTCATGCTAAATGAACAATAAAAACCCTTGTTTTATGCTTCGTCTGCATATTCTCACGCTTTCACGTTGATAGTAAAGCCTACTGCATCACTACACGCTTTCTACAATAAAACGTGTACTGTATTTCTAAGAAAACCTTGAGCTAGGCACCCTGCGTAATGACCTAAATTAATACTTCCATTAATTTCATTTTATACACGGCGTGATGAAAAGACAGATGAACTTAGGATAAAAAGAGAGGGAGGGCTGAAAGCAGGAACGCATGCAACCCTAACACGCGTCTCGCGATATACAATTAATGCCACCCTCCCCAAGCGAAAGGCCAGAAGCAATACTTTTTTCAGATGGACAGTGATAAAAACACTACCCATACGAGAGTTAGGTTTAAAAACCTGAAAAATGCTTATTGGGAAACATGACATTATACTGGTTTACGTTTGAAATCCTGACAGTACCCAGACACCACATCGTATCGAAGTGAACAGGAGGTAGAAGAAAATGCACATTTTGAACGCAGCCACCTAGCTCCCTTAAATTTATATAATTGGGTTCCTTAGGACTTGCTGACAAAGAATATGTTAAACGTTACGCAAATAGTCTAGGAATTAACAAATTATAGCCAAAATAAAATGGTGGTGCTGTCAGACAACACCAAAATCAGAATTGCGCAGTGGCAGGTTTTGAAACCACTATTTCACGGGAAATGGGCCACCATGTAAAATCCTATTTGATTGGATAGAAATAAATGTAAGGCTAAACACGATTAATCGGACTATAAATACAACATTTTTGTTGTTAGGGGAGACGGAAGGAAGGGTACTTTTTTTCAAACGCTTGTGTAAACATGGCTCGATTGGTTAGACCCGCCAATATAGTCAATTAGGAGCGTCAGGTCAGTGCCACATTTTAAAATAAACTTACTAAGAAACAGTGCGTTGAGAGCCAGATCATATTTTGCTAAATGAAAGTCTGGGACAGAGGCAGATCGGAATTTGTGCCATTATTCATCGCCAGTCAACGTATCTGTGTATTATTTCCATGAATTGTGGTAAGCTTGATATATTCGATATCTTTTTAATGAAAATTGAATGTAAATTGATAATTTATGTCTGTATATGTGTGTGGTTCAGTGGCCAACATGAGGCAAAGCCTAAATATTGCTCCAACCTGAACAGGACGTGTCGGAGAAAAGTAAAACTGCATGAAATTGCCAAACAGTACACTGACACCTATTTTATTGACTAGAAAGAACTAATGCTGGAATTGCAGAGGCGTAGTAACCATTAGGGAGGAGTATACTGGTGTAAATTGTTTCAGATGAAGCTAGCAGTTGGCCTATCGCTCTGAACTCAGTGTTTGTTCTGTAATGTGTTCAGTGTGGAAATAGATTATAAATTAGTTATGAAGTAGGAGATACAACCTTCTTGTTTCAGGGACTGTGGTCCTAGTTATTGAAGCAGCACCTGGTCTGGGTTTTGCTGAATCCAGAGGCTGACAGCATACTCCTTGGTCCAGATAGCGACCAGTGAGGTGTCTCCAGAACACAGGAAGCAATCGAGCAGAGGAGTCTTTTCCTGCCACCATCACGAAAGATAAGCTTCTGTGGCCAGAGTAGCTCAACATTATGTGCCCCCTCAAAAATTGACATTTTGTTAACCACAGAGGGACACTTAATTGGTTCAAATGACAGGAACTGTGAAAGTTTCCCAACACTATTTCCCCGATAATCAAACACTTGAAGTCATGATGAAAAACAACAACCAAGCTTGAACAAAACCAGTATTACCTCATATTACTACTGCACAAATTACACACATAGAATAATAATAATAAACTATGTCAATACAAAGTTCCTATATATAAACTGTGTAAATAATACTTGTAATTACATTTGATTGTGATTCCTGGTTCACTGTGTAGTTGAATCAGGATATCCATTATTGACAAGAATTAATACAGATATTTTTAAACTTAAACACTTGACTCATTTAAGATAGTCTTATAGAGTGTTATATGTGTGTGAGTGTCACAGTGTTGTAAGTGTTGTCTTCTTCGATCCTTAACCACCGACCGTCAAAGCAGTCAGTGGCCATCACGCCTAATGGCGTCTTTGTAAGTGTTGTGGAATAAATTAAATTGTTTATCTGTCTGTTGTTGCTGTGACTTATACTTCATCATTTTCATAACCCTAGACATTTAACGTAGTCATTACAATATTCCAAAATAATTCTGACTGAGGTATAAATGTGGTAGCAAGTAAGGTCATCTGTAATACACCACACTTATTAGATACAGATACCTTCACAGCTAATCTCAGTCAGTACACTAAGTCCCCTATAAATATTTATAACATCCCATTTTACCACATATATTGGGGTCCTGTCCGGGATTTTGAATCTTTCCCTATTATAAATATTGGGGGTAATTCATTTCAGGGAATAATAAAAATTAAAAAGGTATCCTTGGGTGAAAATAAATAACGTTGAGCTCTCAGTGCCTGTGGTTGTGATTGGATATTTAGTTAGAGATTGAATTGTTTAGTTAGACATTATATACATTTACCTGTTAGAAAATGGCGGACCTGGCCAAATTTCGATCTGCTGCTGTGCAGACTGCGAAAGAGTTAGGAATGAACGGGCAAATTATGATTGCTTATGTCACTGCTGAATGTGACAAATATATTGAACGTGAGGAAAGAAGATTTGAGGCTGAAAGAAAGTTAGAGGCTGAAAAAGAAATTAAGAGGTTGCAGATTGAGGCTGAGGCTAAGAGGTTGCAGTTTGAGGCTGACAAAGAGGCTAAAGCATTGGAAGCCGAGGAAAGAAGACAGGCTGCAGAAAGGGAAGACAAGCGATTAGCTGCAGAAAGGGAAGCAGAAGATAAAAGATTACAAAGGGAACATGAGTTACGACTAAGGGAGTTTGAGTTTCAAGGCCATGCTCCTGACAATGGTGCCAGTCCCTTTACCTCCGATGCTACTGCTAGTCAGGGAGCCTCAACCTCAGCTATGAATTTTCATTTAGATCATTTTGTTGAGAAAGAAGATGATATCGAGAGCTATCTAAATAGATATGAACTATTAGCTATCACGTATGGGTTAGAGAGAGAAAGGTGGAGCTTAAAGTTATCTCAAAGTCTTCGTGGGGCAGCTTATGAAGTTTTTGCCAAAATGAACAGAAGTGATCAAGAAAATTATGACATGCTAAAGCAGGCTCTTTTGTTAAGATATGAAAAGAACGCAGAATTTTATAGGAAAAAATTTAGGAATGCTAAACTACTGTCAGGTGAAACCTATCACCGGTTCTCTGCATGGTTAGAGACATACTTGGAGAAATGGACTTCTCTGGAGAAAACCCAAGATCTTAAGGAAATGGTCCTTATAGAACAACTAAGAGAGTCCATGGCTCCAGACCTGAGAAAGTTTCTCATGGAACAAGGTGCAGAGAGGCTGGGTGAGTTGCTAAATGTTGCTGAAAGGTATCAAACAGCTCAAGCAGAGGTATCAGGTAATAAAAAGAAACAGGTAGATAATTTTAAGGCACCACAGAACTTTAATAAATTTGATCCTAGAGATCAAAACGAAGGTAAGCACCAGTTTGATAGGCCACGGTATGACAATAAAAATAAAACCCCACAATTCGATGAAAGGAAATATGATGAAAGAAAATCTTTCAACCAAGGAAAGAGGTGGTGTAAAAATTGTAAGATGAACAATCATGACACTGACCGTTGCAGAAGGAACCCTATAGTTATGGCCACCCTTCAGGTCAGGTCGACCTCAAGAAAGGAGGAGGATATCCTGATAGATACCACTCCAGAAGAGATGAGGAAAGCACAGGCTGGGGATAAGACCCTCAAGCCTTGTTTCAGGAAATTGTCAACTTGTCATACAACTCCAGGCAAGGGAGATTTTTACATGAAAAACAAGTTGATGTATAGGAAGGCCGGAACTAGATCCAATGGTCACGGACAGTTGGTTCTTCCAAAGACATATAGGGCAGACTTAATAAGGAGCCTACATGTGAAAAAAGATGGGGACTATGAGAAAATAGGTACCATCATCCAAAAGGTGGCTCACAATTATTATTGGCCCAAGGCAAGGTGGGACATTGAGAATTTTGTAGAAAGGTGTAGCATAGCACATGAGGGAACACCCACAAGTGGGAACATTGATCAGGACCTGGACACGCCACGGGGCAAACGTAGGCCTGACAATAGAAAGAAAAATAAATTTGATAAAGTGGACCAAATAGAATGGGAAGCCCCTTTTCACGGACAAGCTTCAATTAACTGTTTTACAATGGCCACAATGCAGAGAGTGCAAAAAGATGTCTTACCCCAGGATAAGCCGAAAATCCCTCAATCGGACTTAAACAAACTGGAGGAAGAGGATGTAGAGAGGAAATCTCTCATCAAGAATTTTAAGTGGGGAGAAAGCCCCAAGAAAAGAATTGGTAGCGGTCGTTTTGTGCATGATACTTCTGGGAAGAAAAATCATCACTACAGAGCTTCGAGTGGAAGAGACCATACCGGTGCATGGACAAATAGGTCCACAAAATTAAAGGTCCATATGTAACGCTGTTAAGAACGTGGACTGATGAAAAGGCAGAGGAAAACATTACATCCTCATACCAATATGTGAATGAGCTGACCACTCGTTTAAAAACTGGCTGGAAACTTGCCAATGAAAATTTGAGACAAGCCAGGAAGAAACATGCTGCCTATTTTAACAGGAAAGCTAAAGACAGAGATTTGGCTGTGGGAGAGAAGGTACTGCTTCTTCTACCCGGGAGTCAGAATAAGTTACAAATTGGATGGCAAGGTCCATATACAGTTCTAGAGAAGGTGTCTAGAACAAATTATAAGATAGATAAGAAGGGGAAAGAAAAAATCTATCATGTGAATCTCCTGAAGAAATATTTGGAAAGAGAAAATCAGGAAGAGACACACTTGTTGACCTTGTCCATTGCAATGGAGATGAAAAAGGAACCACTTTCATCATTTGAATATCCATTACACCCCTGTGAGACAGCGGCACAGATGAAAATCAGTACACATTTAACGAAAAATCAGAAAGAGAGAGTGCAACAGGTTCTAGATAATCATACAGAGGTGTTAACGGACCGACCGGGGTATACAAACTTATTGGAATATGATATGAAACTGATAGACCCCACACCTGTCTGTATGAAACCCTATTCGATTCCTTTTGCTAAGGAGAAAGCTTTGAAGGAAGAGATAGACTATTTGTTGAAGGAAGGAATTATTTCACACAGTGAATCTTCGTATAGTTCCAGTGTTGTACTCTTAAGGAAACCCTCTGGAGAACATAGACTCTGTATAGATTACAGGAGACTGAATGCTATTACAGAAGGACAGGTGGATCCATTGCCGGATACCAATCAGTTGTTTGCCAGGCTAAATAAAGCTAAATATTTCTCAAAAGTGGATCTGAGTAAAGGATACTATCAGATTCCAGTAAAGCCTGAGGTTAGACCATACCTAGCTTTTAGTACCTCAGAGGGACACTATGAGTTTAACAGATTGCCATTTGGATTGAAGAATGCGCCTAGTGTCTTCTCTAGAATGATGAGAAAATTATTGGACCCTCTGAATAATCCATGCATCACAAATTTCATGGATGATATCCTTATAGCAACAGAAACATTTGAGGAACACATTGACTCTCTGAACATGCTGTTTAATCGACTTAGAGAAGCGAATTTAACAGCCCGACCAACCAAATGTTGCGTTGGATGTAAAGAATTAGAATTCTTGGGACACACAGTCCATCAGGGAAACATGACCCCTGACCCCAAGAATTTAGAGAAACTAAAGAAAGCCCCGAGACCACAAACCAAGAAAGACGTGAGATCCTTTGTCTCATTATGTGGTTTCTACCAAAAGTATATCAAAAACTTTAATTCCATATGTGCACCGTTAACTGATTTGACCCGTAAAGGAAATCCAGATCGAATTACATGGACACCACAATGTGAGTTAGCTTACCAGGAATTGAAGGAAAAGCTCACAAGCAAACCTATTTTGAAATTACCTGACTTAAGTCAAGAATTCATTGTAAGGACGGATGCCAGTAATATCGGGCTAGGATCAACACTGCTACAGAAATCAGATGCATTGGATGGGGAATTAAGCCCAGTGGCATATGCTAGCAGAAAGTTGAATAAAGCTGAAACCAATTACTCAACTAGCGAAAAAGAATGTCTTGCAGTAATATGGGCGATAAAGAAATTCAATATTTATCTGTATGGGAAGGCATTTAAGTTGCAAACGGATCACAAACCCTTGTCGTTTCTAGCACAGGCTAGACATGAAAATTCTAGATTACTCCGTTGGTCATTACTGATGCAGCCATTTGAATTTAGCATAGAGTATATATCTGGAAAGAAAAAATCTGGGAGCGGATTTTTTAAGCCGCCATCCGTGTGATGAGAATCACCGTAAGCCCCAGAAATAATAATAAATTTCTCTATGTGTATATAGAATTATAGACTGACATATAACGTCTGTTTTAAGAGGGGAGAATTTGTCGTGAGACATTCTAAATACACATATATAAATTAAAAGGTAAATGTAAAGCCTAACACATAAATTCAATAAAAGGAAAGAGAAATGGTTAAAGACCCGTGCTTTCCAATAGCGTACGCCTGTGTTAATAGAACGTCATGCTAATTGAACAATAAAAACCCCTGTTTTATGCTTCGTCTGCATATTCTCACGCTTTCACGTTGATAGTAAAGCCTACTGCATCACTACACGCTTTCTACAATAAAACGTGTACTGTATTTCTAAGAAAACCTTGAGCTAGGCACCCTGCGTAATGACCTAAATTAATACTTCCATTAATTTCATTTTATACACGGCGTGATGAAAAGACAGATGAACTTAGGATAGAAAGAGAGGGAGGGCTGAAAGCAGGAACGCATGCAACCCTAACACGCGTCTCGCCATATACAATTAATGCCACCCTCCCCAAGCGAAAGGCCAGAAGCAATACTTTTTTCAGATGGACAGTGATAAAAAACACTACCCATACGAGAGTTAGGTTTAAAAACCTGAAAAATGCTTATTGGGAAACATGACATTATACTGGTTTACGTTTGAAATCCTGACAGTACCCAGACACCACATCGTATCGAAGTGAACAGGAGGTAGAAGAAAATGCACATTTTGAACGCAGCCACCTAGCTCCCTTAAATTTATATAATTGGGTTCCTTAGGACTTGCTGACAAAGAATATGTTAAACGTTACGCAAATAGTCTAGGAATTAACAAATTATAGCCAAAATAAAATGGTGGTGCTGTCAGACAACACCAAAATCAGAATTGCGCAGTGGCAGGTTTCGAAACCACTATTTCACGGGAAATGGGCCACCATGTAAAATCCTATTTGATTGGATAGAAGTAAATGTAAGGCTAAACACGATTAGTCGGACTATAAATACAACATTTTTGTTGTTAGGGGAGACGGAAGGAAGGGTACTTTTTTTCAAACGCTTGTGTAAACATGGCTCGATTGGTTAGACCCGCCAATATAGTCAATTAGGAGCGTCAGGTCAGTGCCACATTTTAAAATAAACTTACTAAGAAACAGTGCGTTGAGAGCCAGATCATATTTTGCTAAATAAAAGTCTGGGACAGAGGCAGATCGGAATTTGTGCCATTATTCATCGCCAGTCAACGTATCTGTGTATTATTTCCATGAATTGTGGTAAGCTTGATATATTCGATATCTTTTTAATGAAAATTGAATGTAAATTGATAATTTATGTCTGTATATGTGTGTGGTTCAGTGGCCAACATGAGGCAAAGCCTAAATATTGCTCCAACCTGAACAGGACGTGTCGGAGAAAAGTAAAACTGCATGGAATTGCCAAACAGTACACTGACACCTATCTTATTGACTAGAAAGAACTAATGCTGGAATTGCAGAGGCGTAGTAACCATTAGGGAGGAGTATACTGGTGTAAATTGTTTCAGATGAAGCTAGCAGTTGGCCTATCGCTCTGAACTCAGTGTTTGTTCTGTAATGTGTTCAGTGTGGAAATAGATTATAAATTAGTTATGAAGTAGGAGGTACAACCTTCTTGTTTCAGGGACTGTGGTCCTAGTTATTGAAGCAGCACCTGGTCTGGGTTTTGCTGAATCCAGAGGCTGACAGCATACTCCTTGGTCCAGATAGCGACCAGTGAGGTGTCTCCAGAACACAGGAAGCAATCGAGCAGAGGAGTCTTTTCCTGCCACCATCACGAAAGATAAGCTTCTGTGGCCAGAGTAGCTCAACATTATGTGCCCCCTCAAAAATTGACATTTTGTTAACCACAGAGGGACACTTAATTGGTTCAAATGACAGGAACTGTGAAAGTTTCCCAATACTATTTCCCCGATAATCAAACACTTGAAGTCATGATGAAAAACAACAACCAAGCTTGAACAAAACCAGTATTACCTCATATTACTACTGCACAAATTACACACATAGAATAATAATAATAAACTATGTCAATACAAAGTTCCTATATATAAACTGTGTAAATAATACTTGTAATTACATTTGATTGTGATTCCTGGTTCACTGTGTAGTTGAATCAGGATATCCATTATTGACAAGAATTAATACAGATATTTTTAAACTTAAACACTTGACTCATTTAAGATAGTCTTATAGAGTGTTATATGTGTGTGAGTGTCACAGTGTTGTAAGTGTTGTGGAATAAATTAAATTGTTTATCTGTCTGTTGTTGCTGTGACTTACACTTCATCATTTTCATAACCCTAGACATTTAACGTAGTCATTACAATATTCCAAAATAATTCTGACTGAGGTATAAATGTGGTAGCAAGTAAGGTCATCTGTAATACACCACACTTATTAGATACAGATACCTTCACAGCTAATCTCAGTCAGTACACTAAGTCCCCTATAAATATTTATAACATCCCATTTTACCACATATATTGGGGTCCTGTCCGGGATTTTGAATCTTTCCCTATTATAAATATTGGGGGTAATTCATTTCAGGGAATAATAAAAATTAAAAAGGTATCCTTGGGTGAAAATAAATAACGTTGAGCTCTCAGTGCCTGTGGTTGTGATTGGATATTTAGTTAGAGATTGAATTGTTTAGTTAGACATTATATACATTTACCTGTTAGAAAATGGCGGACCTGGCCAAATTTCGATCTGCTGCTGTGCAGACTGCGAAAGAGTTAGGAATGAACGGGCAAATTATGATTGCTTATGTCACTGCTGAATGTGACAAATATATTGAACGTGAGGAAAGAAGATTTGAGGCTGAAAGAAAGTTAGAGGCTGAAAAAGAAATTAAGAGGTTGCAGATTGAGGCTGAGGCTAAGAGGTTGCAGATTGAGGCTGACAAAGAGGCTAAAGCATTGGAAGCCGAGGAAAGAAGACAGGCTGCAGAAAGGGAAGACAAGCGATTAGCTGCAGAAAGGGAAGCAGAAGATAAAAGATTACAAAGGGAACATGAGTTACGACTAAGGGAGTTTGAGTTTCAAGGCCATGCTCCTGACAATGGTGCCAGTCCCTTTACCTCCGATGCTACTGCTAGTCAGGGAGCCTCAACCTCAGCTATGAATTTTCATTTAGATCATTTTGTTGAGAAAGAAGATGATATGGAGAGCTATCTAAATAGATATGAACTATTAGCTACCACGTATGGGTTAGAGAGAGAAAGGTGGAGCTTAAAGTTATCTCAAAGTCTTCGTGGGGCAGCTTATGAAGTTTTTGCCAAAATGAACAGAAGTGATCAAGAAAATTATGACATGCTAAAGCAGGCTCTTTTGTTAAGATATGAAAAGAACGCAGAATTTTATAGGAAAAAAATTAGGAATGCTAAACTACTGTCAGGTGAAACCTATCACCAGTTCTCTGCACGGTTAGAGACATACTTGGAGAAATGGACTTCTCTGGGGAAAACCCAAGATCTTAAGGAAATGGTCCTTATAGAACAACTAAGAGAGTCCATGGCTCCAGACCTGAGAAAGTTTCTCATGGAACAAGGTGCAGAGAGGCTGGGTGAGTTGCTAAATGTTGCTGAAAGGTATCAAGCAGCTCAAGCAGAGGTATCAGGTAATAAAAAGAAACAGGTAGATAATTTTAAGGCACCACAGAACTTTAATAAATTTGATCCTAGAGATCAAAACAAAGGTAAGCACCAGTTTGATAGGCCACGGTATGACAATAAAAATAAAACCCCACAATTCGATGAAAGGAAATATGATGAAAGAAAATCTTTCAACCAAGGAAAGAGGTGGTGTAAAAATTGTAAGATGAACAATCATGACACTGACCGTTGCAGAAGGAACCCTATAGTTATGGCCACCCTTCAGGTCAGGTCGACCTCAAGAAAGGAGGAGGATATCCTGATAGATACCACTCCAGAAGAGATGAGGAAGGCACAGGCTGGGGATAAGACCCTCAAGCCTTGTTTCAGGAAATTGTCAACTTGTCATACAACTCCAGGCAAGGGAGATTTTTACATGAAAAACAAGTTGATGTATAGGAAGGCCGGAACTAGATCCAATGGTCACGGACAGTTGGTTCTTCCAAAGACATATAGGGCAGACTTAATAAGGAGCCTACATGTGAAAAAAGATGGGGACTATGAGAAAATAGGTACCATCATCCAAAAGGTGGCTCACAATTATTATTGGCCCAAGGCAAGGTGGGACATTGAGAATTTTGTAGAAAGGTGTAGCATAGCACATGAGGGAACACCCACAAGTGGGAACATTGATCAGGACCTGGACACGCCACGGGGCAAACGTAGGCCTGACAATAGAAAGAAAAATAAATTTGATAAAGTGGACCAAATGGAATGGGAAGCCTGTTTTCACGGACAAGCTTCAATTAACTGTTTTACAATGGCCACAATGCAGAGAGTGCAAAAAGATGTCTTACCCCAGGATAAGCCGAAAATCCCTCAATCGGACTTAAACAAACTGGAGGAAGAGGATGTAGAGAGGAAATCCCTCATCAAGAATTTTAAGTGGGGAGAAAGCCCCAAGAAAAGAATTGGTAGCGGTCGTTTTGTGCATGATACTTCTGGGAAGAAAAATCATCACTACAGAGCTTCGAGTGGAAGAGACCATACCGGTGCATGGACAAATAGGTCCACAAAATTAAAGGTCCATATGTAACGCTGTTAAGAACGTGGACTGATGAAAAGGCAGAGGAAAACATTACATCCTCATACCAATATGTGAATGAGCTGACCACTCGTTTAAAAACTGGCTGGAAACTTGCCAATGAAAATTTGAGACAAGCCAGGAAGAAACATGCTGCCTATTTTAACAGGAAGGCTAAAGACAGAGATTTGGCTGTGGGAGAGAAGGTACTGCTTCTTCTACCCGGGAGTCAGAATAAGTTACAAATTGGATGGCAAGGTCCATATACAGTTCTAGAGAAGGTGTCTAGAACAAATTATAAGATAGATAAGAAGGGGAAAGAAAAAATCTATCATGTGAATCTCCTGAAGAAATATTTGGAAAGAGAAAATCAGGAAGAGACACACTTGTTGACCTTGTCCATTGCAATGGAGATGAAAAAGGAACCACTTTCATCATTTGAATATCCATTACACCCCTGTGAGACAGCGGCACAGGTGAAAATCAGTACACATTTAACGAAAAATCAGAAAGAGAGAGTGCAACAGGTTCTAGATAATCATACAGAGGTGTTAACGGACCGACCGGGGCATACAAACTTATTGGAATATGATATGAAACTGATAGACCCCACACCTGTCTGTATGAAACCCTATTCGATTCCTTTTGCTAAGGAGAAAGCTTTGAAGGAAGAGATAGACTATTTGTTGAAGGAAGGAATTATTTCACACAGTGAATCTTCGTATAGTTCCAGTGTTGTACTCTTAAGGAAACCCTCTGGAGAACATAGACTCTGTATAGATTACAGGAGACTGAATGCTATTACAGAAGGACAGGTGGATCCATTGCCGGATACCAATCAGTTGTTTGCCAGGCTAAATAAAGCTAAATATTTCTCAAAAGTGGATCTGAGTAAAGGATACTATCAGATTCCAGTAAAGCCTGAGGTTAGACCATACCTAGCTTTTAGTACCTCAGAGGGACACTATGAGTTTAACAGATTGCCATTTGGATTGAAGAATGCGCCTAGTGTCTTCTCTAGAATGATGAGAAAATTATTGGACCCTCTGAATAATCCATGCATCACAAATTTCATGGATGATATCCTTATAGCAACAGAAACATTTGAGGAACACATTGACTCTCTGAACATGCTGTTTAATCGACTTAGAGAAGCGAATTTAACAGCCCGACCAACCAAATGTTGCGTTGGATGTAAAGAATTAGAATTCTTGGGACACACAGTCCATCAGGGAAACATGACCCCTGACCCCAAGAATTTAGAGAAACTAAAGAAAGCCCCGAGACCACAAACCAAGAAAGACGTGAGATCCTTTGTCTCATTATGTGGTTTCTACCAAAAGTATATCAAAAACTTTAATTCCATATGTGCACCGTTAACTGATTTGACCCGTAAAGGAAATCCAGATCGAATTACATGGACACCACAATGTGAGTTAGCTTACCAGGAATTGAAGGAAAAGCTCACAAGCAAACCTATTTTGAAATTACCTGACTTAAGTCAAGAATTCATTGTAAGGACGGATGCCAGTAATATCGGGCTAGGATCAACACTGCTACAGAAATCAGATGCATTGGATGGGGAATTAAGCCCAGTGGCATATGCTAGCAGAAAGTTGAATAAAGCTGAAACCAATTACTCAACTAGCGAAAAAGAATGTCTTGCAGTAATATGGGCGATAAAGAAATTCAATATTTATCTGTATGGGAAGGCATTTAAGTTGCAAACGGATCACAAACCCTTGTCGTTTCTAGCACAGGCTAGACATGAAAATTCTAGATTACTCCGTTGGTCATTACTGATGCAGCCATTTGAGTTTAGCATAGAGTATATATCTGGAAAGAAAAATCTGGGAGCGGATTTTTTAAGCCGCCATCCGTGTGATGAGAATCACCGTAAGCCCCAGAAATAATAATAAATTTCTCTATGTGTATATAGAATTATAGACTGACATATAACGTCTGTTTTAAGAGGGGAGAATTTGTCGTGAGACATTCTAAATACACATATATAAATTAAAAGGTAAATGTAAAGCCTAACACATAAATTCAATAAAAGGAAAGAGAAATGGTTAAAGACCCGTGCTTTCCAATAGCGTACGCCTGTGTTAATAGAACGTCATGCTAATTGAACAATAAAAACCCCTGTTTTATGCTTCGTCTGCATATTCTCACGCTTTCACGTTGATAGTAAAGCCTACTGCATCACTACACGCTTTCTACAATAAAACGTGTACTGTATTTCTAAGAAAACCTTGAGCTAGGCACCCTGCGTAATGACCTAAATTAATACTTCCATTAATTTCATTTTATACACGGCGTGATGAAAAGACAGATGAACTTAGGATAGAAAGAGAGGGAGGGCTGAAAGCAGGAACGCATGCAACCCTAACACGCGTCTCGCGATATACAATTAATGCCACCCTCCCCAAGCGAAAGGCCAGAAGCAATACTTTTTTCAGATGGACAGTGATAAAAAACACTACCCATACGAGAGTTAGGTTTAAAAAACCTGAAAAATGCTTATTGGGAAACATGACATTATACTGGTTTACGTTTGAAATCCTGACAGTACCCAGACACCACATCGTATCGAAGTGAACAGGAGGTAGAAGAAAATGCACATTTTGAACGCAGCCACCTAGCTCCCTTAAATTTATATAATTGGGTTCCTTAGGACTTGCTGACAAAGAATATGTTAAACGTTACGCAAATAGTCTAGGAATTAACAAATTATAGCCAAAATAAAATGGTGGTGCTGTCAGACAACACCAAAATCAGAATTGCGCAGTGGCAGGTTTTGAAACCACTATTTCACGGGAAATGGGCCACCATATAAAATCCTATTTGATTGGATAGAAGTAAATGTAAGGCTAAACACGATTAGTCGGACTATAAATACAACATTTTTGTTGTTAGGGGAGACGGAAGGAAGGGTACTTTTTTTCAAACGCTTGTGTAAACATGGCTCGATTGGTTAGACCCGCCAATATAGTCAATTAGGAGCATCAGGTCAGTGCCACATTTTAAAATAAACTTACTAAGAAACAGTGCGTTGAGAGCCAGATCATATTTTGCTAAATAAAAGTCTGGGACAGAGGCAGATCGGAATTTGTGCCATTATTCATCGCCAGTCAACGTATCTGTGTATTATTTCCATGAATTGTGGTAAGCTTGATATATTCGATATCTTTTTAATGAAAATTGAATGTAAATTGATAATTTATGTCTGTATATGTGTGTGGTTCAGTGGCCAACATGAGGCAAAGCCTAAATATTGCTCCAACCTGAACAGGACGTGTCGGAGAAAAGTAAAACTGCATGGAATTGCCAAACAGTACACTGACACCTATCTTATTGACTAGAAAGAACTAATGCTGGAATTGCATTGTTACTGCTCCAGGTACATTTTTATATGTACCTGCAAGGATACTTGGAGAGGAGATGGGCACCGCCAAGCAAACCTCTTGCCCACTGAAATGTTATGATGGAAAGTCAACTCAGTAATAATTTGCCGGATCGGCCGATGCCCGGATTAACAACGACCGCGCTCTCATTGCCCCTTGAGAGTGATAAGTCAACGAATGGGGTACAAACACCTGTTTTGAAACTTCCAAGAGAAAATTTTGTTGTTGGAACTTGGAATGTACGCACGCTATATGCGTGTGGAAAAGTCAAAGAACTAACACATGAACTTGTTAGATACTCGTGGGACATCCTGGGCCTAGCAGAAGTCAGATGGACAGGATTAGGTGAATCAATAACGGATGATGGTCACAAAATTTGGTTTAGTGGAGATGAGTCTAAACATCAGCATGGAGTAGGTTTTATCGTACATAAAGATAGATTGAACTCTGTCATCAGCTGCACCCCAATAAATAGCAGGCTTATCACCATTCGTATTGCAGCACATCCAAAGAACATCTCCATCATACAGGTATATGCCTCCACTACTGACTATGAGGATGAGGCAATTGATACATTTTATGACAATCTGGATGAAGCAATTAAGAAAATTCCAAAGAAAGATCTTCTCATCGTTCTAGGTGATTGGAATGCTAAAATAGGGCCAGATGCATACGGTCACTGGGCTGGCACAGTGGGGAAATTTGGGACTGGAGAAACCAACGATCGAGGACTAAGGCTACTAGAATTTGCCAGCAACTATAAACTAACCCTTGCAAATACACTATTTCCTCATAAGTTATCAAGAAGAACAACGTGGCATGCCCCAAAAACTGAGATACATAACCAAATTGATTTTATTCTTGTATCCAAAAGATTCAAGTCCAGCATTAATAAAGCCAAGACTAGGACTTTTCCTGGCGCCGACATTGGTAGTGATCACGACATGGTATTGATGACGCTCAAGCTTAAACTCAAAAAGAACTATAATCAAAACAGATGTTCTCAGTTAAGATTCAATTTAGACAAATTGAAAGATCCAGAAATCGCGGGAATCTTTG
The DNA here is from genome assembly GCA_024509875.1 of Oreohelix idahoensis. NCBI lineage: Eukaryota > Metazoa > Mollusca > Gastropoda > Stylommatophora > Oreohelicidae > Oreohelix > Oreohelix idahoensis. The sequence goes on along the minus strand of JAMPIV010020832.1, from coordinate 79,937 downwards.
AGGCAACTGTTGGAGGAAAATTCGCAGCTCTCAACTTTTTGGAGGATGATATCAACTCAATCACAGAGAACATGAAAGACGTGCTCATTGAATCAGCAACAGAAATACTTGGTAAAAGAAAGAAAATAAACAAACCATGGGTTACAGATGAAATTCTGAAGTTATGTGATACACGGCGAGAAATGAAAAAGGTTAAGAAAGAGGTTCCTGAAGCAGCATGGCAATACAGTATGGTGAATAAAAATATTAGAAAGAAAATGAAACAGGCCAAAGAAAAATGGGTAGCTGATCAATGTGAGTCCATTAATACGGGGCTAATAAAAGGTAACAGCAAGGCAGTTTTTGACACATTAAGAAGACTATCAAAACCCCAACAGCCCAGGGTAACTGTCATAGAAGATAGCAATGGGGCTCTGCTCAATGAAAAAACAGCTGTAATGAGAAAGTGGACAGAATATTGTAAAGAATTATATAACTGTAAACTTGACACTGACTTAGGCATATTAAACAACATTAAGTGCGAAAACAGAGAACTCGGAAATGCAGCAATACTACGGGAAGAAGTGGAAGAGGCTATATGTTCGATGAAAGGAGGGAAGTCACCGGGTGTGGATAATATACCAGCAGAGCTCTTGAAATATGGAGGACCAGATATAGTAAAAATCATGACAACAATTTGCCAGAAGATATGGAGTACAAAAAAAATGGCCAAAAGAATGGACGCAGTCATTAGTAATACCGCTTCCAAAGAAAGGAAATCTAAAAATGTGCAAGAACTACAGAACCATTAGCCTTATTAGTCATCCAAGTAAGGTGATGTTAAGGATACTTTTGAACAGAATAAAACAGAAATCAGAAGAAATCTTGTCAGAAGAACAGGCTGGCTTTAGACCAAAAAGAAGTACCTCAGAACAAATCTTCAATATTAGATTACTGATCGAAAAACATCTCCAGCATCAACATGATTTATACCATAACTTCATCGATTTCACAAAAGCCTTCGATCGAGTCTGGCATGAAGGTTTATGGCAAATAATGAGAAAATTCAATTTTGATACCAACATCATAGATATCATTGAAGCACTATACAAGGACGCAAGCAGTGCTGTTTTTGCAAGCAATGACATTGGAGAATTTTTCAAAACAACTGTAGGAGTTCGCCAGGGATGTATCCTGTCACCAGTGCTCTTTAACATTTATCTAGAACATATTATGCAGGAGGCTCTCTACGATTATAAATCAACCATATCGATTGGAGGCCGACCTCTGTGTAATCTACGTTTTGCTGATGATATTGATCTGATAGCTGGAACAGAATCAGAACTTCAAGACCTTACCTCTAGACTGGAGAAAGTAACAAGAACATATGGGATGGAAATTAATATAGAAAAAAGCAAGATATTGGTGAATAGCCATAAGAAACATGTTCCGACCAACATTACGTTAAATGGGCAAACGTTAGAAGAAGTTAACACCTTTAAATATCTTGGGTCCACTATATGTAGTGATGGAAGATCAAATAAAGAAATCAAGACAAGACTTGAGATGGCCTCAGCTGCCATGACAAGGTTGAATGTGATCTGGAAAAGTAACATCAGTTTTCCTGTGAAGATCAAATTATACAAATCACTTGTATTATCTATTCTCTTGTATGGGTGTGAGGGCTGGACACTCACTGCAGATACGGAGCGAAGGATTCAGGCTTTCGAGCATAAATGTTATAGAAGAATTTTGCGCATTTGCTATAAAGAGCACAAAACAAATGTCTATGTTAGAGAGAAGATAAACACCTATGCAGGCCATCAAGAACCACTTTTGTCAATAGTGAAACGTCGAAAGCTTGCCTGGTTTGGGCATGTAACTCGTCATGACTCCCTTTCGAAAACGATCCTCCAGGGAACAGTCGAAGGTAAACGGAGAAGAGGAAGGCAAAGAAAATCCTGGGCTGATAACATCAAAGAATGAGCAGGACACGGTTTCTCCACACTTGTACGCATTGCTGAGAATAGAGAGCAGTGGAGGACCCTGTCTGCTGATGCTTCCATCATGGCACCCCTACGACCCATGACGGGTTATGGGTTGAGATGAGATGATGAGTAACCATTAGGGAGGAGTATACTGGTGTAAATTGTTTCAGATGAAGCTAGCAGTTGGCCTATCGCTCTGAACTCAGTGTTTGTTCTGTAATGTGTTCAGTGTGGAAATAGATTATAAATTAGTTATGAAGTAGGAGGTACAACCTTCTTGTTTCAGGGACTGTGGTCCTAGTTATTGAAGCAGCACCTGGTCTGGGTTTTGCTGAATCCAGAGGCTGACAGCATACTCCTTGGTCCAGATAGCGACCAGTGAGGTGTCTCCAGAGCACAGGAAGCAATCGAGCAGAGGAGTCTTTTCCTGCCACCATCACGAAAGATAAGCTTCTGTGGCCAGAGTAGCTCAACATTATGTGCCCCCTCAAAAATTGACATTTTGTTAACCACAGAGGGACACAATTGGTTCAAATGACAGGAACTGTGAAAGTTTCCCAATACTATTTCCCCGATAATCAAACACTTGAAGTCATGATGAAAAACAACAACCAAGCTTGAACAAAACCAGTATTACCTCATATTACTACTGCACAAATTACACACATAGAATAATAATAATAAACTATGTCAATACAAAGTTCATATATATAAACTGTGTAAATAATACTTGTAATTACATTTGATTGTGATTCCTGGTTCACTGTGTAGTTGAATCAGGATATCCATTATTGACAAGAATTAATACAGATATTTTTAAACTTAAACACTTGACTCATTTAAGATAGTCTTATAGAGTGTTATATGTGTGTGAGTGTCACAGTGTTGTAAGTGTTGTGGAATAAATTAAATTGTTTATCTGTCTGTTGTTGCTGTGACTTACACTTCATCATTTTCATAACCCTAGACATTTAACGTAGTCATTACAATATTCCAAAATAATTCTGACTGAGGTATAAATGTGGTAGCAAGTAAGGTCATCTGTAATACACCACACTTATTAGATACAGATACCTTCACAGCTAATCTCAGTCAGTACACTAAGTCCCCTATAAATAGTTATAACATCCCATTTTACCACAATGATGATGATGGTTCTTCTATCGGCCAACTCTGGGTTAGAGCGCCGATTCTGTACAGCGTATGTATCTAGGGATATACTCCACTGGAATTACGACTGTCAGGTCATTAAATAGCTATTAAATTGTTGGCGTCTGTTAGTTTGTCGTATGGTTTTAAAATAATAGACTCTCCTGTAGAGATTAAGTGTCGAGTCTGCCTACACTGTTAAAATAATTACCGTCTATTGTATGTGGGTAGCGGGTGGCGTGATTTAACATTTTAATTGAATATCTGGTATGAAATCGCTACGCGTTACTTTATTTCATTCGTTTTACTAGCGAGAAAAATCTAAGTGAAGAATAAATGTTAAAGCTACCACTTTTTAAAATCATTAGCACTATCATCTTTTTACCAGAAAATTCAGAATGAAAATCTCCACGAACACTAATACACCATTTCCACAAGAAATGGGTTCTAGGACTGCGCGCTAGAATATTCAAAATTCTGACTGACTTCTGATAGTTGGGTTAAGAAAACAGCAGTATATATATATACTGTGTGGAACGAAAAATTCAGAAACTAGCGCTCAAGATGAAAGCTTACGATTCGGCTACCGAAATCTCTCGTCTGGCGCTGTTGACCGACATCAGAAGCTTTCGTTACGGCTAACGGGTTTCTCTTTAAAATGTCCGTGTCTCGAGATCAAAGAGCACAGGGGATTCTAAACTTTCCCTGAGTAAAAAACTTCAAAAGGGTCTGTGTTTCGTCTCTCTCACTTGCTGTCTTTCTGAGAGGTATTATGATTGACAGATGAGCTCTCGTGGGTGGACGAGGTAAACAACGCCTGATTTGTTTTCCTGTTATAACTGTCAGGTCACGAAGTTTGTAAACACTGTGTTAGCTCGTGTTAAAAGAAAAGAGGCGGGGACGAAAGAGTAAGCTGTGTAAGTAAAGACAGACAGTATAATGCAGGTTTTTAGTTAGCAAATCACAGAGCAGCTATGAGGTTACAGTAGGCTGTCAGATTAATGTAGACTCTTTTTTTCATTACAGGTTACATATACCCTCACTTGTTCCAGAGATAGTACCCTCAACTAGTACCACCAAGCCAATCTTTAGGCTCACAGACGGCTGGCTCAGAGAAATAGTTTAAGGCAGGTTGACGTAGTCTGGGGTGTTATTATTTTAGCAATAAGTTCCCACTTTGACTTTGTGTTACAGTTTCCTCAGATTCCTGTTTTCCGTGTTAAAATGGTAGCGTTTTTCTCAAGATGCTCAAACAAGGTCCGGTCTAGTAAATGAAATCTGCTGCTATTCTTAACTCTGCCAAGATCTGGTTGTCTTCTTGGCGCAAGGTGAATTTTCACAGTGTTCTAAACTAACTAAATTATCAGGTTATATTACACTTCGCTCCTCCCGCAGTACTTTGTTACGATTTAGGTAAGGTCCAATCAGGAATTGTGTTCTTCCTATGTTTCGAATGCCCTCCAATCGTTTCAAAACCTGTGTGTTTTGGTGGGGCAATTCAAAATATTTCCACTAGGAAATTTATGTGCGTTAACGCAAAGATCATGTCTTCCAAATATGGAAGTGAGATTTCCGTACTATTTTCGTCAGTGATTACAAATAACTTCTTACTTTTATCTCAAGTAATATCTTCGTGATACTTCTATCCGGATGCTACTACCTCATTCTGTCTTCCAGGTGCATGTCTGTAATATGTCGTAGACGGATAATTTATATCCCCCACCTTGTGCAAACATCGAACCTCGTGTAACCATCTGGGCTGTGCCTCTTCACGACAGTAATTAGGGAATCCCGATCGCCATATCAGCGCTAATAAACGTGCTGGGCGTACGTCGTGCTAATCTGGCGCGGCCAAGGTTTGGTACACGAGAACGTTACCAACCTGACTGTCGGTCAATATTGCATCACCTGTCTACTCTCTCAGCAGGGATGGTCAGGTAAACAGAAAAGACAAATTATTACTGAAAGGAGTGTAAGGTGATTAGAAAATAGTTAATATCTGCTTGATAGCAGAGAAAGAAAATGTGCTGACCACTGAAAATTCCACGTAATCAGTACTCACAACAAATGTACTGCCGGAGCGGACAAGAGATCGACCCAAAAACTATGTGACAGTAATGAATTCATTCGTGTAGCATTCTGTAATGAATATGATTGCTGACACATACATACATTAACCAACCATGACTGAACTAATAACAGGATATTTTGTTTGCCAATCCTCATGTATAACAACTCCAAATGACAGCGGATGCACACATATTTAATATATACTTTTGATCCTTCATACACATTTACAACCTTCATACTGCATCACTACTCTCTGCTTCGTGAGTGACCATCGTGTGGATTTCGTCAATGATTCAGGATTATATGTAAAATATAACCATGCTCCATACATGTTAGCTCCTTTCAATTATTCAATATCTCGTTCAATCCAACACTTTGACAACAAGACTTCCATATTCAGAAAATATCAGACATTAGATTCAGTGCGTTACGATCCACTTTAACATATGGTGTACTGATTACACAGTCAACACTACTCGACAAAGACCACGAATGTCAGCAAACCACCAAGACTTTGCCACATACCAGAGTGCGCTCATAAAGTAGCCAAGATGCGCACCGGTGCCTGAAATCATGAAAATTCCCAATGTTAATAGTAAGCAATTGTTTGTTTGTGTTGATGTTCGGCTAAAATATTAGGGGCATTTTCCTTAGGCAGCTAGTATAGAAAAAAAATGACAGTTTTGACATGTTTTTCTTTCTGTTTCCTCTTCTCATCCGCTACTTCATAAATCGTATTTTTCCAGAAATAACGAAAGATAACGACGCAGGACGAGAGGCCAACGTGTTACAGAAGTTTATTAACACACATCCAAAAGAAACCGTCAATGTTGTTGAGCAGCTTCTTCTCTCCTACTATATTCTGTCTTTATTTATTTATCTGTTCTTTCTATCTTCCAACTGTTGTACATGTGCATTCTCTTCCCAGGTCCGACGCTGTCTCTCTGTCTCTACCTAGTCTAGATGTTCAGTGCCAGCTGACTTTTCTAACCGCATTTATGATTTCAATTATTTCTGTCACTCATATGTCAAAGTAAGCACCCCTTTTATAGATTGTTGTGATCTCTTTCTGCCTCGGACTGTCAAACTATTTATTGGCAATCACATTCACTCTCAGAACTTCGAATGTCGTTTGTCTTAAGTTAAGTTGTTGTCTGACTGCTTTAAAATCGTTCACAGGCAGAGCTGAGTTGAAGGTGTCCGCCAGTTTATGACTGCGCATGAAGAGTTCGTGCTATTTAAGGATCGTTTCTATTGCTACATTCAACATGAGACAGATACTAACAACTAAATCACAACTTCGAGCTGAGAATAATCAAATGATATATACCTTGTATATATTCTTCATTGTTGCATGGTGTAGAAACATGGACAATGAATAAGCGATGGGAAAAAAGAATAAAGGTCTTGAGATGTGGATATACAGAAGAATGAGGCGCGTTTAACTGAAAGAGACGAACACAAAGAGGTCCTAGAAAACCTAGGAGTGAAAGGAGAATTAAATGAAGAAGATCAAAATTAGACAGCTAAAATATTTTTACCATATAAAAAGACATACCACCTTACTGAAGACCATAATGGAAGGAAGAATTGAAGGCAAACGTGCAAGAGGAAGACAGCGCTATCAGTGAGAAGATAACAACACGAGATGGACAGGAAAGAGTGCACCATGAAGACAAGAGACAGAAGACACTGGAGATCCATCGCTTCCGACCTTCGATGTAGAGATGGCAGGTGATAGTTCTTTCCTGTCTTAACTAGTTTTGCTCCTGTCCAAGTTTATGAACGGCACGTATTTCAAACCCAGAAACGCAGTTATAGATTCTGAACACAGAAACAAGTACTGCACAAAAGTTACGGAGAAGACAATTGGAGAGAGGCATGAAAGGGCTGCATCGTTAGCCATGTGTCGTTTCACGATTTATTCTCGCAACGATGCGATGGCGCAGTTCGAGTGGTCCCTGGTTTGATTCCCCGGTGAGCCTATCACTTCTGTTAATTTTCCGTTGTCAAGCATCCTACTTCTTTATGTCTTACAAATGCCTGCTATTTACCTATGTTCCTTTGTTCTTTCCTGGTTCTGATAAAAATGAACAGGGAAATTAGTTGGTTTCAAACATGGGTAATTCTTTCTTCTTTAGGTCTAATTACTCAAGATTGTGATTCTCCTCTAAATCAGTAACTGAATACACGCACGAATCCATATAAGTTAGTAACGGACGCATTGCCATTACCGGTAGAGATACTCACATGATGATGACGATGTTATAGAGTGGATAGAGCGGAGGTACTTTGTATACATACGTTGAAAATGAGAACTGTGTTAAGTGCCGCTCTCTAAACTATATTGCTGCAAACGGTATTGGTAACTGTCAAGAGTTTGACTCTCCACCCTCTTCAGTTTTGCCTTGAGTTTAACGTAATATTCCAGACTCCGGCAGTGTCGATCATAAATTAGACAACCTGTAGTTCCCTTCCTCGTGTATCTTTGCTTCAGCTACACAGATGCAACCGAAATTCTTTTCATGCTGGTAGCGGTCTATCTTCAAATGTCTTTTGTTTCAGGGAAAAGCGAACACAGGCGAGTCAAAATGCCTTTTTGTCGTAACTGTATATTGGTGCAACTACAAGAGTAGTTGTCGCTGAGGATGGCCTATTGAATGTTATCTAGAAGGTCTCCAGAAAATGGATCGTTAAGAAAGAAAGAGACCCATTCGAGATAAGGATAAGAAGAAGAAAATGGGAATGCTCTACACTAGATAGTGTTTTCTAATGAATTATGGAAAGTGTTCTATTTTCCCATGACCTTAGCTTCTGCCCTCATATCTAGATAAAGAGAGAGTCCCCAACCTCATCTAAATGAAGGATTTTACCTATAGATATATACTTAACACAGACAGCATGAGTGATACACTAACGAACTAGGTAATGATCAACGCGGCTATGTAGTTTATTAGTTAAATATATACACATATATAAAAATTTTTAAAAAGTGATGATGGTGAATGACAATTCACGCACAGAGATGAGATGTAAATAATGTAGTTAGTTAAATATGAGAGTGAACTATTTTGAATAATAAAATTATGATGTGATATCTTAAGTGTTACCACACTGATATCCAGTCTGAACTGTCTACGTGTCTTTCAATTTTCATCCGCTGTATGATTATACACAGGTATGCATAGACTGTCCAATGTAAGTTTATGGTATGTCGTGTGGGTTATCTCCAAGACGATGACGTACTGATGAAAACCTTTGTTGTAATTAGAACTTGGAAGATACACTGTCCTTCCACGTTAGGAAATCTCTCAAGCGTTGACACACTGTTGACAGTTGCCTCAGGAAAATGTCTGCTATCTGATCTCGGAAAGTCAATGACTAGACTGGAACTCTTCACGAAATAATCTTCTGGTAACAAGTGAATTTCGTGCAATGAAGCTGGTCTGAGTGAATTTACGTCGTGCAATATACGATGAAAGTAGATGAATTCACTGCATGCACTGACGTGGTGAGTAGCTGAATTTGGTGATTTGAGCTTGATATCTTAGCGGATCAACTTGTGACTAAGTGATCTTGGTATATAGATTGATCGACCTGTGAGTATGTATTCTTGATTCAGGAATTAAGCTTTTTAAGGCGTTGAACTTGCTATCTGTATATGCGAATCAGCTTGTGAATTTTGAGTCGTGATTCATAAAATACGCTTTTGAGTGAGTTGAACTTCATATATGTATATATAATCAATTTATGAGCACTTGATAAACAGGTGAATAAAATACTGCGCATCCAACCTCCCTTGTAACATAAGAAGTGTTGTCCTATTTTGTGAATTCTGCTTTCTGGACGTACGCTTTGGTAGCTTCTTTCCGATTGAATGCCAAACACGTAATGCGTAGACTCAGACTTCTGCTGAAGTGAAGACACACAAAAGTGGTTAATAAGTTTTACATCTAATATCAATCGTTGACTTTCGTTTATCTTATGTGCTCATGTAAGTCTGTAATGATGATCTAACAATCTAGATGAAAGTAAAATATATAACTATGCATTACTTCATATTATCCTACAGGTTTTTTTTTTTACACATAGGTGTATTTATTCTTAGTTAGGTACTTAAATTTATTTTAATTTTTGCTTTACTCTACGCCTATCACATCGTCCAACAGAACTTCATCACTTGGGAGACTTAGCAATAGAGCAAAGAGAATGAGAATGAGAAGGGAAGCGCAAAACATTTTTTGAATGAAATAATTACTTTATTTTATTTAGTACTATTCTCCTCCCTTTTTATGTTTAAGTATGCATGTGAAACTACATGTGTGTGCTTTTATATGTAATGCATCCCCTTACATCATTATTTTATAGAGGAAAGGGCATTAGTAGTGTACGTGCATACATTTCAATTCATAAGAGCGTGTGTGTGGAGGTACGTATATGCATGATACACATGTATGTATGTATGTGCGTGTATGTGTATATATATATCGGGGAGAAGGAGTGTTTGTATAACATTTAAAACGTGAGCGTGGCAGGATTTAAGAGATTTAATACATATCTTCTCTCCTAACTATCATACAGCACTCTCCATTCACATTTGTGAAACTACGTTTGTCTTTAACTGTCAAGCACCTCACTCTCAATTTAATTGCCCTCAGTCATTCTTCAACCACCCTCACGACAGTAACCCGACATGCAAGAGTAGGACCAGCTGGGTCATTTGGTCCGGGCCTCAGCTGATAGGGAGGCCTCACCTCAGTCAAGGATGCATGATCCTCCACTTATGTGTTCCTCATCTTAAACAATGAGGGAGGCTCACAGTGGGAAGTATCTCAGGCCTCATCTGATTTATCGGAGGCCCTGTTGGTAACATTAATTAAAATATAATAAAAACACTAACACTGGTGGTTGTCTCTAAGACCCGTTGACCTAATTATATTATTACGTTTATTGAATAAAAAGCACAAGTAATTGTGAAAGGAAAACTAGATTTGCAGCAAACCCATGTGCAACGTAACCAACTTATGCAGCTGCAGGAAACTCTTGTCGAGTAACCGGAAACAGTTCACAGCGAAAGTATATCACTAACATTTATTATTCTCCATGGAGAAGAGAACTGGAAACAGAGGTGAAAATGATGAGGAAAACATGGAAAGAACTTGAGCGGTTGGCACAGGACAGGAAGACTTGGCATGTGTTTGTTGAAGGCCTATGCTCCTTGGGGAGCTAAAGGGTATTGATTGATTGATTTATTATTCTCGTTTCATTGAGGTTTATTCTTCTTCTCTTCCATTTCCGCTCCCAGTGGAGCACAGATCCACTGCTGCAGCTGATCCCCTTGACAGTAAGCCTGCATCAAAGCATGTATGTGCTTTTGTAGCGGTAGTTTCTGTAGCAAATTCTTTTACATGATGAGATTGCCAGCCTCATGCATAACATCATGTTAGTTGCCTCTTATAACATCCGTATTCTTTCTTTGACGTCTTAGAGACCACTTGGAACAACACGGGATCAACCTTTAACTGACGCCAGGTTCTGCTGTCATGTGCTATCCGTTCAAGTGCTGTCATGTGCTATCCGTTCAAGTGCTGTCCATGCCTTTCCTATAATTTTTAAGTCTATCTCTAATTCTATCCTCCGTGTACATTATGATGCTTCTCTGTTTCTTTTACCTGTGGATTCCAGAACAGGGAATATCTTGTAATGTTTTCTGTAATCGTCCTTAGTGTCTGTCATGTCGAACGCCAACATATTTTCTGTATCTCTTTCTATCAGTTCCACATTTATGATCATGCCATACCATTATAATCATTCTATTCTGCGCAACTACCCATTTATGAAATTCTGTGACTTCTTGATTGTCCTTTTTTTTGTTCTCCATGTTTAACATCCATACAACAGGTTGGACTTGATATTTTAAGGTTAAAATTAGATTTATAAAAAATGTATTTATGTATTTAGTTGTTGTTGAACGTGTTTCCTTGTGACTTGCCAATATTTCTCAAACCAGAACTAGCTGCAATGGTGATTCCATAAGGAGCGAAAGGGAAAATGAGGATGATGCTAAGCAGATGCGCCCCCTCCTCCACATTAAGAAACACACTTGCAAGTACACTTTTAAGAGTGTACTATTATAATAGTATTCGACGGCACCCCTTCCTGGCTGTCACCCAGGTCGAACCTGGGTTACAAAACGTTTTGTGCATGTACTTTTGCGCCCTTCTCTCTCTCCCTCGTCGTCCTATTCTTTGACATATTTTATCCCCTCACATTTTTTGCTCTGAGCCGCTCCCACTTATTTACGTTTCACCAGGTGAACTGTAGTATGATCGAGATTAATTAGACAGGTCAGCGGATAATACGTTTATCACTTTAGTCGTCTTGCCACCTTTGATAGAGACGATCCTTATCGATCCAAGGTAGTCCTGACCACTTCTCAGAACAATACGACCCTACAGAGTACGGAAAGAAAGCCACATTGTTTGTCTAAGCTGCCGGCGATCCGTATCTGTCCGTCTGGCGGATGCACGAAAACATAGGTGATAATACGTAATCGTTTCACCATCATTCCGTCGCGATTTTAACTTGTTAAGACTAATTGATTATTAAATTTGTTATATGTTATTTTAAAACAAAACAATCATAGTTGATTCAGTTATTATAGGTATGAAAGCAAACGTATGAGCAAGACTCTTTAATATATGTATACATCTAGACATATATTTACATCTATAGAGCAATACTTGTAAAAGAATGTCGCTGGATTTACACCAGCTGGGGGCTTGAACGAGCTAAAACCATTGCTTAATTCTTCGCAAAATGCGACGGATCAGATATAAGTTAATAGTGCTCTGCCCTATGCAGCATTGTTCTTGACCTCTGAAAACACCTTGTGAAAACTGCCTTTAGATAGAAGCGTCATTACCCTTCTATGAACAACTCTGTTAAGCGTAATCTTGTGCGAAGGTAGACACCTTTGAAGACCCATATTAGATACTCTTGAGCGTTGGCCACTTGTGGACCACTACTGCAGAGCTAATGGGAGGCAATCCGTGACACCCCTCTCGCCTCCTTGCACCCGCTTATTATGCCACTGATTCCTAGTGATTTTGAAAGTCTACGATGCAGATATCTTTACAAATTATTCACGTTTGTAGTGTTCCTATGTTGCATGTTTTGTGTTTGTTTGTTTTTCAGTGTTATTAACCTTTCAAGCTGCATCTCCACATGACACTTTACGACACAACAGAAGTATATTTGAACAGACTTGTAAACGAGTCGGTACCACAAGTTTTGACATTATATGACCTGATCGAAGCAATTTGAATTCTTTGGCGCAGTATATGACATTGCCCAAGCAAATCTCATTACTGACCTGTCTATACGTCTACGGAATGTCCCGTAGCAAGACGATCTTTGATGTGCAAAGTAATTGGTTGGTCTGATAAAGTCGAACGCTCAACGTTATATTTTAATACACAATCATATACAGTGTGTCCCAAAAGTTAAGAAGGGTTTAAAAATGTTATATCTTTATTGCTAATAATTTATTTTCTTTTTTCCTTTTTAAATTTGATAATAAAAAACTTGGAAATTTAACCATGGAAACATGCAGAGCATAACAACGAAGCAAAATCGTGGAGTTTTATTTTCATTTCCAGCGATCAATTATTCTCACGCCGTTATTTCAATGTCAGGGAATTACCCTAGGAATCCTTTGTCACCGTGGGGTTTGCCCAAGCATTATTCATGCTATTGTTAAGGTGAGATAAACTGTTAGGACAGCTCACAAGAGAAAATAATGAATGAAAATAATAATATTGCTAACTGACAACGGTTCAGAATACCGGCTCATGTTAATTAATAGTGAGTGATTATCTTGAGTAGAAAAACACACCACGCGAAATGACCAGAGGTCATTAGATGACAGTGAGTCCTGAGTTGTGCTTCAGGAAGAAGGCGTGATCGCTGTGCGGACAAGATGAACCTTCTGTGTTTTTACAGATAGGGTTGATGTGTAAATATATTTAGATGTCCAGCCATCACTAGCCAGTATTATTCTATCTGGAGATAGTATTTGATTCTGTAGTTCACAGTTAAGGTGTATTTATGAAAGGAGATCAGCGCTTATGCTGTTTTTTGTAAGCATTGAACTATGATTATATTTTTGCACAGAGTAGAATTTTGTTTCCAGGAGAGTTGTGCAGAGGCACGATTTGTCACTTCAGTATGAGTACTTTACGACTATGTACCAAGAAAACGGATGGTTATGAGCATATAACGACTATCTGTAAAGTATCAAAAGGCTGTAAACATTTGAAGGAAACTAGAGATATTATAGAGGAGCCATATTGAACAAGGTTTGAAGTATCCAGAATTGCATATGATTTTCAAGAAAAAGTGAATGTCGACTTTTATAGAACAACTTCAAATATGCTCTCTCACTTGTAAGTATCAGAATGGTGTACATACAATTATTTATGCATGAGATGAATTTTGTTGCTAGGAGCAGTTATAGAGACATGTCTGACCAGTTCGTCGAGGAAGATATTTAAGTAACAAATAAAGTATGGAATGCTAATAAAGAGCATTGGTATATGAGGCAAGAGGAGCAGGTTTTGGGAAGACTAAGGAAGTCTACGGAGAAAAGAATAGGTTAAAGAGGAATATGGAAGTTACGAGACATAGAATTCATGTATGAGTTAACTTGAAGTACAAAGACCCAGTACAGGCTTCTATGAGAACTCTATCATTTGAATGACCCATTATACTTGTTGTTTTATTAAGTTATTAAAAGTTTTTGAAGGATCAGAGTGAATTTGATTCCATCTTTATGAGTTGCTGATCGTATGCCATGTACATTTTAACTACCACTATACGAAGTCACTATTAACATCAAAGAAGGAACTGAACGAACCTGAAGTATACAAGAAAAGGATTAGAGTATCATCCAGGAATTTACACCTCTGGCGGAGATGGCCAGTAATGATATCAACTAAATAACTTGGAAGATAACTCAGAGAGAAAGAAAGAAGATAAAAAGAGAAATTGTAAACTTAAATTACGTCACTAGTCCTGCCATCTGCCACCTAGTGAGATAACACACGGTAACCAGTAACAGCAGCGCGGTTACGCCTTGATTCGTCGCTTGATTAGACGTGTTCTACAAACTGTTTCCGTAAGTGACTTGCCACAGTCTGGGAGATCACGTTCAGTCCGTACGTATAACAATAGTGAACGGGTGATGGGCAGTATTCAAGAAGAACCAAGAACGTCTGTCCGAAGACGCTCTAGCAAGTGTCTCGGATGTCATTACATCGTATTATAAGAAACGATTTGCACCTACTGCTCACACACTCGAGCAACAATGGAGCTCCTAAGGCAAATTTTCGGTGATCGAATAATTTCTCGATGTTCAAAAATTCCTTGGCCATCACGTTCGCCTGATTTGACGGCTTCCGACTTTTTCTTCTGGGGTTACCTGAAGGAGCGTGTATGTCAGCAATCCCAGACAATTCAGCAGCTCAAAGACAACATCTGATCAGAAATTCGAGCGCTGCAGCCAGAGATACTGACAGCTGGTATGAAAAATGTTGTATAACGAGCCCATCTTTGTGAAGCCGAAAATAGTGGGCACCAAAGTAACATTGTGTTTCACAAATAATTAAAATAAATCTCCATTTTGTAAATTTTATTTAGAAAAGTAAATCATAAAAAGAATAATTAAAATACAGAAATGTTATTAGATTTTTAAACCCTTTTGTGACTTTTGGGGCACCCTGTATATGCGCGTTTGAGTGTGCTTGTGCGTGTGTCTCTCGCTTTTCCATTCGTGTATTTTGTTACAACAATTTTTTTTTAAATCGCACATAGGTGGGGCACATCGATTATGTTGCACGGCTAATATTCATTTTGACAGATTTTCTAACCAATCACATGCAGTGTTACCAACTCGGAAAAGAATTATGTGTAGCTATATGATACTCATCTACGCAACTGTAAATGGGTACCTACTTATTCTCTTGAGTTAGGGAAAGCAAAGGCAGCGAGGAAGAGAACTGGTCCCTGTCGTAAATTTTGATAAGATAGGTCTGATATATTTATGGTCCTGTCCGAGCAGAGGTGATGGTGGTAACTATGTGAGAGTAAGGTGTAAGAAATAGTTTTATTTTTCACGAGGTGATAGTGTAAAAGGAAGAACAGTCGCTAGATTGAGTAATTGCTCTAATCCAGCCTATCTTTACGACTATATTTAAATCAGACGCACTTTCTCTCCTTGTACAAAATACAAGTTACACTACACTCACGTACACACAATTTTGTGACAAATACGCACAAACGTGAAAACAAACTATGGCTAACATATGGGCAGGGGTTGACCAACATGTTAACTTAAGGTTTATTTAGTTTATTATCACTAGAAAGTCACAACATCAATCATATACATCAATAAAGAATGGTTTACAGACAAAACGAAAATTAACCCAATAGGCCCTCCCCTCTTGTAAAGGAAAAACAACGAAGATCCCAACAGAGGTACTTAACCCAAAAGGTCAAAAGTTAACACTGAGGTAGGGAATAGTCAGGACGGGGAAGAACAAGTCCCTAATTTAATCTATCCCGTGAATACTCAGATTAGTGGGAAAAAACAAGAGAAGATTGGTATAATAGTGGTAACCAAAGAAAATTATGTTTCTCTCTTTCAATTCATTCAATCATTCATACAGTGGCCACACTCATATTCGCTTACCCAATAGTTGTTGCAGATA
Organism: Oreohelix idahoensis; assembly: GCA_024509875.1. Lineage (NCBI taxonomy): Eukaryota > Metazoa > Mollusca > Gastropoda > Stylommatophora > Oreohelicidae > Oreohelix > Oreohelix idahoensis. Next base: position 63,982 of record JAMPIV010020832.1, on the reverse strand, counting down.
TTCCGTGGAAATAGACTCTAACAAGTACTAACACTATACAGAGTCAGATTCTTTGCCAATTTCAGCCCCAGACTATCCTGGTTGCTGACGGCTAATTTCAGGTAGTCGCTGAAGTTGGGGTATTAATTATATTCCTGGATAATTCTCTTATCACTGCAGTTAGTTGGTTGGGATGTGGTGGTCGCCATCATAGGAATAAATATAGGTATATTGTTCCCGTGTTTTCTAGCCTCTGGTGGCTAATACATTCTGTGGCGTGATGAAAAAAAATTAAAATTAAAGGATAATAATCCTCGGCTGTTCTCTGGGGTGATGGCCGAGTATGAACAGTGAGTTCTCTTGAGTGTAATCCCGTGAAAGAAACTACTGTCATACGTCAGGTAACTAAGTATATAAATTCTGCCACAGTGTCACGAGTTGGATTTAAGTTAGAGTTATGCCCAAGTGTAGGACAAAACCCTAGTGTGAGAAAAGACTAAGATAATAGATTTATTTTTGAGAAATGACAGTGAATGTAGTAAGGTGAGTCTATTGGCCCGAGGAGGATAACCGAAATTAAATCTTCCTCGCCAAATCGTGACTTTAAGGAATGCTATAAACTCACCACCTCTGGCTACCTTTAACAGACTAAAGGAGATAAGGTTAAACTAACACTACAGACACCACTGTACAGACAACAGTTAAGGACTATACAGTGACGAAGCTGATCCAGTGAACATTAAATAAGTTTATTATACAAATCCACATAGTTCATAACATAGTAACAACAATATATATATAACGTGCCAGGTTTGCACTGACCTGGAAATAAAAAAAACTCAATTTAAATTTATAAGACACATCAAATTATGAACCCAACCACTCTCACTCATTCATTCACCTTGCTGGGGAAACAAAATCAGAATGATTACTTGGATTCTTACTACCATCTAATTTAGTGGCCCTCAACTGTAGCCACTACTCTCTATTACACTACTATCTCTATTTTTGTCACTGGCTGCTGACCCTGCCTGAAGACTATCTGCACAGCTGCTAACTCTGTCAGCGGTATACGCCACTAAGTCACACTCTGCACTGCTATGTAATAGACTTTTTCTAACTCTAAGGCTCAGAGGCTATCCTCTAAGAATAATATGAGACTCTGCAGGTCCCTGATCTATTTTTCACCATCTCTCTCCGCTTCTGCCTTGCTGCTCTCGTTTCATTTCAGCAACCGGGAAATGATCTCCCTTTCTTCCTGGTTCTGACGACTAGGCACTTGCCGTAGACTGTAGAGGCTTCTCTATTTGGCGAAAAGAAAGCTGATTTTCCCTTGCTATGTTACCCCTCATTTGGGTTTAGGCACTTCGGTATGATTGTGACCGTGGCCAAAAAAAAGACACACCAACCCGCTTGCTTGGGTTCGATGGGTGTGTATGAGCTTAGAGCTCCGGGTCTTAAGAAAACCCTTTTCACTGAAGACTGCGTCGCTGTCTCGACCTGCTCTTCCTCGCTCCCTCTCTCTGGGGCCACAATAATCAGAGCTGATACCCACCGCGGTACAAGCTCTTACGCCTCTGGCGCTTCCTCGACTTTCTCTTGAGACGACTGGCTACCTTTGCCAGCTGTCAGGAACAAGATTTATTGGCAACCCCCGCTCTTCGGGCCGTGACCACTGCTGTGGACACAAAAGACATGCCACTCTGTACTACAATACCAAAATACTTTCATATAATAAACTTACATATAAAACGTAAACAGTGGGTGCTTCAGTCACACTCAAATCTAGCACAAACATGTAAACACCCGAAACACAGACTGCTCCACAATTTCCCCTCTCCCCCTTTCATCTTGTGCACGACGATACATAAATATTTCCTGACCCTGGGTCAGCTATTCCCAACAACCCCCTGCCTGTCTAGTAAACTCCAGACTCACTGATCAATACTAATTATACACAGCTTGCCTCAGGCCTTAAAACATTAAAAACAGGTAGGGAAACCTCCCGTACTTAGGCCTACTTTAACTCTGTAAACGGTCTCATGACCTTATCATCGTTTCCCTTATCAGGTAGGCCTTAGTCTCCTCCTTATCCATTCCCATATCCTGAGCAGATTCACGCCAGGCAGCTCGTAACTTGGCCATATCCGCCATCTTACCTGTAAACTGCTGTTAAGTTCACAACTGACAGAAAATGACAGAAAGGAGAACAAAAGGAAGGAACTACCTGTTACGTAATATATAATACTCCCTCTTTAACCGCTGTTCCAAAAACCCGACCTCAGACTAGCGTCAAGTCTGAACAATAACCTGAGAAAAAAATTTAGTTAAGAAGCTACCAAAAACTAAATTACCTTCCTGTTAAAGAAAAATATGTCGGTATGCCATCAATTACCACTAACTCAGATAAATCAAAATTACCACAAAAATCTACTAGACTGTAACCTGTGGAAAAACTTATAACTGGATCAGTTCTACAGGATCAGTTCTAATAGCTCAGTCTAGGGGATATTGAAAGAATCTATTCTCAGACTTCCCTATAGAAAACAATCTGTCAATCTAGATAAGATCCCAGAATTGATCCTACAAAGCTGATCCCAAGGACGATCGCCACCCACTTGTCACGAAGTGGTTTTACATAACATCCTACAAATATGGCACACGTGTTTCTCACAACTTCACACACTCCTATCTATTGCCAAAATCATAGAAAGAATAAGCACACTGTTGCATTACGTCGTTCTTCAAAAATATGATAATGGATGGCACTATCGTTTATTTTAAAACTGAAAAGTTAATCTTTACCTAAGGGCGAATTTCTGAAAAACCCACTAATAAGTAAAACGATGAATAAAATAGTTACATACCGATTATCGTTTGTTTTTCCCACGGTGGAGAACGATAATTACGACGTCCTACGGCCAGGCAATAATTTTTCATAGAGACCGAATCCCCGTTTTCTGTCTCAATATATACAAGAGAAACCGCCCACGCGGATTTCCCATCCTACGCAAATCCCGGACCAATGGGAGCGCTAGAAAAATTAATACTATCAACCCACGCAAACCCCGCGTGCTTCCGGCCGCGTGCTTCCGGTCTCGTCATATCGCGTGCCGGAAATGGCGATTATTTTCGTAAACAATGGAATCTACGGGAATCGCGAAAAATTCAGAAGAGGGTAAAGCTGATGCTAGAATAAAATAAACCTACCATCATAAACGAACCCATTTAATTTATCTACTCAAAAAAAAGTCGGTCAACGGGAAAAAATTCGGTGGACAGCAGAATGTGAGAGAGCGTACACCACTCTTAAGGAGCTGCTGACCAGTTCGCCAATACTTCGGCTCCCAGATCTAACAAAACCCTTTGTGTTAAGGGTGGACGCCAGCGCCATCGGAATTGGATCCACTCTGTTACAAGCCGACGAATCACAACAAGGTCTGTTGTTCCCAGTTTCCTATGCCAGTAGGAAACTTAATGCGGCCGAAAGAAACTACTCAACAATAGAACGAGAGTGCCTTGCATTAGTGGCTGGTATTCGCAAACACCACGAATACCTATACGGGGTCACGTTTGTAGTGCAAAGTGACCATGCTCCTTTGGCGTTTTTGGGAGCCAACAAGCACAATAATGCTAAAATCATGAGATGGGCTTTATTGTTGGGCATGTACTCGTTTTCGGTGCAATACATCCCAGGAAAGGATAATGTAGGAGCCGATTTCTTAAGTCGGCACCTGGCTCCGGAAGAGAATAAGGATGAAGGAGTGCTCACAGACATCTCTGTAGACAGGAATAAGGGCCTGTATGAAACCCAGAGATTTCATTGATTTAGCACGGTTCCCGTACTTGAAAGGGGGGACTTATGTGACGCTACACTGTAATTCTGACTTTTAACAGGCCCGATCCTGTTCTTTTATTTTGAATTTTCACCAGTTTTATTTTCTTCTGATCACGCGATTTTCCGTTGTTTACGGAAATCGCTATTTTCGGGCCCGCTTTTCCACAATTTTATTTCTTCTCATTTGAATATATATCGTGGTTGGTATTTTTTTGAGTAGATAAATTAAATGGGTTCGTTTATGATGGTAGGTTTATCTTATTCTAGCATCAGCTTTACCCTCTTCTGAATTTTTCGCGATTCCCGTAGATTCCATTGTTTACGAAAATAATCGCCATTTCCGGCACGCGATATGACGAGGCCGGAAGCACGCGGCCGGAAGCACGCGGGGTTTGCGTGGGTTGATAGTATTAATTTTTCTAGCGCTCCCATTGGTCCGGGATTTGCGTAGGAAGGGAAATCCGCGTGGGCGGTTTCTCTTGTATATATTGAGACAGAAAACGGGGATTCGGTCTCTATGAAAAATTATTGCCTGGCCGTAGGACGTCGTAATTGTCGTTCTCCGCCGTGGGAAAAACAAACGATAATCGGTATGTAACTATTTTATTCATCGTTTTACTTATTAGTGGATTTTTCAGAAATTCGCCCTTAGGTAAAGATTAACTTTTCAGTTTTAAAATAAACGATAGTGCCATCCATTATCATATTTTTGAAGAACGACGTAATGCAACAGTGTGCTTATTCTTTCTATGATTTTGGCAATAGATAGGAGTGTGTGAAGTTGTGAGAAACACGTGTGCCATATTTGTAGGATGTTATGTAAAACCACTTCGTGACACACAGCAGGCTGTGGATATTGATAAAATCTGGTGAGGTTCAAGTCCAGTTATTCTTACAGTTATTGTTTATATATTGGCCTCTCTCATGAGTGAAGAAATTGGACCGCACACGGTCACAGCACGAAGACTCAACAATGTAACAATATCTCTGGATGCTTATAAGAACATAAGACCATAAAACCATAAGACCGCTAGATCGCAGGGTTATGACCAGCCTAGATTTTAGGAAGAAATACAAACATTTTAACAATAATATAAATATCCTAACCTAACACGCGTTACGGCAAGACCTCTTAACCACTCTGGTATTAAATTATATTAAAAACCCACAAGTGTCTAGCTTATCTTATCGCTTTTAACACGAGATATGAACACTAGTCATTTATAAAATTACACATGATGAATAGAAGTAAATTGTATTCCGTCAATTATCAATCGCCTAGCGTATTATTGTTAATTAAAGCATCTCTTACTGGGGAATAGCTAGTAATGAAATTTACGTTTACAGCTGGAAAAATTAGCTATATATTATTTAATACGCTATTCAATTAACACTGAAATCCCAGTGAAATATAATGAAAAAACTTTAACACGTTAAATCACTTAAATGCTAATATACATATTTACCGCAACACAGAAAAATGAATTATCTCCATGTATTTAAGTAATCCAATTGTGATATGGCTCTTATAATAGCGAGTTAGATATTCAAAAATTTTCTGCAGCGAACTGATAACTGAGTTTGGGTAGATTGGCATATATACTGAAATCAGCGCAATCTCGCTGGCGGCTGACGAAATTCACACCTTTCGCAAAGCAGGGGAAGCAGCGGAGATTTTCTTCCAAAATAAAGGATTTCTCCGTTCGCTTTGTTACCCAGTGAATCGACATCAAAAGGCTCTGATCTCAGCATCGTCGGGCCGTATTAGGGAACTTCAAAACCGTCCACCTTCCACGTGTTTGTCATAATCTGACAGCAGGCAGACGCCCTTGGCCCGTCCCATTTTGAAGGAATGTCAGTTTTGGATCTGAATAGCTGCTTTGATAGCGCGCGAAAGAAGACAGGTAGGCGTGGCTAAACTATAAGTAAGGCGGATAGCGAGAAAGCATGGCTAATGCGTAACAAACGTGCATGCTAATTAGAGAAGCGAGGGGAACGAGTCGGTTGAATGAAAATGAATGAAAATGAGGGGCGCCTGTGGGAATCAAGCGAAATGATCAATGGTAGTCCATTCTCATAACCTGTGGAATGAGGGGCGGCGGTGGGAATTAAGCGGACTGATCAAGGTGGTCTATTTTCATAACCTGTCACAGTCCCCCTATCGCATAAAGTTGGGCCTAGTACAGTGAAGTCTCTAAAACGTCACTCCTCTACGGCAGTATTATTGCTATATGACTACTTTTTCCTGTATATAATGCTCATACAGTAGTTAGATTGACCCTAAAAGTTGCTACATTTGTCAAATTTATAAGAACTGCAAAATTATAATAAATAACTATCTATAGCTCGGGCATTGGCGTAGCTGGCGAGTCCTTTTTAGGGCTTTATGCTAGCAGATAGATAATGTTAGTCCTTTTCAGGACTTAGTATCTATCAACGCTGATGGGGTTAACAGTCAACAGTTGACTTTTTTTTTGGATGGTAAATGCGCTCTGATAGAACCAAATAGGTTGAAAGGTACGCGCCTCGCCAGAAAAAGGCAAAAACCGAACCAAAAAAAAAAAACAACAACAAAAAACTGCATAATTCTTTGCCAATAGAAGGAGTAAGAGAGGTCTTCTTTGCTATATAGAACCAATTCTGACATACGGATGTGAGTCACGGACAATTAGTAAACACGTAGGAAAAGCAATAGAAGCCACAGAAAAATGTTAAAAATATCATGGACGGCTAAAAAGAGTAATACAGATGTCCTGAAAGAGCTCAATGCAAAAAGATAGCTAATTAATTATGTTTGAAGCCAAAAATCCATTTTCTTTGGACACATTATGGGTGGAATAATGCTGAAATTTATCGTGACAACGGGAAACGTTGGATGTAAAAAGATATAGAAGACGACAAAGAGTGAAGACATTGGACAGTTTGAAGTCATGGCATGTAAAGTAGTCAATAACAAAGGTGATAAAGAGTACTGAAAACAGGAAATTTTGGAGAGATATGATTGTCTACGTTATCAGGCATGGTACTTGAAGTAAAAGAAGAAGAAGAAATTGCATCTTTGTAAAATAAATACACAAGTAAAATTGTGGCCATTACCGTGCTTGTCTCATGCACGCACTTTCGTTTTTAAAACTATTATGATAGTAGCAACGGTCACAAAGTCAATATATTTCCTACTTAATTATTAAACACTGTGACAAGTCAAATCTTCGATCGTTACATTTTCCGGTGACCTCCTTCGACTATTTCCTGTGCCCTTCTTTTTATTTTTTTCACCCGCTCTTTATCGTATTGTTTCGCTCTCATCGACCAAGATTGTCTTGTCATACCTTGTCAATTCCTACGTTTACTTGACCGCTCGACATGTTTGTGTGATTAGTCGTTAACCAGACGGATTAGGAGCGAGATTCAGCGAGATTCTTTTTGTTAACCCAGGCTTTTTGTCGGGGAAGGTAGATCACAACTGTTAATACGTTACGATTTCACTGGGATGTCAGAAGCTGACAATCTTGTTAAAGATTAAGGCACGGAAAGTGATGTAACACCTCCAGCAGATTGACTTCGTTGTAATAATCAACTACGATAAAGTAACATCTTAGAGAAGTTTATCATCGATAGAACTGTGATGTAGTGAGTTGTTAAACATGATAAGTAACAACGGAAGTACAGAAGTAGCAAGACCTTTTACGGTCATGGAGTTTGGAAATACCATGTAAACGGCAATATCTTATGTTGTCATGTAGTAATGGTCTACATGAGAGGGTGGGGCATACACCCCTACCAGTATCAGACGCCTTGATGATGGTTGTTTTGGCATGAAAATGCAAGGGTAGACTGCTCCTGATTGCATCTCTCCTCAACGAAGCAACATGTGGATGTGGACGAAAATTTCGCTTATAATCTACAGATTTGTAAAACTACTGCACTGACTTCCAAGTTCGCCAAGGAGAAATCATAGACAGCCAGGAAAACGAAATATTGTTGACGCTTCGTATAGCATGAATCAGAGATGCTAGAATGTTATTCCCTGCCAAGCAATCCCAAAGTTCGCTCCAGGGGACCTTGTCAAAGATTTGCAGAAATTATGTGAGGATGGCAAACCATAATTCAGGAGAGTCCAGGACCATCACTGGTGTAAGACAGGGTGGTGTTCTGTCACCTTCTCTGTTCACATTCCTCTGGGTCGATGTCATCAAAACATATAAGGATAGGACAAGAAAATATTTAGTGGGACACTAGAAGATGAGACAGCTTTGTACGAGTATTTCAGAGCTGGCATTTATTGATGATGTTGCCCTGATTGCTAAATCAAGGGCACATCTTTAATCCAACCTGTAAGTCTGGAAGGAAGAACTGGAGAAGAGAGGGATGGTCATAAGCAGCTCGAAAACAAAAACCAATATGATATCACAAGAGAAAAGAAGGCATCGGATTAAGCTGGGAGAACAGGTCCTGGAGTAGGTCAACCAGTTTAAATACCTGGAAGCTGTTATAGACTGGAAGGGAGGTGTTAAGCCCTTCTTCGCGTGGGAGTTAAGTGTTGTGAGATTCTCACATGCCAGTCTAGTCTTGATAAACGCACATGTGAGCGCATCTGAAATAAATGTATATTTTAAATATTTTTGCGTACTTTTCTGCATTACCGCTGAATGCAGGTGACGCGCTTTGTTACGTCGATTTGTTGCTATACAAATCAGACTCTTGACGCATTGTAATATTTTAGTTGTCAGTGATAGACGTACTTTTCGGTGTTCTTACTCTGATGTGAAGAGAAGGCACATTTATGTTAACATGATTATGAACTGAAAGACGATGAAGTTTATTCCTGCCGAATCTTCTCAGGAATCCATCAAGATGTATAATTGTTGCCAGATAACGGCTCATTTCGATGTCTCACGCCTCAGAGACTTATAGCCCTGCTTGACACGGCAGAACTTCCATTGAATTCGTTGTGATCAATGGCTAGTGCGTCCCTCTGGCATGAGGAGCGAGATTAGATGTCAAAGTAATATAAATAATCTTCAAATCGACGAAGTCTTCGAATTGGTCAAGACGTTGACCATGCTGTTATAATGACCGGCGTTATCAATCAAAGGTCATCTCAACGTTCATCTTAACGATGTATGATGCCCACTACATGATCGTTGCATGAAATGTTCCTGCCATGCTGTTATATTGATGCCACTCTGCCTATGCATGATGTCGTTCTATTTGATCGTAAATAAACTGTCTCGTTGTTGAGGTCTGCAATGGATCCAGTCTTCCCTACTTACACGTTGGTCAACCTTAAGATCCATTTGTCATAGCTGATGTTTATATTGCCACCGTTGGCCTATCCATTACGGCCCCACCCCAATGACATTCGCGTTATAATACAACAGTAACAACTCTGATAAATATAACGGTGGTAAACAGCAGCTGGTAACAGGAAGCATCAAAGAAGAGTTAGCTACTCGAATAACAGCAGGCGGGAGACTTTTTCAGGCCATAAATAAAGAATTCCTCAGAAAAAAGAAGTTGGCAAGAAGACGAAGATGGCTGTAGACTGCTCCACCTATGTCCCAGTCTTGACGTACGGATGTGAGTCATAGACAATGACTACAACCCACAAAAGTCAGATCCAAACATCAGAAATGAAGTATCTGAGAAAGGTGTTTGAAGTAACAAGACGAGACATGGCCCATAACCAGACGATACGTCAAGGTCTAAAAACCCAACCCCTGCAGACCCAAGTAGAACAGTCCCAACTAAGATGGTTTGGTCATGTCTGCAGAATGGGAGAAGATCGGCTGCCACGGCAGGTGTGGGAGGCTAAGAGCCAGGGATCCAGACCTCTAGGACGACCCAGAGTCCGCTGGGAGGACAACATTAGAAATCACTGAAGGACCGAGGACTAGAATGGAACCAGGTCAGGAGGAAGACAGCCGACGGGAGAGTATGGTGCTCTCTCTTCCAAACCTGTACACCTCAAGGTAGAAGATGAACGACTAAGTAAGTAAGTAACCCATAAGTGATTATTAAACCTATTTATCTGTAACTATAAATCTATAGTTGGATTAATCACTTTTGAGTAAGTGTTATGTCTGCACCCGTATGACTCATATTGACTCATATTGTTTTAAATACATAACCTTAAAGAGATATTAAATTAATAATTGCTGATTCACCTTCAGCTGGGGGCACAGAAATACGAGTTAATATATATTCTCACCGAAGGGGCGGGAGAATACTAAGTTCATGGCAGCTTAGATGATCTCAGTTATTATGCTTGCTTTTCTTTAAAATCCTGTGACGCTTCCTTAAATAGAAGCATCATTCTTCTATTTATATCTCTGCCAAGAATAATCTTGAGCGAAGGCTGATTCCTTTGAAAACCCTCATTTTTAAACTCTACGTTTGGGTATTAATTGACCTCTACCGCGGAGCAGGGGAGACAATACCGCCACAGACACTATCCCGTGCAGCAGTTTCCCGGGGTCTCTGAGTTGAAAAAGAAAAAATAGGGCATATCGTAAAAGGCGACTAACATGAGATTGTATGTGGGACCAAAGCCTCATCATGTAAGACAAAGTCTTACAAAAAATCCCTGCAAGAGCATATACATACGTTGGTCAAGGCTTTCTGCTAGGAGGCCAGCTACTGCAGTGACTCCATAAGGAGAGAAAAGATAAATTAATGAATGAATAGTTATCACTACGCTATACTAGATCAACGTATTTCATGTAGCAATAAAACCTTTTTAACGGATCTTTCCTGAGCTCTGATTGTACTTTTCATAAATATCCATATGGAATACATAAGAAAGACGTGCTCAACCACAGAATGGACGCACAAATGGATCAGCAATAAAAGCTACAAAAAATGGAGGTGAAGGTGTTTGTACAAAATTAAAGAACAGACAGGGTATTCATATCTCAGTGGCCACTGGAACATTTATTACATAACTTTACAACAGAGGAAAAAGCGCTAACAACAGCTTCAATTACCATGATTGAAAATAACGATTTTGCTAGAGACAACATAATGCTCCTTACAGACTCACTATCAGTCATCGCTGTCCCTGGGAACAATAAAAACAACCAATCAGACAGCTTGACAGAAGCACTAATGAAAACTAGCTACAAATCCAAAACAGTAGAAGTACACTGGATCCCTGCTCACTGCAAAACATATAGAAATGAGAAGGCCGATAGGCTTGCAAAGAAGAGAAAGAAAATCCAAACTGAAGACAAGGCAACGTATGAGGAGATCAAATCAATATTAAAAAATAGCTTAAAGAAAAAGAGTGCACCAAGCTGCAGAACCAAACTGCATATTTGCAAGAAGAGATCAAGTGATCATTTTCAGATAACAAACCGACCATTGCAAACTCAAATACCATCTGTTCACCAAACTCAAATACCATCTGTTCACCAAACTCAAATACCATCTGTTCACCAAACTCAAATACCATCTGTTCACCAAACTCAAATACCATCTGTTCACCACTCAAATACCATCTGTTCACCAAACTCAAATACCATCTGTTCACCAAACTCAAATACCATCTGTTCACCAAACTCAAATACCATCTGTTCACCAAACTCAAATACCATCTGTTCACCAAACTCAAATACCATCTGTTCACCAAACTCAAATACCATCTGTTCACCACTCAAATACCATCTGTTCACCAAACTCAAATACCATCTGTTCACCAAACTCAAATACCATCTGTTCACCAAACTCAAATACCATATGTTCACCAAACAGAAATTCGGACAGATATATATGTGTTTATGTGGGGAAGACAAACATACAGTGAAATATATCTTCTAAGACTGTCGGCTCCATGAGGAGTGCAGGGTGACAGCGTGACCTTGTCCAACCCAGTTGAGGGAGAAACGTTATGATGACGAGAGAAGCCTGAGACGGACTTCCAGCTTTATAAAGGTAGGGTTATTTGAGAGCGAACGACGAAGAAGAAATATCCATGATTTTATTTTTAAATACCAGAGAGTACATGCATATACGAGTATGAATACTCTGGAACTTCTGGTTCTTTGTAAAAACTTGAACTGCTTCACTTCGATAAAGTGGTTGAAAAATAACTTTACCCACTGAGCCTGCCATGAAGAAAAGAGATCGTACTCCAGCGTAGAAATGAAATAGAACCTTCATCACAGATATATTGATTGTACACGGAGTACAGTGCAGTCTGGTTAAGTAGAAGAGGCTGAGCCCCTCTAACTAAAGTACTTCTATCAGAATTTCTGCTTATGATTTTGCTTAAAGATGCACATTTTACTGTCAGAATAAGAAGTAAAGCGGCAAGTAATTATTGTTACCATTTATGTACACATGATTCAATTTTAATTAAGATTTCTGCATCTTTTCCTACTTTCAAAAGCAGTTTAACGGAAACCTAAAGTGTAGTGTCAAATTACTTAATAATACTGTGGTTGTAAGCGTCAAAATGTATTAAAATGCCTAGCAGATGCAGCATTTAGGTTATGAGACCAGAAACATTTGAAAAATTACTGAGATCCGACTTGTAACTTCTGAATATTCCATTCATTAAGACAACTTAAGACTGATTACAAAGCAGCAAGCAGTTAAGAATTAAGAAAGTGACTATTCTGTACACAGTGCATTGCTTATAACCGGCATTTATAGCCACATACAATTATACATGTCCTAACAAATGTGGTAGCGTCAGTTAAAAAGGACTGGGTACGGCACCATTTAACACGTTATGTGGCAGTGTTAATGGTTTAATACTAATTTATTTGGGTTAATGGTGATGTTTTATCTTTGTATTCCAAGTTAGTAGTTGACTAACATTTTGACATTGCGTTTGACTATATTATCATGATCTATATTTGCCTACCGAGACTGTGCATCCAAGGCCAACATCGGTCGAGCACTTACACTCCTGACTTAAGATTGCGTATGTTTCCCTTCCCTTTTTCTTTTCGTGCACCATAGTTATAAATATTGTAAGAAAATAGCCCATCTGACTGCCTCAGACTGTAGTGGTTCTGACAGCAGATGTTATAGACACATACGAACAGACAAATCTTCGTCTCTGAAGGCAGATTCGGTGTCGACTTTGTATAAATGTAAAATATCTTCACTATGCTGTTCAAAGTTAAAGTTTGAAACATTTCATGACAAGTTAAAGTTTGAGAGAGTATATAAAAATTTCATACCCTTAATGTTACCACTTATGCTATTGCCAGTATTATATGACTCTATGACATACGATATTCCTTGCTGTTAAAGATGAGTTCAGACAAATTTTATTATTCGAGGTTACAGTTAAACATGATACGTAGTAACTCTGTTGATTAATGTTATAAATGTTTTCACTATTTGAGACATGTTGCCACTTTGCAAAACTTAGATGATTTATATATTGATATGGAAGTCCATAAATGTATACTACTGGACAAAAGTTAAGGGCAGCCATTCAAAGACAAGGTTTAAATAATTCTTCGTGAGCAGGGTCGATTTTCCAAATGTCCGGTAGCTTGAAATCTCTCAAGAAGTCTCTGAATGGTAGAGTGGGACACTGCTAAACGTCTTGCAACATGACGAACAGATTGACCATCCTGAATCCATGCCATGGCTCGACCACGGTCTACAGTGCTGAGACTTCTCCTTGGTGGCATGGCTAATGCAGTGATCATTTCGACCACTTGTCATACTGATTTATTGCATACCAACGGTGAACACTCTTTACCGATGATCATTTTTCACGTGCATTCAAATTCAACTCACTTTTTCACCTTTCGAACTAGTGGGGCGTGTTGCAAAAACCACGAGTTTTTGCAGCAGCAATGGCAATTTTCACGTGCGGGTTAAAGTGACCCAGTTTTTGGACATTAAAAAAATTAACCTAGTGCACACAGAAATGTATACACATTTCTCTGAGCTCAGTTTTAATGACATTTTCACTTGTCTTTACAGTTTGCCAATCAATTATATAAACCTTATCAAAACTGAATGGTGGCCCTTAACTTTTGTCCGGTAGTATATATACACCAGGGCCAATAAATGTATATGTATAGGAACCCCCGTTTAGTGACTTAGATATTATGTTAGGATTTCAGAGTTTAGTGATGGCACCCAAATGTCTCCCTACGGGATACATTTGCATGGCCCCCGAATCTATGTGGCCGCATTACCAAATATCATCGCATTTATTCGTGCTAGTAACTAATTATTATAAAACATAAGAAATTACTATTAACTACCATAGAAAATAAACAGTGCAGTTACGACATTTCATAGTTAATCAAAACACGAGATACATTGAGTATAGGATGACATAAAACGAAACTGAAACTATGTCAAGCTTGGCATACTAACGCTACTTTAGGCGGGAGTTGCCATAGCAAATAGTGACGTAAATAGGAATAGCCTTACTCACTGTAAGATCATTTGAAACAATGACCAGTAAATAAATTAATAAAATAATAGTTTATCCGATGAAACGGTAGCTAGAATCGCGCACTACCAAAGGACGCCCAGAAATAATTTTTTCTGGTACTCAGTTGTAAAATCAGAGCCTTGCACATTTCAATCTTAGTACTAGTCAGTATCCATGTATTATCAACAGTCAGGGGCGTGTCAGTGGGGGATACAGTGATGTCATTGGATGCATGGGAGGGGGAGCAATGGGTGTAAATGTAGTCATCTGAATGGTCTCATGAACAGGGGGCTTAGGTGTCTCAGGGGTATTAGTATTGTTCTCATTGTCAGCATTCTCATCAATCTGTCTCTGTTTATGACATCTAATTTTCTTATATGGCTTAACTTTGTAGACAGACCGTGATACTATAATAACGACAATGACACTAAAAAATATCAGCAATCCTGATACTTGGGTATTGTCACAGCGTTATTTCGCAGTGCATCTAGTGTCTTGTGTTCGGTGAAAGTCAGTCGGGAGAGGCCGAGGTTAGCCGAACTGGTGGGTCATGTGACTACTGGAAGTCGGGGGAAAAAGGGCGCAAAATTGGTCAGTGAGAATTTAGTTTTTGTCCGGGAAGGACGTTCTTCCCTTGTGCCAGCGAGATCGCTGTGGGATATATATTGGACAATGTAAACTGAGTGCCTGCCATATTTTCGGACCTTGGTGATAATTACGTTGTTAAGTCTAGATCAGTGTAGGGTCTAAATCGCATTGTCTACAAGCCGTAGTTGATAAGATGTCGATGATTTTGAGTTTGTCATTGTCATAGTTTTGCCGCTCAGGTGAGCGATATTTACAGCAGCCATTTTGTATAATTTGTACCTTCGTGTATGGAGGTGATAGTTTAAGCTGCTAAGGCAGGTTTACAGTGGTTTTCTCATTATTGTATTTGATGCGTTTGATGGCCGTGTAAGGCCATAATGCGTGTGTAGATTATTAAAGGGAAGTACCTGTTGAAGGTGTTTATTACTTTTGTCAGCCATTGTTGTGTGGTCATACCCTTAGTAGGGCGAGCCTATAGTTGTTATTATAAACCCACACAGCAGCGGTGTAACCCGTGGAGTGTTCTCCATGATAAGTTGTTCCTGACAGGTATGGTAGATCATTGCTGCAGGGGTGTGAATAGTATCTAGCTCAGTGATTAAAGAAGACATGTCAATTGAGTCAGGTGTAGGCAAGTTGGGAGGAATAGTAAATGTAGTCTCGGGATGGAGAAAGGAAACAAGGGGTTTCCAGATTACAGAAGATTTGTAATTCAAGTTGATGGAGACAGTAATGGAAGGTAAGTCTTTAGTCATGACTGAGGAGGCTCGGAAAGGAGCGTCAATTTGAAAGTTCTCATTTGAGACAGAGCAAGAAGGTAGTAAACGAAGAAGATGAAAGGGGGGGGGGGGGGGCTCGAGGTAAAGGAGAGTATTATTCTTCCTGCAACGTTGGGTCAACGTTGTGGTGTAAACAGCGTAAATAACCATGTGGTTATATTCACATTATACACAACTAAGGGTGTGTGAACAAATTTAACAATTCTAATACATATTCTGTGAATGAGATCAATCTCCTTATTAAAAATGGCTATTACACAATCAGGATGGATCTGAACTTTGTAAAAAGGACGATCAATATTACAAAATGTAAAAGGTGTGTTTATACAATCATGATATGTCTGTGGAGAAAGAATGGCATGATATGTACTTTCTTTATTTATTACAATAGCGTGAGCGTTCAAGTTATACGCTGCCAATGGATGAGTGATAAAATCGCTATGATAAGTGAGAAGTGCAGGAACAGGCGAAGGAATGGAATGTACTCGATAGAGATCGTAGACTTCATCAAGGATAATTAACGGAATGTTAATCATGACAATCTGTTCAGAATTCGAAAGTACCGCGTGAATTTCTAAAGATTCATAATAAGAGAACAAGTTTATTTCTGGAACAACAGGGGGATGAAGATTGTGAGGAAGAAGGAGTGAAAGTTGATCAAAAATGGACTGAAGTTCGTATGGTGTCAGCAAAGAAGGAGGAAGTCGATTAAGTTTCAACATATCAATGTGGTAATCAAGAGTATAAAGTGTGTGCGTAATAGACATAAGTAAATCGCTAGACTTGACAACAAAGTTCTGAATTGTTAAATATGATGCAAGGAATTTCACTAAACTGTAAGTTCGGTTATTTAAGTTATTGTTGCGGGTTTTTTTTAGGTTAATTATCTGATGAGTAATACTTCTTGATCACTCTAGCCAAGTCCCAATAGAGGTATGTTACTGGACCACGCATACAACCAGTCTCCACCAACGATATAGTCACCAAAAGGCCAGGTTGGACAAATGAACGCTGAATTTATTCACACACAAGTCGCTCCATACATTTAAGCAGAAAAGCCATATTATCCTTTGGCAATATATATATATATATATACGAGGCGTGTTCAAATGAAACGCGACCGTGCTGCGCCAAGTGAACATTTGTAGGAGGAGCATGATGACGTCACATCTGACGTAATAAGCACATACGAATGTACAAGTGTGTAAGTGTTCATTCTCCTAGTATTCATTGGTTGTGCTGCAGACAGTTAAAATAATGGCCGGTGTGATACGGAATCCGTCCAAGGATGCTGACCGATCACCATAAGGAAGAACGCATGGGGTGGAGTTTGAACCACCTGCTGTGGTACGAAGAGGAGGGTGATGCATTTCTGTTGCGCATAGTGGCAGGCGATGAGTCGTGGTGCCACCACTTTGAGCCGTGCAGCAAAACAGCGAGCATGCAATGGAAACATCCCGGATCACCTAAACCCAAAAAATTCAAGTCACAGATTTCCGCCGGTAAGGTTATGCTGACCGCATTTTTTGACCATGAAGGGCTTCTATTGGTAGACTTTAAAGAGCCTGGCGTGAACATCAATGCCATCCGCTACAAAGACACACTAGACAACCTGCATACAGCCATCAAGAATAAACGACCCGACATGCTTTCGCGTGGTGTGATTCTGTTGCACGACAATGCTCGTCCACATGTTGCGAACATTGTGCAGGAAGCGTTAGCAAGGAAAAGGTGGGAAGTTCTGCCACACCCAGCCTACAGCCCCAATCTGTCACCATGTGACTTTCATTTGTTCGGACCCTTAAAAATCTCTAAAGGGACAACGATTCAACTCCGATGCAGATGTTAGGGCCTCGGTGACCAAATGGTTGAATAAGCAACCAAAGTCATTTTTCTCGGACGGCATCCGCCGTCTACCCAAGCAGTGGGATGCGTGTCTAAATGCCTATGGTGACTATTTCTAAAGAACCCCAGTGAGTACTTGCTTCATAACAATAGCTGTATTTAATTCTACTACTCCTGCTGATGTACCTTACATATATTTGTTATAAAGCCACTGGGACGGGTTTCATTTGAACACACCTCTATATATAAGAACGCAGTCAGCGACTCATAGCTTGACTGCCTGCGTCAGGACCAGCGAACCAGAGCTGGTCAAGACCGCACTCCACCTCCACGTGGTGGTCCTGGAAACAGACTGCAGCAGTGCAGTCTGGCTGAGCGAGTGTGGATCGCAATGGGAAGGCAAACCCGGTTCTAAAAAATGCCGTGCAGAAGTCGGATGTGTCGACCGAAAGGTGCAGATATCACAGCTTAGGCGTAAACAGACACAACGCAACCACCGTCCTTTTCAGGACGAACGAAGAAGAAGAAGATATATATATATATATATATATATATATATATATATATATATATATATATATATATATATATATATATATATATATATATATGTAAAAGCTGTCAGCAGTAGCTCAGTAATGTCTGTAGATAAACGCTGTCCTCGACAGGTGTCCACAATTTTAATGTACTCACGTTCTTTACAGAATCATCTTCATTTCTTTCATACAAGAAACTAGTCTTACCGCACGGAGGTATATGGGTAAGCTAGTGGTGGAACAACATAATGAAGATCTAGTGAAACCAAATAATTCTCAGGAGCTTATAACACACACGTCCACCTGCCTTGAAGAACACATAGAAAGGACCCAGAAAGATCCTTCACTTCTGCTAACACCGACTGTAGACTTTTGCTACTCGGCCCAAAAGACAATGACGTACTTCCTGTAACCCAGGATACCGGTCATCAACAAATATGGTAACTAGTCGAGCCGTATTTGATATCGACAGATATGTTATGAATTTTACTCATAACAGTTATCAACTGCAATTTCAGTAGCATTTGTAAGATGTACTACAACTGATCTGAGTTCGTTTAACTGGAGTCTATTTGATTGTATGGCATTCACTGTGGTATTAACTATAGTAATAATTTTCTTAATACATGTCTAATCTTCTCTTGGTTGGATGCTAACGCATTAATAGTAAGCTGCAAATCATGGTAACTATCATCTGTAGCAGTGCCAAATAAAATTTTCAGGGCATCGCCAACAAATGGGTAAACAGCTCTTTTGTTTCTTTGGGCTTGTCTAAGTTTCTGGAAATTCAATTGAATATCAGTAAGTGTTCTGCGTAATCGATGAACTTCGTATCTCACTGACAGAAATAAGTCTGTATAGGCCTGGTTCTGGGAAAATTTAAAGTCTTCCCTATTACGGATAATGTATTGTTCAGTATCTGCTAATGTTCTTTGCATCTCATCTAATCTCAAAGGTGTAAAGGAGGTGATTAACGTTATTGTCCAGGTCTGGCTATTACAGTACCAAACAAGAACAGGATCATCAGGGGAACTGTCATCTACAAGCAAGCTGAAAAAGAAACGTTCGAGGGGTGATATCGGCCCCCCCAAAAAATTTGGTATAGAAAAATATTAATAAGCGTTGGTAAAAAGAAAATATGACACAGAAGCGATGAGGAGTACTTGTTTTGACAGGTACAACAGGACACAACTGAGGTGCCTAGAAAAGCTTCGTGAATTCCTTCGCGAATTCCAACATCGCTATTTCTCGACTGGACAATCGAGGGTCGTACTGTGAAGAGCATGCAGAATGTGACGTGGTGTTAATGGTTGTTCTGCATGACGATGGGATTAGCGATGGTGGTTGGCAATGTAGTGGAGGCTTGACTGGAGAATCGTTCTTCTGCTTGTATATGGACGACATTTGGTACGCATTCTTGTTCGTACATGCTCCTGGGGGAGCTTTACAAATTTGGCAAGTGGAGAGGAGTCGTCTGAAGAGGATGAGTACGGTCGTTTCGGAGCTGTGCGTATTTTAGGAGGGGATTATCGTCAATCGAGTCTTCTCTGCTGTCAGGATCAAGGGTATCAATATCAGACTCTTGCTGACACAAGTACGTTGTCACTTCGCCGTTAGTTTCATCTGGGAAATCGTTTGATAATTCATCAGTGTGGAAGCGTTGTTCCGTTTGTTCCTGAGTATCATTATCAGAGTCTGGCTGTCTGTGATAAACAATAGTATTCTTGAGGTTTTGTGGCGGTTCGTTATCAGCGCTATCCCATTCTGAGTTGGAGTTATGTTCATTGGTGGATGGGTGTTCACTGCGCGAATACGTCTGAGTACGTATCAAAGTGGTTGTATTATCATCTTCTTGTGCTGTTGGTAATCTATTTGCATCATTATTCAAACGAGATTTTCTGTAACTATGCTTCTCTTTCTGTTTCTTGGAATGTTTCTCTCGTGCGTTCACCTCACCTTCATCTTGCTCAAGTGCGTTTATCACCAAGCAGTGAATTTCATCTCGTCTCTCAGATAAATCCATATCAAACCCGTCTTCCAGTTATTTCTGCACCTTAATTATTGTAAGAGTGCTGAAGTCAGCTTCTCTCAGGACAGCATTTATCTCTTTCTTCAACTCTTCTGTGCTTGGTTCAGTGACTGGGATATCTTGCGGACTTGTTTGCTTGACCGTCCGTATTACTGCAGTTCTAATGTGTCTAGACGATGTGTGGGTGCTCCATGTGTCAGATACCTGACCTGACCTGTCAACATCTGCTTGTGTTGCGACACAAATCATCTTTGATTTATTTACTTGTAGTTCTTGTATTTCCCTAGGTTGGCTATTAATCATGGGGGTCCATTTCGTCTCATTTGCTTTCACAAAACCGACCTGGTGATGTCTGTTAAGTGTTTTTCTCCATTGTTTTAGTGGTTTGATATGTGCCCGTAGTCCATCTTCTGTTTTTATCACACATGTTTGTTGGTCTCTCGTTGTAACGTTATTTACTTCCCATATCTGTCTTTGTTTTATTCTATTGATGAAATTTCTCACTACAATACGACAGTGTCTTTTATTGAGACTGTTCCAGTGGCTGTCGACAGTGGCTATGTGACCCGTTTTGTTGCTGTTGTCTAGAAACTTGATCTGTTATCTCCTATGGTGGTATTGTGGTGTGCTCTCTACTCCACTACGGCAATATCTTGGTGTTCGTGGGTAATATTGTAGGTTTCTCACATCTTGCGAGGACTTCTGGTTAGCATATCGTTGATACCTCCAAGAGTTTCTCACTGGCATATATGGATTAACTCGTCTGGGATTGGAACTGGACATGGTCTGGGCTGGGTACTGTTGTCTGTTCTGTAGCATACATGGGTGTCCTTCTGTCATTAGGTTTACTGTATGTCTGACATGTTGGTTCCGGGGACATTTTTTGTTGGTGTACCAGTGTCTGTTATTAGCGGCTGTAGAATTCTTGCGCATCTGCGTATGTTGCTTTGTTTTCCTTGACATAACAATCGTTATCATATCCTCCGGGGCGTAAGTAAGGTTGCATTTTCCTTCTGGGTGGAAGAGTGTCGTTCATTTTCTGATAGAGCTGTATCCTCCTGTGTGTGAATCATACGTGATTTCCTCTTGAATTGGGGGTCGTGCGATCAGTTTCTGTCCTTTGGGATATCCTCCCGTCAGAAAATGTGTGTTCCACATATCAGAATCGGAGGGGTGGCGTGGGGTGCGGTATGGGTGCAAACGTAAGGAAAAGGATTGATGGGCATGATTCTGATATGTCAGTGGCATGGACCTTACATGTCTTCCCATAGATGGTTGTTTCAGTATATGCCGCTCTCACTAAGAGGACTGGTCACTAGGCACCATTTATCATATGTGGTAGCGCCAGTTAAAAAGGACTGGGTACGGCACCATTTAACACGTTATGTAGCAGTGTTAATGGTTTAATACTAATTGATTTGGGTTAATGGTGATGTTTTATCTGTGTATTCCAAGTTAGTAGTTGACTGGCTTAAAGTCCGCTGTCGTAATTTTTGAAGAAGATAGGTCTGAGAAATTATGGTCCAGTCCGAGCAGAAGTGATAGTGATAGCTATGTGAGAGGAAGGTGTAAGAAATAGTTTCTGATTCACGAGGGGGTGACAGTGTAAGAGAAAGAACAGCCTTGGATTGAGTAATTGCTCTAATCCAGCCTATCTTTTACGACTATATTTTAAAATCAGACGCACTTTCTCTCCTTGTACAAAATAGAATTTACACTGCACACACATATACAAAATTCTGTGACAGATAAAAATACGTACTAACGTGAAAACAAACTATGGATAACATATAAGGGCAGGGATTTGACCAAAACGATAGCTTAAGGTTTATCCTGTTTATTATCAGTAGGACAAAATCACAACATCGAGAAAAAAAGACATTTTACATCAAGGAAATATAGTTTACAGTCAAGAACAATGAAATGTTAATCCAATAGGCCCTCCCTCTTGTAAAGAAAACAAACTAGGAAGATCCCAACAGAGGTAGTTAACCCAAACAGATTAAAGAAATTAACAGTGGGGTGTAGGGGGTAGTCAGGACGGGTTAAAAAAACAAGTCCTTAATTTAACCTATCCCGGGGACACTCAGATTAGTGAGAGATAAAAAGAAAGATTGTGATGTTATTGATAACAAATAAAGAAAGTTAAGTTTCTTCCTTCCAGTTCACCCAATCATTCATACAGTGGCCACTTTTTAGATTTGCTTACCCATTCGTTGACGCAGC
Organism: Oreohelix idahoensis; assembly: GCA_024509875.1. NCBI lineage: Eukaryota > Metazoa > Mollusca > Gastropoda > Stylommatophora > Oreohelicidae > Oreohelix > Oreohelix idahoensis. The sequence continues at coordinate 41,748 of JAMPIV010020832.1, read as the reverse complement.
ATACGTTCCATGGAATTAAACACTAACAGGTACTAAGAAAAAAGTCAGAGTCCTATTCTTTGTCAATTTTAGCCCCAGACTATCCGGTTTGCTGACTGTTATTGTCCGGTAGTCGCTGAAGTTGATGCGTTAAGATTTTTTCTGGATATTCCTCTTTTCGTTGTAGGTAATGGTTTGGGATAAGTGTTCTATGTGGTGGCACCGTCATAGGAATAAATAATACCTATTGTCCTGTGTGGTCTAGCCTCTGATGGCTGAAACACTCTGTGACGTGATGGGGAAAATGTTAAATGATAATAATCGGCTGTGCTTTGAGGTGATGGCCGAGTATGAACAGTGAGTTCTCTTGAGTATATCCGGGGGAAAACTCCTGTCATGGGTCAGATAAAGGAGTACATAATTTCTGCCTCAGCAGGCTGATGATAGATATTTATATGAAAAAAAAATTGCATTCTGGGAATGTTCCGTTCCAGTTAAAATTTATCATATTGTGTGTATTTTCTTGATTTGACCTCTCTTCATAAATGGAGAAAGTGGACCGCACAGGGGTCACAACATGAAGATTGTTACAACACTAATCTCTGGATGCTTATAGGAACATCAGACCGTAAGACCGCTAGATTCGCAAGGTTATAATCAGCCTAGATTATTTTGGAAGAAAATACAAACGTTTTAACAATATTATCAATATCCTAATCTAACACACTTTTAGGTATGACCTGTTAAGCACTTCGTGATTAAATTTAATTTAAAACCCACAAGTGTCTAGCTAAGCTCATCGCTTTTAACACGAGATATGAACACTAGTCACTTAAAATTCACACATGATGAAATAGAAATAAATTGCGTTCCCTTAATTATCCATCGCCTAGCGTCTATTAATTAATTTAAAGCATCTCTTACTTGGGAAATAGCGAATAATTAAATTTACGTTTACAGCTGGAAAAAATTAGCTATACGTTATTAATTAACACCGAAAAAACCCAGTGAAATATAATGGAAACACTTTAACAATTAAATCACTCAAAATTCTTATATATATATATTACCGCAACACAGAAAATTGAATTTATCTCCACGTATATAAGTGATCCAAATTGTAATATGGCTCTTATAATGCGAGCTAGATACTTTCTTCAAAATCTCTGGCGCTACTGATAACTGAATTTTAAGAGATGGGGTAAATGTATGAAATGGGTATAAAATCGTTAGCTAGTGCGAGATTTCGCGCCCCTGCCCGCATTTTGGGAAAATCTGCGGTCGATTCCTGAATGAAAGCATATTTTAATGCTTTTGCCCACCGCATATTCGTTTCGCTAGCAAGCGGACGCCTTTAGGTCCCTTCTGTCGGTGTAGCAAATTGCGTCCCCTGGAACACGAACAAAGGGATGAGGTCGGTAAACGTAGTAATCGCCCCTTTCTGCATTCGCTTAATTCCCCCTTGATTCTACAATTAACGACCCGTTCTCTCTTAGAATGGCCCCCCCCCCGTTTTTCAGGGACAAGGCGCTGACGTGATGTCGTAATCTGACAGCAGGCAGACGTCCTTGACCCGTCCCATTTTGAAGGAAAGACAGTCTGAGATCTGAGTAGCTGTATTTGTAGCGCTTGAAAAAGACAGGTAGGCGTGGCTAAATTATGAATAAGACAGATAGCGAAAGGCATGGCTTTTCCGCGATACCACGTATATGCTAATGAGGGAATCAAAGGTGGGGACCCACGTTGAATGAGTTAATCGAAAAAGAATGAGGGGTGCCGGTGAGAGTAAAGTGGACTGATCAAGGTGCTCGATTTTCATAACACTGTCACATCCGCCAGAGGTTTTAATTTCTGGGTTTCAGTCTATTTGGACCCAGGTAAGTTCGTTCCTCTTATTTTGTTTAAAATGTGAGGTAGTAGTGGTGATGATGATTGATACAGTACAACACTTGGTACAGATTCACAATTAAGGGTCTAGCTCAACTGTAAAGAATCCTCAGTAACTTCTTTGAAAACATAACAAGTTTATTGAATCATGGAAGTTTTTCCACATAACAGCAACATTTGTACAAAATCAGAAGTTACATTGGTTTTCAGACATAGAATCCATTTCATGTTTGATAAGTTGTCCACTTCTTATTTTTATCCAGCAGGGATTATAATATTCCTTAACTTCTGTATCTTCTTCAATCTTCTCTATTGAAGGTACACTCAAATATGGCACTTTGGGTGTAAGAGCCTCTACTTGCTTTATATTTATCAATACAGGCTTCATTCGTTGCTTTACTTGATTATAGCATTTCTTAGGCATGTGCTGAAATAAAAATGTTCGTGCGAATCGTACTTACTTGTGTACCACAAAGCAAGAAAATCTGTTTCATACAGATTTTTCTTGAAAATAAAGAAATATACTTTCTTGCGTCTGCAAATAATTGAAGAGTAAGGAAATACACTGAGGTCTTGTTGAATATCTCAGTGGAGGAGCCAGGACTTATGTGACAGACCGGGGGTGGCGCCAAATACCTTCCCCGCACAGTTAAAATAACGTCCTATGTGCAAGGCTCTGATTTTACAACTGACTACCAGAAAATTATTTCTGGGCTTCCTTTGGTAGTGCGCGATTCTTGCTACCGTTTCATTGGATAAACTATTATTTTATTAATTTATTTACTGGTCATTGTTTCAAATGATCTTACTGGGAGTAAGGTTATTTCCATTTACGTCACTATTTGCTATGGCAACTCCCGCCGAAAGTAGCGTTAGTATGCCAATAGTTTTTGACATACCTGGTTTTGACATAGTTTCGGTTTCGTTTTATGTCATCCTATACTAAATGTATCTCGTGTTTTGATTAACTATGAAATGTCGTAACTGCACTGTTTACTTTCTATAGTAGTTAATAGTAATTTCTTATGTTTTATAATAATTAGTTACTAGCACGAATAAATGCGATGGTAGTAGGTCATGCGGTCACATACAGCCCAAGTGAAAGCATGTACTTGACATCATCATTTCCCCTTTCGCTCCTTCCTGCGCCTTCATTAAATAACTACCAATAAAGCTTTATAACTTTGCCTCGAGAATGAAAGGCTCGAACCATTTTGCAGCTAAGCACTCTATTACTTAATTACCTTTAACAAAACTGACGAATCAAAAATACAGTATTTAGAAACTGTATTAAAATTGATTCTGGGTATCTAACGAAATTTCAAACGTCCATAATGAACCACCACGAGAAGGAACAAATGATTTGTTTTTAAAGAATTAAATTTTGAGTTGAGCAGACGCGGAACCGTTGAGCTTCACTTGCCTCCCCTCATCCACCTTCGTATCAGAAAGTCTGCCCTGTTCAGAGGACAGCCGTAACCCTTTCACATCCCACAGGAGCGAAAATGTTGGATCTCCAAAGTAAAAAAAAAAAAAAAAAACAAGTTTAAAAATCCCAGCAAGAACTAATAAAGTGAGAGTAAGGGACCCTTTTTTTGTTTTTTGTTGTAAAGTTGTTACATCTTGCCAAATGTAGCCAACAGTGACATGAAAAGTAGAAAGATTTATCTCTTATGGCTGTCTGGGTCAAAAAGTCGTCATATCTATATACAAACTACAGTAGAACTCCAGTTATTTGAATTAATTCGTGACAATGGTTGTTCGGATAATCGAAATTTCTGTTTAATAGATTAAGGGGAAGAAACATTCGTTCACGACAAAAACAACAACAACAACAAAAACAACATTTTATTAATGAAATATTAGAGCCATCTCACATAAACTAGATCTTGAAATTATCTGTTCAGTTGATCTGTTTTTTTTTTTTTCATTTTCATAAACCATGTGTATATAGCATATTCTCATTTGTCGTTGTTAGACCTTTTCAGTTTTTCTGCTAGAGCTACCATCTTCACTCTGAAGTACAGATACAAATTGAAGAATGTATTCACTGTTATTAATGTCAAACATTGCAGTTACGCCAACACTATAACTTTACGTGATTTTCTTCCCCTATTTACCTTTTTTAAACAAATAGTTGCTGTTATTTCCAGTTTGTGCCGAGGTTTCCGGTGATTCGTAACTCTGATAATCGGGATACGGAAAACCAAAGTTCTACTGTAACTGAATAGGCAACACTGAGCAGATTCATTGGTGTACTAAGGGGAGTACGAAAGAGGGTGGTCTACTCCATGTGACATCCGGGGGGTGAGTGATATTATATACTATTATGACAGTACTGTCACGTTTAAAAATCAACTTGCACGCATAATTTATATTTTCTGTGTGTTTATTTATAGTGGTGTCAAATATACGATCTACCCTGGGGGCTAAATGCTTTAAGCACATCCCTGATCAGATGTACCGAATTGATTTGGTGTTCGTTTGTCTGTGCTGTTTTCACTTTTATTTCCGAATAGCTTTATGTGATCTCAGTGTGAAATTAGAATGATATTTCACGCGAGAGTTAGCGTCTTTGATTTTTTTAAACGAATATAGGTGTTGTGAAAAGAAAATATGACGTCTGGAAAATTGTGTGGCAGTCTTTGAACATCAGTGATCAGACCTCTGTTTTAGGTTAACAGAAGTGTAATATAATGTTTAAATTTGGATAAAACAGAGAGAAAAGTAATCAAATAGACAATCAGTCAGTACTGCGTTCAGATCCCCTAGTATTGCCAAGTCTCTAACACCTCACGCCCTGCGGCACTATCTACTATGGAAAGTGAAAGGATTATATGACAATAAAATAATCTCCACGTGCGAAGCATGCAGTATCACCCTGACATTTTGTCATTGGATACATGATTAGACAGTGCATTAAATAATAAATATTGTATTGTTGTTGTTTAAACTAGGGCTGGTGAGCTTCTCGCTCTTTTGTAGTCAATAAAAAGTTGAAAACTGCTTGGTATTATGTACATCTTCCTGGTAGGTTCAACCAAGCTGGACTGGTCTGCGTGGGTAGGGGTCAGACAAAAGCTGGTACTCTGATCCTTCAGGTTGGGGGTTTTAGCACAGGGCTGACACCCATGTCTATGTAAAAAAAATTCGCACGTTACGGAAACAACAATGAATGGAAAAACTTTGCTGCGGGACGGACATCCGGAGTCTCCGGTTCGTATGACTGACAGTGGTGAAAGCCGAAAGGAAGCCAATGGCAAGAAAACGGATGCCCCGACCGCAAAACACGAAACCAGAATTGGTTTTTGGAACGTCAGAACTATGAATGAGGCAGGAAAGCTGAGACAAATCACAGCAGAGATGAGGAACTACAAGATACATATCCTGGGAATAAGCGAGAGCAGATGGACAGGTAAGGGGAGAATAAAAACAGCTACAGGGGAAACAGTACTTTATTCTGGCAGAGAGGATGGTCAGCACAACGAAGGTGTAGCCATTATCCTGAAGAAAGGAATGGAAAGGGCTTTACTGGAATGGAAACCTGTGGTGGGACGCCGTTCGAATATATTTTGTGTTCGTTTATTATTATTATAGGTAAATTGCTACCCCTGTCCACAGTTAATATATATTTGATTGCTCCAGCGGTCGCTCATAGTACTGCTCGTTATCCCGTTACATCCCGGGTAAAATCTCTCACTTTTCATAGTTTTGTTCCCTCTATCACAACACGCATACAGGTTCTCTACCTGACCAATGAGGAACTAAAACAGTCTTCTTTTTAAAACGAATTCGACATCTTTTAATAACTGAAATTCTTTGTAGCATGCATACTCGTTATTCATGATTAATCCTTATTTATTAATTTTCTCCGTACATATTACTTTTAATTCAAGAGTATTCATGCTCTTGTACAAACCCTCTCCTGTCAGAAGGTACACACTTCGTAGTAGGTCCATACTGGAACTTAAAAAGAAAACACAGCCAAAAACCACAGCTGTCACAAAACGCAAGGTTTTACTTCACCTTGGCCATACACATATCAACACAAACTCTCACGTCATTTTCCGGTGCGCCTTATTTTCAATAAATATCCCAAATAGTGCCGCATTTATCAGCACTAACTCAAACTCAATACATCTAACATGTGGTGTGCATGGGCAGACACCACATATTACCCCCCCCCCCCCCCTGCGCGCTACTGGAAACTGCAGGTTTCCAGGTCATCATTAACTATACTTAACTATAATGATAAAAAGGAAAATCAAATTCAAGTAATGAGTGAAATGATATCACGATGAGTGAAATGCAGTTAAAATATGTGGCAACAACTTGTGAGCAACATATTAATGCTACGAAAATATCGCTATATAATCTATCCATCAATTGATTATGAACATAAACAATGTTTGTTGTCACTTCTTGTACCCAGGACAGTTACATAGTTCAATGTATTACTCTTGATAGAGTGTCCGCGATTACATTATTATGTCCTTCTATATGGACGATATCAAAGTCATACGCTTGCAACTGTAATGCAAATCTCGTAAGTCTTGCACTTGGTGATTTACAGGTTTGCAGATACGTTAATGATCTCTGATCTGTCATTATAGTAAAATGCGTACCTACCACATACTTTTGAAGTTTATTCAAAGTCCATACTATACCCAACAGTTCTCTGTCGAAAATAGAGTATTTAGATTCGGCTTCCGATAGTTTCCTACTCAAGTAGTAGATCGGATGAAACTTGCCATCAAAACTTTGTCCCAAACACCCGCCTATTGCGTGGAGCGAAGCATCTGTTACAACAATAAATGATCTTTTTAAATCTGGCAGTCTTAATATCGGATACTGTGAAAAATGAGTCTTAATGTTTTGTAATGCCTGGTTACATTGTTCTGTCCACACTACTTTGTTAGGCATACCTCTTTTAGTTAGATCAGATAAGACAGCAGTCAAAGACGAGAACCTTGGAATAAACTTGTGGTAAAAATTCACCAATCCTAATAGACTCCGTACTTGCTTCTTTGTAGTTGGGATTGTAAGATCAAGTATGCGTTTTAAATTAGATTCATCAGGTTGTATTACATGTCTGCCAATTTTGTGTCCTAGAAATGAAATTTCCTTGAATCCAATTTCTATTTTGGATGGACGGGCTGTGAGATTGTGTATTCTTAGTGTCTGGAGTAAAGATTGTATCCCATCTACATGTTCTTCCCATGTGTCATGAAACATGCAAATGTCATCTATATAAGATATTAGGTCATAACGGCTCCCAAATACTCGACGCATCATCCGTACAAAAGTTGCAGGCGCATTTTTGAGCCCAAAACACATGACATTGTATTGGAACAAACCCTTCGATGTTGCAAATGCCGTCAATGGTTTACATTCTTCGGTCAAAGGGATCTGCCAATACCCTTTTGATAAATCGAATTTGCTAAAGAACGTAGCGGAAGCTAAACGAGGTAGCAGGTCTTCCAGCAAAGGCATTGGTTCAGAATCTGATATCGTGACTTTATTTAGTCGACGGAAATCAATGCATATACGAATGGATTTGTCTTTCTTCCGTACTGCTACCATCGGAAAACAAAATGGAGAATCTGATGGAGAGATTATCCCCATTTTCAACATATTGTCGACCTCACTATCAACCTGCTCTCTGATATGCAAAGGAATTGCATACGGTCGTAACTTAATCGGAGTGGGATCCGATAATTTTATTTCGTGAGAAATAATGTTAGTTCGTCCAGGTAGATCAGACAACACATCTTCAAAAGATTTCAATAGATTGAGAATCTGATTCTTCTGATCTGAAGGTAAATCGTTACAAATGATTACATCCTTCCAAGTTTCAGAGGCTTGGATAGGTACCACAGGAAAATCAAGCGGTACATCCGCGAAACTAGTTGCTTCTTCATCAACTAAAGCAATAGATGCCAGATGCGGAGATTGATTTGTGATAGATTCACAAATATGTTTGAGTGGAAGAGGTCTAGAAATGTAAGGTTGTAACATGTTAGTGTGGAATGTTTTTCTTTTACCCCTAATGTCGATGATGTAATCCACGTCGGTTTTCTTACCCACAACTTTAAAAGGACCTTGCCACGTAACCAACAAATGATCACCTTTAAGTGGCAAGAGAACAAAAACTTCATCGTTAATCGATAATGATGTTAATCTCCTATCACGATTAATACGCGACCGAGTCTTATATTTTGCTAATTCTGATGCTTCAGTCGCAATCTCACATGCGTCCACAATGCATTGACGTAGATCTGTGACATATTGGTGACTAGATTTCGTAACCGTATTATCATCGTTTGTTATCACCAAATCATGTAAGATAGACATTGGTCCTCTTGGATTAGCCCCGAAAACTAATTGAAATGGTGAGAATCCAGTTTGACGATTAGGAACTTCTCTATACGCAAAGAGAACCGCTGGTATCAACCGGTCCCAATCATGGGGAAACATTGTTGTTACTTTGCCCAACATCTGCTTTAAAGTAGAATTCCAGCGTTCTACAACTCCGTTTGATTGCAGATTTAATCTGGCACTCAATGTATGACGGATGTGAAGCACATCACAAATTTCCGAGAACATATCTGAAGTGAATTGCGTGCCATGATCCGACAGAAGCTCTTCAGGAAATCCGATACGTGAAAATATCGATAATAATGCATCAGTCACCGACATTGTTGTTATGGACTTAACAGGTATGGCTTCAGGCCATCTGGTGCATAGATCGATACAAGTTAAGATGAAGCGGAATCCTCTGGATGATAACACCGGAAGAGGCCCGATTATGTCGACAGCCATCTTATAAAAAGGACGCACAGAGATATATGTGGTCTGTAGGGGTGCAAACTGATGCGCACCCTTATGAGCAACTCCCTGACAAACAGTGCATGATTTACAAAACGTTGCGACGTCCTTATGAACCCCTGGCCAAAAAAAATGTGCCATCAATCTATAAGCTGTGCGGGCAATCCCCATATGACCCGCAAAAGGAACATCATGTGCATTAGATAAAACTAGTGATCGAAATGACGTAGGTACTACTATTTGTCTGAGTACCGAAGAATAATTGTCAAAACAACGTATCAAAATATTGTCATGAAATTGATACCAATGTCTGGCATTATTTGTATGTGTAATAGTTTTAGCCGTAGCTAAAGTGAATAAACGTCCCAAAGAAGAGTCATCTTTTTGTTGGTTAATGAATGCATTTTTATCTATGTAATGACTTGTTGTCACGTGTGGGATATTATTGCTATCATTAAGTTCATTTGCTTCTGCAACCAGCTGTGCTCTAGTAGTCACAGCATTGGATAAAGAAAGATATTCTCTTTCCCATGCAGAAATTTCATCAGTAGAACATTCTTTTATACCCTTTATGTTTCCCAAAATCAAGTCACAGCAAGGCTGGTTGAGAACACATACACGAACTTTCCCAGTAAAGAATGGCGTGGTTATTGTTATGTCGGCCATGGGATATATCTCTACCGTGCCTCCGAAAGTTATGCATTTCACTGACGTTCCAGTGAAACAAGATGGAGGGATTAACGACCTTCTTATCCCGACCGTTGTGGAACCCGTGTCCCTTAAAATTTTAATTGGAGTGTTAAACAAAAACCCATTATGTAAAGTGAGAGTACCAACACCGTCATAAGATGACAACACTGGTAAGCCATGTCCACATTTAAGCCGTGGTGTAGCTCCAGGTTGAAATAACATCTTACATTCTGTACAATTATTAGAATTTTCTAAATCAACGTTACACGCATTGGCGTGATTATTGGTTGGATGGATGTCATTACTGACATTTCTATCTACCGTCTGACAAGCATTGGCTTGTGAGCGTGCTCTATTATGACTTCTAACGAAGTGAGATCTTCTGCGATCTGAAAAATTGTCTGAATGAGAATGTCCATTGTTGTCCCTGTTATAATGGCCACCCCGCGGTGACAAATTATGATTGTCCGTATATTTGTTGTGTGAATACTGGTTATTTCGATACCATTGGTTATTGTTATAATTGTTGAAATTATGCCTGTCTCTACCTCGTGAAGGTGAGCGATTATGGTAAAAATTATATTTACCCCTATAGGATGTGTGATTATTTTCTCTATGATTATATCGTCTATCCAAGCTACGAGTGCGCGATCTCCCGTGCGTCGCAGCACACGCAGTAGATGAGTCCAAGACTTTTGCTCTGCTCAATGACAAGTTTGGATGAGCAACGGAAAATTGTTGACCTAATTTTTCCATTTCATCGATACTAGTCGGATTACGTTCTTGTAAGAATGATACAATATCCTGGTTTACCGACGACACAATTTTATCTCTTAATAAGAGATCACATAATCCTTCAAACGTTTTAGGGATAGAAGCCTGTTCAACCCATCTTTGGAGACATAGTTTTATGGAGGAAACAAAATCCTCAAAATTTTTACCCTCTACCGGTAACATGGATCGAAACTTTTGTCTATAGCCTTCCTGATCCAGACCATATCTGCGTATAAATGCTGCCTTTACGACCTGAAAATCATGTCTTTTATCTTGGTCTATACCCAGATAGACCCCAACTGCATCACCTGTGAGGAGACCCGAAAAAACACCAGACCACGAATCTTTATCAATATTTAAGCAAGAGACTCTTTCCTGAAATCTTAATAAATAAAAACTTATATCGTCGTGAGGAGGAGAAAAAGGTGGTAGTCTTAAATTAAAGTTAGGGGTTGTGATTGCCTTCTTCGATGAATCATTACTATCTGAATCATGGGAACCATGATGTTGTTGAAAACGAAGTTTTTCAACCTCAAAAGCTTTCTCCCTTTCAAATTTTGCCTCCTCGGCAGCAATTTCCGCTAAACGAATTGCCTTTTCATGTTCCATTTTCTCTCGTTCCGCAGCGATTTCTGCTATACGAATTCTCTCTTCCTTATTTGCTTTTTCTTGTGCCATAGTAAATTCCCTTTCTTTTCTTTCTCTTTTCTCATTTCTTTCTATTTCTTCTCTTTCTTCTTTTCTCATTTCTTTCTCTTTCTTCTTTTGCCTCTGCCTTTTCATATGCAGTCAAAGCAAAATTTTTTAAAATATCACCTTCCATACCCAGCGCCTTGCCTTGTTTAATAAAATAGTCAAGAGTCGCCATAGTATACCACAAATTATAACTTTTCTAAACAATAAATCAATATCTATGTTCTCCTCTGCCTTACTTAGACCATCACACTATGGAATAGTGTGTCTGATTGGTATAGTCACAATGTGAATATATATATATAACTATATCACCTGCACAAATCCTTTATACGCTTATTAATATAATAATTAGCGTTTATGATCCTGCTTCTTGTTATCGACAAGAATCGCAGGATATATCACCAACAATATTATAGAATTATAGTTAATCAATAAATAGTTTATCATATACATGCTGCAAAGAAAAATTATCACATGACATGACTAACGAAAGACATGGATGGAAACGACAAAATTGGAAGTAGTCGAAAATTCTAAGACAAAAGAAAATTAAAATTTCCACCAGTAATTAACGAGACAAAACGACAAATCACTTTTATCATTAATGTAAATTTTACAAAAGATAGCCAGGAAAGACCTACGCCAGACTAAATTCCCGAACAAAATTGAAATTTAAAAAAAATACGACGAATCACAGCACAGCTAACACGCATGAAAGCCTTAATTTCAAACAGAGCGGAAATCACGACAGCACTAAATGCTGAATCCCTGAAAGAAATTAATGCAATCAACCTATAGAAATACGACACTGAAACGTAAAATGCCTCCTAAACAGTCGCCCGCAAGAGACAAAGAAAAGAAACATATAACACAAAAGAAGCGAGATTTGCCCAACAATGATAGGACCAACAACCATGACGTTACATAACATTACTTATCTGAATCGACCATGAGCGTCCATTCTTCGCTGTAACTCCAATGGGTCGTTCCACGCAATATTAAATTGAAATGTGGATAATGTAGTAATCTTATAATGTAGTAATCAGCAACCATGATGACGAAATATGAAGACGTTCTCGTAAATCGTTCACTGAGTATTCAGTTCAATGGGAATGTCCGACCTTTACTCGTGTGAGACACATTGTAGAGATAGTGTCAATATATAATGATAGAGACGAAATGTTATTTTCCAACGAGTGACCGACTAAACTGATGAGGTGACCTTGTCAATGTCCTAACGGTTTGATCTATTACTTCCGTGTCCACTTGTCCAGCGAAACGCCCTCCTCGTAAAATCGCAGCTTCATATTTCTCCCGTGAAGATATTCGTCAGATTGGTATAGCATTCCTGTTATGGTAAATCAGCGTGAACGATTTCATCATGGATATAATGTTTTTTTCTGATCCTCAAGTAAGGTACCAGGTCTGGGCATGACCTAGTATACGAATATTGTAAATTTCATGTCTGCACAAAGTTGCATTCCAACAGCTGTCTCTGCATAAAATGTTCATTGTTGAACAGCGATAGATTGATCAAAATTCCCGATATTGTCCCAACATAGAACTCTGTCTGCCAATAGCCTGAGCAACCTTCAAATGTCCTTCAAATCCAACGGACGAGCCCCCATATCTGTGGTGGGGCGCCGTTCGAATATATTTTGTGTTCGTTTATTATTATTATAGGTAAATTGCTACCCCTGTCCACAGTTAATATATATTTGATTGCTCCAGCGGTCGCTCATAGTACTGCTCGTTATCCCGTTACATCCCGGGTAAAATCTCTCACTTTTCATAGTTTTGTTCCCTCTATCACAACACGCATACAGGTTCTCTACCTGACCAATGAGGAACTAAAACAGTCTTCTTTTTAAAACGAATTCGACATCTTTTAATAACTGAAATTCTTTGTAGCATGCATACTCGTTATTCATGATTAATCCTTATTTATTAATTTTCTCCGTACATATTACTTTTAATTCAAGAGTATTCATGCTCTTGTACAAACCCTCTCCTGTCAGAAGGTACACACTTCGTAGTAGGTCCATACTGGAACTTAAAAAGAAAACACAGCCAAAAACCACAGCTGTCACAAAACGCAAGGTTTTACTTCACCTTGGCCATACACATATCAACACAAACTCTCACGTCATTTTCCGGTGCGCCTCATTTTCAATAAATATCCCAAATAGTGCCGCATTTATCAGCACTAACTCAAACTCAATACATCTAACATGTGGTGTGCATGGGCAGACACCACAAGCTGAGACAAATCACAGCAGAGATGAGGAACTACAAGATACATATCCTGGGAATAAGCGAGAGCAGATGGACAGGTAAGGGGAGAATAAAAACAGCTACAGGGGAAACAGTACTTTATTCTGGCAGAGAGGATGGTCAGCACAACGAAGGTGTAGCCATTATCCTGAAGAAAGGAATGGAAAGGGCTTTACTGGAATGGAATCCATCAACAACAGACTGATAAGAGCAAGACTGAGAGGGAGGTTCACCAACACCACAATTATACAATGCTATGCACCAACAAACGACAGCGATGAAGAGATCACGGACGAGTTCTATCAACAGGTACAAAAAGAAATGGAAACTACACCCAGGTACGATCTCATTATAGTAATGGGAGACCTAAATGCGAAAGTGGGAGCACACAATAATTATAACGAAAGAGTAATGGGGAAATGCGGCAGTGGAACAGCAAATGAGAAGGGGGACAAATTAATAAGCTTCTGCAGTATTAACAACATGGTCATTGGAGGAACACTTTTTCCACACAAGGAAGTGCACAAGTTAACATGGGAATCACCAAACGGACGAGACAGAAACCAGATAGATCACATAATGATAAATGGCAGATGGAGACATGCACTACAAGACGTGAAAGTAAGAAGAGGCGCAGATGTGGGAAGTGATCATCACCTAGTAGTAGCAAGACTGAAAGTGAAACTCAGAGCTGCTGGACCAGTTGCAGTCAAACAGAAAAGATACAACATCACGAAACTGAAGGATCCCCTCACCAGAAAAGCTTTCGTGGTCGACGTAAAGAGAAGATATGAGATTATAAAAAGCCAGGAAAGAACAGAGACCGATGATGTTGACCAGAGATTCAACACCATCTCAACAATATACAAGGAAAGCAGCAAGTCATGCTTGGGATTCCAGGAAAGAAAGAGCCAAGACTGGATAACACCAGACACGCTAAACACCATAGCGAAGAGAACGGAAATGAAAAGAAAGAAAACAGAAGCTAAGTCTCCCAGGTTAAAGGCAATATATAGTGAACAGTGCAGTCAGCTGGACAAGGAAGTTAAACGTCAAACCCGTGCTAACAAAAGGACATTTCTGGATGACCTTGCAAGACAGGCAGAAGAGGCAGCACTGAGAAATGAACAAAGCACAGTATACAAAATAACTAAAATCATCAGTGGAAAACGAGGTGCAAACAATATTACATTAGTAAGAGATAAGCACGCCCAATGGGCTGATCACCCGTTGGCTTGTCACACCGATTACGGAAACAACGGCAGATGGATCTATTTGTTGTTGCCCTAAAGACGCCGCTAGGCGTGATGGGAAACTACAACAGAGAAAATCAATCTGCTGTTGCCCTTAAGACGCCACAAGGCGTGATGGCCTCTGACTGCTTGGTCGGTCTTTGGCTAAGGACGGAAGAAGAAGAAGAAGAAGAGATAAGCACGGAAATCTCATCACGACAGTAGAGGGACAGGAAACAAGATGGGCAGAGCATTTCAGAGAAACTCTGAATAAGGAACCACCAGAGACACTATTGAATGTTCCTGAGGCTGAAAATGATCTAGATGTTAATACAGACATCCCAGGAAAAGAAGAAATCATCACAGCAATCAAAGCAGGATTTAGAAAGAACAGAAGATGTGTAGATCATATATTTACTCTCAGGAACATTATAGAGCAGTGCTCAGAATGGCAAAGACAGTTGTACATTAATTTCGGTGATTTTGAAAAGGCTTTTGACAGTATACATAGGTACAGTTTATGGAAAATTCTGAGGGCTTATGGAATTCCAAGCTGCATAGTGTCAATCATAAAAAGCCTTTATTCCAACTTTACGTGTAGCATTGGGCAGAGCAACCTAACCTTGGAAGTGAAGACAGGAGTACGACAGGGATGCCCCTTATCAACCACTCTATTTTTAACAGTCATAGACTGGGTGATGCGCCAGACAACAGAGGGCAATTCAAGAGGAATAAGATGGACTACATTTTCTACATTGGAAGATCTGGAATATGCAGATGACATTGCACTGCTGGCACATTCACATCAACACATCCAGGAAAAAACGGATAGACTTAATAAGTATAGCCAGCAGGTGGGCTTGAACATCAACCTAAAGAAGACAGAGGTCATGACGCTCAATGTGAGCAACCCTGAGCCCATATCAGTAAGGAATCAGCAACTGAAACAGACAGATGCCTTCACATACCTAGGATGCATAGTAACACCAGACGGCGGAGCAAGCAAAGACATCAACAACAGAATGAACAAAGCAAGAACAGCCTTTTTTAGTCTAAACAACATCTGGAAGTCCTCTCAGTACAGCACAAGCACAAAATTAGGATTATATTAGAGCTGTGTGCTTTCTGTGCTTCTCTATGGCGCGGAGAGCTGGATAGTTACAGAGAAGGAAATGTCGAAATTGTCCTCTTTTCACACAACATGCCTAAGAAAAATTCTCTGAATCTTTTGGCCGAATACCATCACCAACCAAGATCTGCTTACTCGGAGCAAGCAAGAGGACATGCACACCATCATAGCTGGCAGACGCTGGAGCTGGGTTGGCCATGTCCTCAGAAGAGACCCCGATGCCATCACAAGAACAGCTATGCTATGGACCCCTGAAGGAAAACGAAAGAGAGGCCGACCAAAAAACAACTTGGCGGAGGACTGTGGAGGCTGAGATGCAAAGAATGAACCAGAGTTGGGGCACTGTACGAAGGATGGCCGCCGACCGAGCAAAGTGGAATCAATTTGTTGTTGCCCTACAAAACGCCACCAGGCGTAATGGCCACTGACTGCTTTGACTGTCGGCGGCTAAAGATCAAAGAAAGAAGAAAGATTATGTACATCTACGCTTTTCCTGTAGCTTTTTTGCCATTCTGAAAGGTGTTTAGATGAAGTCATGAGCTCCAGTTTCTCCAGCTTGGCTTGAATTCAAAGGATCGTCACATCTGCTCCCAAGCTAGGAAGAAGAAGCTTGTGGCATTCCCCGTCATCCAAGATGGCTCTCCAAATATGCAGAGCTAAAATACTGTGCTCTGGGCTCTCCTAGGAATTGTCACTTCCTACACACATCCACTTCTCAGCTCACCCTGCCTATCATGGGGTCCATAGTGAGATCCTCCTGCATGCAGGCAACCAGGTTGTGACGGTATTGCCTCCCATGCTTTGCAGTAGTGGTCCAACAGTAACCAAACTCAAGAGTATCTGATAAGGGTGGATTTGAGCTGAAATGATAACTTGCCACCCCTATCGACACCAGGTATTACAGTGCAAGATGTGGGTGTCTTATCTGGTTTAGAATGTTGCTGTGCGTGTTGCAGTAGAACAGTTCACAAGGTACACCACAGGCAACATGACGTGTAGAGTCATAGAAATGGTAACTTCGCTTTAGTTTTATACCATTTATTGCACGCCACAAAACAGTCATGATATTTATGTCATCATCAGCATAGTATAACGAATGCAGCATTCAAAATCATATTAACTGATAGTCATGTAGGATTCAATACTCAATAGTTGTATTGTAAACAGATATCATAAAGTTCTGGTTCGTGAAGCTGTATCAATAATATATATAACTTCTGCAACAGTCAGCTGCAGATCTTCAATGTTCATAGACAACAATAAATACTCCCTTCTGATGCTAGCAGATCAGATGTATACAATAAGTCCGTTTACTGTCTGCACGTGAATAGCATACTGGGCATACAGGTCATACCGACCTTTATAACGTTTCTAAGTCTAACCATCTGACTTGGACGTGATCTCTGATATAACGAATCCTGGAACACAGACAATAGTCTTGTTGTCTAGAGCGACCCATATATATATAACTAGTTCAGGTATAAAGATACCGGTGACTTAATCCTAGTCAAAGTACCTCTCCATTTTGAATCACACAGGCGAGCAAAAAGGCGACAAAATGACGAACCTCTAGATGATAGCATAAAGTTCGATACAAGAGGAATTACCTTATTTCGAAAAATCAACCATGAACATATGCCTCCAGGCAGGCTTGAATAATACTGGGAAATAGTCTAGTTAGCTAACTAACTCACAAAGACAATGTATTTCCCTCAGAGAATCACAAGACGCAGGTTGCGTCCGCTCGCTACTCAGACCATTCCTAAACTGCCCAGCTGGGCGGAAGACACAGAACGAACTCCCAGTTTTTGACATGCGCAGAACGACAATCTCTGAGTCGCCGTTCACAATAAGACGATTCTAAGAACATTCGAGATAAAAGTCTTACACAGTCGCGCCTTTTATGGTCATGAACAGAAGCGTTAAGACAGGTTTCAGGCATCTACAACAGTTGACTGATACTACCAAATAAGGAGATATGGTCACGCTTCGTTCAAGAAATTATAGACCGAACGTGTCTCTATACAAGAGAAGGACAACTCCTAAAAAATTGTAGTCTCGATAACTCGGATTATGTCCCTTTGACTGTAAAAAACATAATACACACTTCAGTCAAAAAATGATCATACATACGAAAAATGATCATACAAATGTGGCCGGGTAGGGTAGTGGGGATTGCTGTTTTGAATCGAGAGTATTAGATCTTGATTACTAGCTAGCCTGCTAGAGGTGATGATTTCTCTCTACAGACTTACAGGAATTTACCAGGTTCGGGGACAATCCTCTATGATGTTTTATTTTTAGAGCATATGGTTATTATTTGTGTTGCACCTGCAACGATTAGCTTTGGCATGAACCTTTAATAATTGCTATGATGGCTAACTGCAAACATATGATTCGTCAACAGCATTTGTGTTCAATGAAACAAATGTTTATTCAATTTCCAACAAGAACTGAGTTGAATCAAATGGTGACCACACCAAATTTGCATAATGGCATGTTGACATTCAATAAACAAGCATAAAAAGTCAATGTATTATTTTAATGATGCAATATTCCTTATTGCATCTCGTAATCTTTTCAAGTTGCTAAAACATGGCGTGGCTCTTCTATCCTTCTAGTGTTCCTTCGTTTATTTGTTAATGTGGTCTAGATTTTCACGTTTTTCTTATCTCTTCATTTCCAATGAAGAGCCAAACTTTCTTTATTTCATTAGTATTCCTTGGTTTGACTTTCTCTCAGCTTAAGGACCTTCATTCTAGTAAAAGGTTCAGATATATACCTGGGTTTACAATTCTTTACCCAGTTTTCGAGCGTAGCTCCGTTTCAGTTATGACCGTGGGCTCTAACCGTTATTTCATGCAGTATTTGGCAATACTTACAGTTTTCATGAACTCACAAACAAATTATCACATTCCACATTTCTAAGTTACACATTTGCATTGATTGTGCGAAGTCAATCTCCTCTATAGAATATCACTGAGCAAAGAGACTTACGTCTTGTCTCCACCGCTCTGAATTCATACTGACTAAAAAAATGGCTTCATCTCTCCTGTTCATTCCGGGGAAAAAGAACTCAGCTTAACCATTGGTGGAAAATCACGTGACCAATGCTTAGCTTAAGCGAAGCTACCCTCATTAATGCTTGGCGTAAGGAAGCGAAGCTTAGCCTAAAATAAATGCGTGGCGTTAGGAAGCTAACCTGGTTTAATTAAACATCTGCGCCAAGACTTTTTTAATCTTCTGTTTCTATAAAAATTTATTTTATGTTAATATAGCCTGTATCTAAAAACTTACGGTATACGCGGTTACATACAGATCCCGGGGCCCTGCAAATGTATCCCGTAGGGAGACATTTGAGTACTATCAATAACAAAAATCCATCCCCAAAAATTTCTAAGTTCAAAAAAATTTTTAAAGTTCAAAAATTTTTCTAAGTCCAAAAATATTTCCAAAAAATTTAATTTAATTCCTATACTGGGGTCCTATGTCTATATGAGGTCGTCTGCTATGTAAAAAAAACTAGTAGTGGACATCAACTTCAAAAAGTGTAACTTATTCATGACATCATAATATTTTTCACCAAATTTACAAATTGGCAACACTGCCCAACAAAATCTGCAAAACACTCATAAGGTCATCACTAAAAAAAATGTGACGAGTGGCAACACTGGTGAATGAACAATAAACTATCTTATTTGCAGAACTTGGCTGGATTATCATAATCTATTACATTTCATTCAAAAATATAGTTGATTACATTCTCTTGGATATGGTGGAATGGTGGGGGTGTTATCTCTTTTCTGTTCCTGTTGTTTGCTCCATATATAATTCTGCAAGACTTAACAAATCTTTTTTTTTTTTTTTTTTTTTTTTTGGCGTATTTATTTATTCTATTTCCCAAGTACTCTGCAATATTCCAAGAAATGTCCAAAATCTCTAATTCCTATGGTAATGGTAATCCACTTTCATAGAATAGCCAATGTTTTCATGGGTACTCATCATCATCATCTTCTTTTTTTTTCAGTGAATGAGCCACTTGCTCAATATTACATGTAGAAAACATCTCTAAACATAATATGCATATTTATCAGACGATAATACAACCAGCATCATTTTTATAAGTAATCATTTTTCACAATAAAGCATTAAAACCTCATGGCTTATCCTTATTTATTTATCTGAATGTTTCCTTGTTATAGACATTTTTTTTTCTTCAAAATATGTGATGTTTGTCTCCAATATCTGTACGTCTGGTGGTGATCCTGTCCATTAGTCAGTTATTTCTAATCATTCCTTCTTTTCTGTCAATACAGTATTTTTTTTTTGTGAACTCTTTCCTAGAAATATTATTTTATATATATATATATATATTTTTTTTTTTTTTTTTAAAGATCTTCTTTGACTTGCCATACATCAATTTTCAAACATCAAATTATTCAGCAACCAACAGACGAATGTGTTACTATCATATTATGAAATATAAGGGAAAAGAAAAATATAGTTTCCAAATCATCATGAATTTTCTACATTGGGTTCCGTATTACTTTATTTTCTCTTTTAAGACAACTGCTTATACTTTTGACAATATGTATCCATGTTGTCACTCTCGAGGCATCCTTGTATACAATTTATATTTGTCTCCTTTTTTTTTTTTATAACACCAATGTATCATTTATGGTGTTCCAATATCATTGTATCTATTCTAGTCCTCCTGTTATCTTGAGAATTCATCCTTAGTAACTCCCTATGTACCTTATCTAGCAATACATTTATGCAAAACACATCAAACAATTATTTATGGAAACATTTAACTGAGATGTAAGAACTTTTGACAATATGAGATGAAAAAAAAATTTTGGGATCATCACTCAAAAAATGTGACATAGAAAGGAAGAAAAATATTCAATTGATCGTGAGGAATCTCCAATATTTTAAAATGTGGATCCTTCCTATTCCTCTTATTCTGTACTGGAAATATATCCTTATTAATTGTCCATGTACTATATCTGTGACATGTCTGTCCTTGGGATAACGTTATTTTCTTATCCAATATCCTCGGGGTGAGCAAATCTCAGTATGTCCAATTTCATCAATCATTTATTTATTTTCTCTCCTGTAATTCTGGGTATGTTATGAGTATAGTACATTGTCAATTTATTCCAACTATCTTACAACATTCTGTAATTCATGATAAGGAATAGTCATTTGTTATACAACAATGTTCATATTACAAAGGCAATGAGCAAAAAATCAAAAAAAAAAAGATATCTCCAAAAATGCGGATGTATCTCTATTTCCTTTACCTCTGGGCGTAGCAATTATTCAGTCATTATTTTTTTTTTCTCATTATTATTTAATCTCCATTTTGTGTCCTTAGTACCTGTGGTTCCATGGGATTATCATAATTCATTTGTGTCTCTTGTCTACTGATAATCCTTCAATAATGACTTCAAATATGGTCCTCATATGTGCAACAATCATCTGCTCTGATTTGTTCCATGTCCATGGTATTCATCAAATATTTTATTATCTCCTTGTCTTATCTCGTGACCACGAAAGAATAAGATTATCCCTCCAATGTTAATGTGGGGGATTTTGTGCATAAACATTTCAACAAAATCTCAGTTGTGACAACATAAAGTTTCACCTTAATATAAAATGGCATTTTCATCATACATAACCAGTTGCTTCTTCATCTCATGTGTCATTAGTGGTTATCATCATGTGGGTTCAATGGGCTGCAAAGGGGTATTTCATTTGCTAGGTCAGCATGTGCAAATGCTATTTCTTTAACATGGGCAAAGGCATCATCAACAAATAGGTGTAATGTGTTCAATCAGGGGTTAGCATATACTAATGCTCTCAAGGGATTCTTCATTTGCAGAAATTCAGCATGCGCAAATGTCATTGGGGTATTTGTGATAGGCAGTATCAGGGATCAAGCTGGTGGGGTGTATGACTGGTAATGGGGTGATTTATTTTCTCTTTTTTTTTTTCTTCTTCAGCTGCTAACCTCAGGGCAGTCAATGTTTTACAATATTGGCTTATGATCCTCAAAATGTGTGAGGGTGGCATATAAACATAATACATGTCTGGTGAATGGAAGCGTGGAATATGATCAGTTACAAAAGTGTAGATCCATGTTACAACAAAATAGTGTGACACATGTGTTATAGGTAAGGTTGTGTAACATTCTAAATATTTAGAAAATGTCTGTAACTAAATGAGGGTGTCTGTAAACAAAAACATTGTATCATCTGTGTCATCTTTATTTCAATAATCCAAATAAAAATGTCTAACTAGAATCCTCCGTGGGCTGGTCTTGATTTCTTTTTTTTCCTCCGTATTCTAAGGCTGGAAAAAAATTAACTTTCTCAGTGAGGCTTTGACATCTTAGTCTGTAAGCAAGTCATTTGAACTGTCCAAGACTGAAAGTAGAGTACATGGGGAGAGTTAGTACATTGTTAAAAATTAAGTGCACATTCGCGATGACCGTGTTCGGATTTGCGAACACATAAAACACCTGGGCGTGTTTTTCAGAACAGCTTCGCTAGTTCCTTCACCATCTCTAACCTTGCAATGTCCCGACTGCTTAGGCGAGCATCATACTGAGTAGCAGTGGTGACGGGTGTGATAGGCGACGACACTGCATTTGCTGATTGTTGGGACACCGAGGACATTGACGAATGCGGTGATGGTTTTACTGTGGTGAGGGTTTGTATGGCTGGAACATCTGTTGGTTTTGAGGCAGGTATATGTTTCGCCTTGATTTTTCTTCTGACCTGGTTGTGCTGAACGTTAGCACTGGTTACAATGGGCACAGTAATTTTCACACTGTTGTTTTTGACTAGTTGAGATGAGGCTAACACTTCTCGGCTTTGTTTTGGAACATGATTGCGTTTCTTCAGAATCTTTCGTCTGATATAGTTGTGCTGTATACGCGGAATTTTGTTGCTAGGGATTGAGTCATCAGATTCTGTTTTATAGGCGCGTTTGACGCTGGAGCTGACTGGTACAAATAATGTACTATCCGCATCACTGGTTTCAATGGAACTAGCTGTATCAATGTCTGTTTCTTGTTGGTATAATTCTACCATTTTTCTGTCATTATGTTCGTTGGGGTCTGACAAAGCTATGCTGTCTTGTTCTGTTTCGTCTCCATAAAGATCGCTGGTATATGGTTCAACAATCTGCTTGGGTATAGTTTCTTCAGGATCTGATTGTTTTGAACGAGCAATCTTGTTCTTGTGGTATAGCAGTGTTTGGTTTTCACTAGTGTTAAAACTAGAACTGCCTGAACTGGGGGTGTGATAGGTATCAGCTGACGATTTATCACTGCGGGAGTAAGTTTGAGTGTGGATATAAGGTGTTTTCGTGTTGTCATCGTGTGACGTCTGTGGCATGATTTCTTCATTTCTAATGCGCAGGTCTCTGTCTTGTAGTCTATTACGTAATTCAAGTGGTGGGATATCTTCTTCGCTTTCGGACGAGTCTCGTTGTTGTCTTGCTCGATGTATTTCATCTGTGGGTGGTCTGGGTATGTGGTCGTCTTGGTAAAATTCAGAGTCTGTCGTCTCTGACTCTGATATGTCAGACGAATCTGTGCTGGATGGATTATAATTTAGGGTGGCTTTTCTGACTGGTCTTGTATTTGTCGTCAGAGGCGGAATGGGCCGGTGATTATCGATTTTTATTTGTTTTACGTGAGCTTTTGTTTGGTGTTGTTTCTCTTCATTCCAAATAATGAAGTTTACAGGCGTAGTTTGTTTCATGATTTTGTAGCCATCTAACCATCGGTCATCGAATTTTGAACTGCGTACATGTTTCTTGTAGTATACTCTGTCTCCTATTTTGTACGTTGGTAGCTTGGCTGATTTATCATGTTGTTTCTGTTTCTTGTGAAATGCCTTCTGCGTATTTCGTTGTGCAATCTGGTGAGCTTTATACTTTTCTTGAAGGATTATTTCGATGGGGTCTTCTCCCATGTATTTTCTTTGTGGGCGAAGTAGGTTGTCTAACGGAAAGTTTGGTTCTCTTCCGTATAGCATGAGAAAGGGTGACATTCCTGTGGTATCGTTCACGTTTACTCGGATGGCTTCAAGAGCTTGGTTAATGTATAGGTCCCAGTATTGGTGGTTCCCCTTGATATATTTGCTAATAATATCATGTAGGGTGGCGTGCATGCGTTCATTTCTGCCATTTGCATTTGGGCAATAATAAGTGGTTGTAGTATGCTCAATATTCAGCTGGTGTAAGGTGGCTTTAAATGGGTTACCTATAAACTGTTTACCGTTGTCTGAAATGATTCGTTTTGGACAGCCATGCCTGGGAATGAATTCTTGTAAAAAAATTTGCGTGATGGACTGCGATGTGGCATCACTGAGTGGGTAACTTTCTGGCCAAACAGAGTATTGGTCAACTATGTGCAGGAGGTATTTGTTGCCTGATTGGGTGAGTGGGTAAGGACCTGATAAGTCAATGCTCACTGTTTGCATGGGGTAATGGGAAGGTTGCATTTCTTGAAGGGGAATTAAATGTGGCTTCATGTTTCTCAATTTACATGTTCTACAGGTGGCTACATATTCTGTAATGTCCTTGTAGAAAGTTTGCCAATAATACCTTTTCTTTATGACATCAATTGTTTTGTCTCTTCCCATGTGCCCGTTGTTATCATGAAACTGTAGCAGTACTTCTGGGACTAGATGTGCTGGAATGACTTTTCTTAGTGTCCCTTCTTGTTTCTGATCAATATAGTATAGAGCTCCATCCGTTGGGTGTACTGTAAAATCTTTACTTTTTGTTGGGTTTTCTTTCACGTATGTGAGCAGCTTGACAATTTCTGCATCTTTCGCTTGTTCTACTCTCATGTCAAACATCTCTTGGCTTTCTTCTTCTACTTGAGTGGCAGAATCTGAGGTACTTCTTCGACTTGATGAAGTAATTTCATTAATTTCTTTAGCATTATCGTCAATCTCTGAGGATGTGCCATCATTTTTGACTCTATTTGTTTTCACTTCAGTTTCATCATCATATTTAATCCTGGATAAGAGGTCTGCACAGGTGTTCATTTCGCCTGGGATATGTTCGATAGTGGTGTCGTAGGACTGTAAATTCATTGCCCATGTCTGTAACTTCTTTGGCTGTTCTTGTGTTTTGGTGAGCCAGTTGACCAAAGGTTGATGATCAGTTCTTATAATGAGTTTAGTTCCTCTGACGTAAAAGTCAAACTTTTGTACTGCATAGTGAATAGCATATGCTTCTTTCTCAGTGGTGGTCCACCGTTTTTTGTGACTTTGACAATGCATGGGATAGGAATGCAATGGGTTTCTCATTTGGAATGTTTGGTAGGATGGGTGTTTCATCTTCTAGTACAGGTTGGACCAAACAAGCACCAATTGCGTTATCTGAGGCATCGGCGTATAGTATCATGGGCTGAGAAATATCTGGATGTCCAAGCAGTGGGATGGTGGTTAGGGCATTTTTTAGATACTCAAAGGATCTCTGGCAGTCTTCTGTCCATTTGAAGCGTGCATACTTGCGGGTAAGGGCTATCAAAGGCTCTGCTGCTCTGGAGAAATTGATGATGTGGCGCCTATAGTACCCTATTGTACCAATAAACGAGCGTGTTTGTCTCACCGTCTTGGGGCTAGGCATTTCTCTTATGGCTTTGACTTTATCTTCATCAGGTCTGACGCCATGTCTATTGATGACAAAGCCTAAATATTTTGTTTCTGTCTTTAGAAACTCACACTTTGACAGTTTTAACTTTATTTGGTGATGCCTGAGTCTATCAAACACTGTTTCAACCTTGCGGAGGTGGTCTTCCATCGTGCCTGCGGTATGTATCAGGATATCGTCTATGTATGCCAGGGCAAATGGATGTAGACCCTTTAACACTTCATCCATGAGTGACATATATGTTGCTGGAGATCCTTTTAGACCAAATGGCATAACCTGCCAAGAAAAACTTCCCATATGTGAACAGAATGTGGATTTCTGTTTTGCCTCAGGTGTCATGGGGATGCACCAAAAGCCTGACCTTGCATCAAGTGTGGTAAAGTATGTAGACTTTCCTAACGTCGCAAGTAGATCGTCTATCCTGGGGAGGGGGTAGGAAATGACTTTTGTGATTTTGTTAAGGGCACGGTAGTCGCAGCAAAAGCGACTGGAGCCGTCTTTCTTTGTTACGATCACTATGGGTGAGGACCATTGGGAACGGGATCTTTCGATGATTCCTGCCTGTAGCATTTCATTTATAGACCTTTCCACGAGTTCTCTATTTTTCAAGGGCGTGTGATAGGGTTTCATATGTATTGGCTCCTCTGTGGTTGTTTGAATGTCCATTGTGACAGTGTTAGTTCTGCCTAATTCCATGTCATTGAGTGCGAATACATCTTGGTGCTTTTCTACAAACGTTTTCAAACGTTGCTTATTATCTTCTGTGGCATTCAGGGTTGCAAGTAACTGAGCTATTCTCTCTCTGTATTTATGATCTGCTATGATATCTCTGGTCTGTCTTGATGCCTCCGTTTCATTCCCATAATTTTGGGACATTTTTCTTGCATCTTGTGAAAATCTCTGCTCCTGGTATGTGGCTTTCTTTTGCGTAGTTCTTTGCCGTTCATTGGGCTGTGCTTGGTACTGTCTCCTCTGCCATGTACTGTGTGCATTTCCATTTGTCACTGCATTTACTGTATATTCATTTCTTATTATATTTCTGGGGTAGTCGTTGTTGTGCCATTTTTTTTCTGATTATTTCTGCCGTAACTGCGCTTATCTGCGTACGTTACTGTATTTCTTCTGTTTGTGCTATAGGGCTGTCTTCTTTCCCTGGGCGAAAATTTTTCATTCTTTCTGTTTCCAACTTTGCTGCTATAGTATCCTCCTGTGGTATAGTCATATAAGAGTTCTTCCTTTTCTTCGGAAATTTCAAGTGGTTTTGGGACTTTATCATATCCACCTGTTTTTGAGTTATATTGATACTCCATGGGGCATGTATCACTGTCTTGTCGCTTTGGATATCCTCCTGGCAAGACAATTTCTGTTTCTCTGTTACTCTGTGATATACAGCACTTCATCTTTTCTCTTGGTGTGCTGGGGCGCAAAGAATGAGTAATTATAGTCATTTTCATACTGTGGCCTTTCTCTTCTTATGTATGGACTGGTTCGTTTCTGCCATCTGGGTAGGGTATGCTGTGGTGTAACATAACTCTGACTGATGTTACTGCCTTTTTCTGCATAAGCCTTATAACTGTTTACTTTCCGTGTACTTTGGTTATTTGTACTGCGATTTCGTGCATTATGTCCAGTGGGGGTGGTTGAGACAATTTGTGGATGGTCTCTATTGGTTTTGGTTTGTCTTATTGTTGACGTATCCACTTGCGCTACAACTGTGCCTCTTTTTATAGTGGTAGTTTTTCCTGACATATTCAATATCATGATGGGGAAATCTCTGGACTTCGAGACTTCAGCGATTCCCTCTGTAATTTGCAACAATGGGTCATCAATAATGCTTTCTTCTGCTAGGGGCTGTACTTGAATTGATTGCCCTGGTGTTATGTACTCAGAATTTTTTACTCTGCCTTTTGCTATGACCAGGGAGTTTGGAGCCACCGTTATGGGAGCTGTAATCCTTACCAAAGACGCTATGTGGATATCGTCCTGGAGATCTATGTACGTATTGTTGACTTTGATTTTGTGGAGGTCATAGTATATTCGAACTTTGTGTTTGTTAAAAAAATCTCTCCCTAGGATAAGATTTCTAGACATTCCTTTAGTGATGACAAATGGGTGTTCAAAATTTGTTTCGCCTAAGGAAAATTTTAGCCATGCTGTCCCAACTGAATTTAGTCTTTGTCCCGTGACTGAAGCTAGGTGTGTTTTGGACGGTTCAAATCGTACTACGTGTTGGATCCTCTTGAACAGCTGGAACCTAATAAGGCTGATGGATGCTCCTGTATCTACCAGTGCCCTATATTGTTGGCCCTGTATAGACATGATGCAGGAACTGGGGTCCGGATGTATTTTAGTTCCATCATGCAACATTTCTTCATATTGTATTTTACTGGATGGGCCCACTTGACAATTTCTGTTCTGTGTTGTTTCTTTTGTTTTGGACCAGTTTCTGTGATTGTTGCCCTCACTAACGGTCCTGTTTAGTGAGTGGCGCGGCCGTTTCCCTGACGCATGAGGGTTTGAGGTGCGCCTCTGGTATACTGATTTCTGGTGTAATCACGTGGGGGTGGTGCGGGTTGTTGTGGTTGGTAACCTCCTCTTCTGAATGGTGCATTATTGTAATTTGCTCTACAGGACTTGTACCCATGTCCGAGCCTACCGCATGTGAAGCATCCGTTCGGATTGACATTATTGACTTCGTTTTGCCTCTGTGTGGGGGGTCTATAATTGCGAGGCCTATCATCTTGTTGTCGTGGGCGAGTCCATTGCCTCCTGGCATGGTCAACTTCCATAGGCTCATGCTCATCATAGTCCCTATATTCTGGTCGGGGTTCCCTACCTGCTCTTTGTTGGAACCTTCGGTGAAGATTTTCCTCCTGTATTGCTGCTTGGATTGTTTCAGCAATAGTCTTGGTGTCTTTTCTAATAAGATGCCTTCTGATATTTTCCGCTCTAAGGCCATCGGCAAATATCCCCACTAACTGTATTTCTACATCAGGTGTGGTAGGGATTTCTCCGCAAAATGCCTCTTCTGCCATATTGAGGAATCGATCTCCAAAAAGTTGTACCGATTCATCTCTTTCCTGTTTCATGCTTCTAAGGACTGACCAAGCATGCATTTTGTCTATTATTTCCCCATATCTCTGGGTGAGCTCTTTTTTTAGGGACTCGTAGGTTTCTGTGGGGTACTGCTGGGACCTCCTTCTTAAAAAATCAGTCACGTACGAATCAGAACCTAACAGAGCGATTTTCTTTTTTTCTTCATCCGTTGTTGCCTCTGCTAGTGCCGCAAATTTTTCCATGTCAGACAACCATCTTCTGAATTTTTTCTTGTTTCCATCGAACGGCTGAACAATGGATCTAACCTGTGTGAATTTCGCGTAGTTGTCATTTTTCTGTAGGGTTTCAGTAATTTTCTGTAGCGCTATTATTGTTGGTCCTTCCATACTTTGTCTGTCCTGGGGCTGCAGTGGTTGTGTATTTACGGGTTGGTTCTGTGGTTGTTGTTGTTGTTCCACACCCAGCTGTTGAAAATTTTCCATTAATTGATCCATCTTCGCTTCTGCTCTTTTTTTTTTTAGAGGACTGGTCATACGGCACCAAATTGAGATGTGTGGCCGGGTAGGGTAGTGGGGATTGCTGTTTTGAATCGAGAGTATTAGATCTTGATTACTAGCTAGCCTGCTAGAGGTGATGATTTCTCTCTACAGACTTACAGGAATTTACCAGGTTCGGGGACAATCCTCTATGATGTTTTATTTTTAGAGCATATGGTTATTATTTGTGTTGCACCTGCAACGATTAGCTTTGGCATGAACCTTTAATAATTGCTATGATGGCTAACTGCAAACATATGATTCGTCAACAGCATTTGTGTTCAATGAAACAAATGTTTATTCAATTTCCAACAAGAACTGAGTTGAATCAAATGGTGACCACACCAAATTTGCATAATGGCATGTTGACATTCAATAAACAAGCATAAAAAGTCAATGTATTATTTTAATGATGCAATATTCCTTATTGCATCTCGTAATCTTTTCAAGTTGCTAAAACATGGCGTGGCTCTTCTATCCTTCTAGTGTTCCTTCGTTTATTTGTTAATGTGGTCTAGATTTTCACGTTTTTCTTATCTCTTCATTTCAATGAAGAGCCAAACTTTCTTTATTTCATTAGTATTCCTTGGTTTGACTTTCTCTCAGCTTAAGGACCTTCATTCTTGGTAAAAGGTTCAGATATATACCTGGGTTTACAATTCTTTACCCAGTTTTCGAGCGTAGCTCCGTTTCAGTTATGACCGTGGGCTCTAACCGTTATTTCATGCAGTATTTGGCAATACTTACAGTTTTCATGAACTCACAAACAAATTATCACATTCCACATTTCGAAGTTACACATTTGCATTGATTGTGCGAAGTCAATCTCCTCTATAGAATATCACTGAGCAAAGAGACTTACGTCTTGTCTCCACCGCTCTGAATTCATACTGACTAAAAAAATGGCTTCATCTCTCCTGTTCATTCCGGGGAAAAAGAACTCAGCTTAACCATTGGTGGAAAATCACGTGACCAATGCTTAGCTTAAGCGAAGCTACCCTCATTAATGCTTGGCGTAAGGAAGCGAAGCTTAGCCTAAAATAAATGCGTGGCGTTAGGAAGCTAACCTGGTTTAATTAAACATCTGCGCCAAGACTTTTTTAATCTTCTGTTTCTATAAAAATTTATTTTATGTTAATATAGCCTGTATCTAAAAACTTAAGTAAGCGAAAACAATGCTGGCTGTCGCTAAGCACGTTAATTCTGTAACCTGCCGACAATTTTTGGGAAGAGTTTAAGCACTTATTTATAGGCTCGTTAAGCCCCCACCCCTGATTTACTCAGTGGAATTCTCTTATTCAAGTATAGCTCTGTTTAGAATGTGTGTAATAATTGACTGAGACAAACATGCAGTAACTTTAAAATCATCAAATCGAAGTTGATTTTGTAACATTACAAATAACAAAATTTAATAATCACTTTAGTTGTAACAGTTTGAAAATAATTTGAATAGTTATGGATAAAGAAAACCTATCATCTTCGTATTTGGGGATTGCGAAAAGAGTAAGAAGGTTCAGATGGCAGCATATATTTGAACTTAGCCGCCAATGACGGTTCTGTCTTTTCACACTGATCATTCGTCTCTGGTCAAGGTTGTCGGGTGTAGCTCGTCTCCCAGAAACTTCAAGGAAAGTCTACACAGTGTTCTTTGTCTTAAAGCGTAGGCCACTGATCCCGTCTTGTTCCAGAAATAGTACGTTCTGCTGGTATCACCAATAACTGTGATAGAAGAATAGAAAAGAACGCTCTTCTGAGTATGGCGTTCTCCGACACAGTTATGTGTCCCCCTCTTCTATTTCACCATCCCACTTAACTCAGAGTTTACCCTCGATGAGAATTAAATTTAATCCCTCGGGATAAAACTTCTTTTACATTTAAACTGAATAGCTTTAGCTTTACATTGCATTGAAATGAAAAAGGTTAAACGTACAGATATACAGTAATATGTTATACATTTACATCTCCACTGTTTGAAAAGTGTTCACAATATAAATTCATTCGTGTTTCATTTACATTTACACTTGTGGAAAAGTTTGAAACTTCTATTAATTAAAATGAATATTTTCCCATGTGTGGTGAAGTGGGATGTTATAAATATTTATAGGGGACTTAGTGTACTGACTGAGATCAGCTGTGAAGGTATATATATCTAATAAGAGTAGTGTATTATATATAACCTTACTTGCTACCACATATCTATATATCTCAGTCAGAATTATTCTGGAATAGTGTGATGACTACGTTATGTGTCTAGGGTATGTGTATGATGAAGTGTAAGTCACAACAACAGACAGATAAACAATTTAATTTAATCCACTACTCTTAACAACACTGTGACACTCACATACATATAACACTCTATGAGAATATCTTAAAGAAGTCACTCGTAACTTTTCAAATAACAATATGTATTAATTGCTATCATAAAGGCATATGTGTGTCCTGATTCAAAGACAAAGGAACCAGGAATCACAATCAATGTTAATTACAAGTTATGTACAGAATGTATTAATATGAATCTGGTAGTGACATATATTATTAAAAATATCCTATGTGTGTCAGTTGTGTAATAGTAGTATGAGGTAATACTGGTTTTGTTTTGTTCAAGCTCTGTTGGTAGTTGTCATCATGACTTCAATAGTTTGTCTTAAGGAAACTAGTATTGGAGATGTTCTCAGTTCCTGATATTAAGACAATTAATTTCCCCTCTTAATGTTAATTTTACAAAGTCATTTCAAGATGAGGGGACATAATGTTGAGCTCAGCTGGCCAATTCGCTTATCTGGCGTGATGGCGGCAGGAAAGGACTCCTCTGCTCGAATTCTCCTCTGGGTTCAGGAGACACCTCACTGATAGCTAAAAAGACCAAGGAGTATGCTGTCCGACTCTGGATTCAGCAAAGCTCTGACCAGGTGCTGCTCACTACCATCAAGACCACTGTCCCTGAAATCAAGAAGGATGTACCTTCTACTTCATAACTAACTTATACTCTCTTTTACACTGATCACAATACAGCACAAACATTGAGTTCAGAGCGTTAGGCCAACTATCAGCTTCATTCTGAAGTACTTTATACCAGCATTAACCTCCTTAATGGTTACTACGCCTCTGCAATTCCAGCATTATTTCTTTCTAGTCAATCATCTAGGTGTCAGTATACTATTTGGCCATTCCATGCCGTTTTACTTCCCTCCGACACCCTCTGTTCAGGCTGGAGCATTATAGGCTTTATCTCTTGTTTGCCACTGAACTACACATATATATATACAGGCATAAATTAACAATTTACATTCAATTTTCATTAAAAGATACTGAATGGTTCAAGCTTACCACAATTTCATGGAAATAAACACAGATACGTTGATTAGCAATGAATTCTGGCACAATTACTGGCACAAATTTCCATCTGCTTATGTTCCAGGCTTTTATTTTAGCAAAATTGTGAGCTGGCTTCAACGCACTGATGCTTTATCAAGCTTATTTAAACAAGTGGTTTCGAACTAACGCTCCCAAGTGATTATATCCAGCGAGTCTAGCCAATGAGGCCCCGTTTCGACAAGTGTTTGAAAAAATGTTACCTTTCCCCGTTTCCCCTAACAACGAAAGATAGTATTTATAGTCCGACCAATCGTGGTTAGGCTTTCATTTGTTGCGCTCCAATCAATTGGGAGTTTACATGGTAGGCTATTTATGTAACGTAAGGTTTTTTCAAACACGTTATAAAAAAAATTTTATGAGCAGAAATGATTCCATGCTGTCAGACATCCTCACTATTTTATTGTGGGTATAATTTATTAATTCCTGGACTATTTGCGTAACGTTTTACATATTATTTGTCAGCAAGCCCTAAGGAACCCAATTATCCAAATTTAAAAGAGCTACGTGGCTGCGTTCAAAATATGTATTTTCTACCTCCTGTTTCGAAGATGTGATGTCTGGGTACTGTTATGTTTTCAACCGTAAACCCATCTATTGTTATCTTTCCTAATAAGCGTTTTTTTTTATTTATAAACCTAACTCTGGGAAAGGGTAGTGTATTTTATCACTGTCCGTCTGAAAAAAAATTAGTGCATGTAGACTTACACGCGTGATGGCAGCATTTGTGTATCGCGCGACGCGTGTTGCATGCGTTCCTGATTTTCAGCCCTCCCCTCTCTCTTTATCCTTTTGTCCATCTGTTCGTTCGTTTTGGTAACGCAGTGTAGAAAAAGACATGAATGGAATTTAAAATTTAGGTCAACTTGCATATTTCAAGGTTTTTCTTAGAAAGGCAGCACATTTTATTGTGTGTTTGGGAAACGCGTGTATGTTGCAGAAGGCTTATATTTAACGTGGAAACGTTACAATTGCAGACGAAGCATAAAACAAAGGGGATTTCGAGTACTGTCATTGTGACAGCACTGTTCTTTACCATTCTTCTTCCTTTCTTTATTATATGTATTTATTAGGCTTTATATTTACTTGATAATTTATATATGTGGATTAGAATATTCCACGACACCTCCCCTCTTAAAACAGACATTATATGTCAGTCCTTTATTCTATATAATAATAATAATAATAAATTCTTTAAGCGCCAAACACGGCGCATAAGGCAGAAACCAGTGCTCTCCAGGTTGTTCGTTGTGACGCCACTCCTCTTAGCTCTTGCACATTATTTAGGCCCAACGTTCATCCTTCTCTTATTATTGTTCTTCTGAGTGTTTCTTTTGGTCTTCCTTTTTTCCGCTTACCCTCAGGAACCCAAGTGAGCGCCTGTAGTGGTATTCTGTTGTTTTGCATTCGTAGGACATGACCGATATATGACCATCGTCTTTTCCTTATATAGTCGGAGACATATTTCTGCCTAGAGTCTTCTCTTATTTGTCGATTAGTCTTGAATTCTTTCCAACTGATGTTCATGAGTTTTCTAAGACATTTGTTCTCGAATGTATTCAGCTTGTTCTCCAATGATTTTGTTATTTTCCAACTCTCACAGCCGTATGTTAACACTGAGATAACATTTGAATTAAACAGACGAAGCTTGGTATGTATATTCAATGATCGTAATTTCCAAATGTTAGATAATCTATTGAAGGCGCTAGCTGCCAAAGCAATTCTAGTATGGATTTCTCTTGTTGTGTCACCATCCTGAGTCCATTTTACTGCCTAAATAATTGAAACTTTCAACTTTCTGTAGTTTTTCCCCGTTCAAGATGATATCAAAGGTCTCGTTAGAAAAGTTCATAGCTTTAGTTTTAGAGGCATTTATTTGGAGACCAATTTTAACCGAGAGATGACACAAATTATTTATTGCTTCTTGGGATTGTCTTGGTGTTGAACTTAAGAATGCTACATCATCTGCGAAATCCAGGTCCCCCAGGAATTTTCCATTTGTCCATTTTATACCCAATTGTTCATTGTGGGTATAGTTTCTCATAACCCAATCAATAGCTATTCCAAAAAGTAGTGGTGACATAATACAGCCTTGTTTCACCCCCTGTTTCTACTGTAAACCATTCTGTATTCCCTTTATTTGTTCTAACACAACATCTTGCATTGTCATATAGCGCTTTGATTATATTCACATATTTTGTTGGAAAACCATAGATTGTAAGTATCTTCCACAATGATGGGCGGTGTAGACTATCAAAGGCTTTTTGAAAATCGACGAAGGTGATAATAAGTGGCGATTGCCTTTCCACTGATTCTTCTATAATTGTTCTTAGTGTGAATATTTGATCAATACATGATCGTTTCGGCCTGAAACCCGCTTGTTCTTCTCTGATCTTTTCGTCAGCATGCAATTTAAGTCTTTCTAACATCATGCAACATAATAATTTTCCAGGTACTGATAATAGAGATATACCACGCCAGTTATTACAGTCTGATAGATCACCTTTCTTCGGTAACTTTACAATAATACTGTCTTTCCATTGTTGTGGTGGTTGTTCTTCTCTCCATACTTCATTTATAATATCTAAAATTCTCAAGAGGTTGTTGTCATTAACTGCTTTAATCATTTCCCCTGAAATTTCGTCAACTCCAGCAGCTTTAAAATTTTTTAATCTTTTAACGGCTTGTTTGATCTCGTCCAGCGTGAATTCATCGCAAGTTATTGGCAAGGTGGTTGTGGATGTTTCATTATTAAAATCAGGTGTTACTGTTGGTGGTGGTCTGTTTAGCACCTCCATGAAGTGCTCAGCCCATCTCTTCATTTGTTCTTTTTCTGTTGGTATTGAATTCCCTAATTTACCTTTAACAGGTGTTTCCATAGCAGTAGGCTGGTGACATAGTTGTTTTGTAATTTGATAAAGGCACCTACTATTACCAGTTCTTGCAGCATTTTCAGCTTCTACGGCCAGTTCATTGATGAAATGTCTTTTATCTCTTCGAGTTTTTGTCTTCACTTCTTTATTTAACAAGTTATAAGTTAGTTTGCAAGATTCAACTGCATTATGTGTACTTGCCGCTAGTAGTTTAAGTTTTGCTGTTTTCCTTTCTTGTATTTTATCCCAAGTATCTTCTCTCATCCATTTTTTCTTTTTATGTACTAGGTATCCGGTGGTCGCTACAGCTGCTTCTGTCATTGCTGTTCTCAGTTGTTCCCATTTAGTATCGATTGTCTTGGTGGTGATATCGTTGTCAATTTTGCCTAAAGCATCGAAATAGTTGTTCATTTTGACATTATATTCCTTCTTTATATCATTTGATTGCAGTCTGTGTACATCTATTCTTCTATTTTTATTCGGTTGGTATAACTTCTTCAGTTTAATTCTCATTTTAGCTATGCAGAGGTTATGATCGCTTCCGATCTCTGCACCTCTGTATGCTCTGACGTCTTGAACTGATGAGCGAAATTTAGCGCTTATGCAGAAGTGATCTATCTGGTTCTTAGTTCTGCCATCAGGTGAATTCCATGTTATCTTGTGGATATTCTTATGTGGAAAGATGGTTCTGCCACAACGAGGTTTGATATTTCACAAAGTTCTAGAAGTCTTTCGCCATTTTGATTCAAACAGCCTATGCCATGAGTACCGAGATATCTTTGTACTCCATCGTTGTTGTCACCTACTTTGGCGCTAAAATCACCCATGACTGCTATTATGTCATGCTTGGGTATTGTGTTGATGGTACTCTATATACACATAGAGAAATTCATTATTATTTCTGGTGTTTACGGTGATTCTCATCACACGGATGGCGGCTTAAAAAATCCGCTCCCAAATTGTTTTTTCCAGATATATACTCAATGCTAAAATTATATGGAGCCAGAAGCAAAGACCACCGGAGTAACCTAGAGTTTTCATGCTTAGCCTGTGCTAGAAACGATAAAGGTTTGTGATCTGTTTGCAACTTAAATGCCTTCCCATATAGATAAATATTGAATTTCTTTATTGCCCATATTACTGCAAGACATTCTTTTTCGCTAGTTGAGTAGTTGATTTCAGCTTTATTCAACTTTCTGCTAGCATATGCCACTGGGCTTAATTCCCCATCCAATGCATCTGATTTCTGTAGTAAAGTTGCACCTAACCCAATATTACTTGCATCCGTCCTTACTATGAATTCTTGACTTAAGTCAGGTAATTTCAAAATGGGTTTACTTGTGAGCTTTTCCTTCAATTCTTGGTAAGTCATTTCACATTGTGGTGTCCATGTAATGCGATCTGGATGTCCTTTACGTGTCAATTCCGTTAAAGGTGCACATATGGAATTAAAGTTTTTGATATACTTCTGGTAGAAACCACATAATGAGACAAAGGATCTCACGTCCTTCTTGGTTTGTGGTCTCGGGGCTTTCTGTAGTTTTTCTAAATTCTTTGGGTCAGGGGTCATATTTCCCTGATAAACTGTGTGTCCCAAAAATTCCAATTCTTTACATCCAACGCAACATTTGGTTGGTCGGGCTGTTAAATTTGCCTCCCTAAGTCGATTAAACAGCATGTTCAGAGAGTCAATGTGTTCCTCAAATGTTTCTGTTGCTATAAGGATATCATCCATAAAATTTGTTATACAGGGATTATTCAGAGGATCCAATAATTTTCTCATCATTCTAGAGAAGACACTAGGCGCATTCTTCAATCCAAATGGCAATCTATTAAACTCATAGTGTCCTTCTGAGGTACTAAAAGCTAGGTATGGTCTAACCTCAGGCTTTACTGGAATCTGATAATATCCTTTACTCAGATCCACTTTTGAGAAATATTTGGCTTTATTTAGTCTGGCAAACAGCTGATTTGTATCCGGCAATGGATCCACCTGTCCTTCTGTAATAGCATTCAGTCTCCTGTAATCTATACAGAGTCTATGTTCTCCAGAGGGCTTCCTTAAAAGTACAACACCGGAACTATACGAAGACTCACTGTGCGAAATAATTCCTTCCTTCAACAGATAGTCTATCTCTTCCTTCAAAGCTTTCTCCTTAGCAAACGGAATCGAATATGGTTTCATACAGACAGGTGTGGGGTCTAAGTTTCATATCATATTCCAATAGGTTTGTATGCCCTGGTCGGTCTGTTAACACCTCTGCATGATTATTTAGAACCTGTTGCTCTCTCTCTTTCTGAGTTTTCGTTAAATGTGTACTGATTTTCACCTGTGCTGCTGTCTCACAGGGGTGTAATGGATATTCAAATGATGAAAGTGGTTCCTTTTTCATCTCCATGGCGATGGACAAGGTCAACAAGTGTGTCTCTTCCTGATGTTCTCTTTCCAAATATTTCTTCAGGAGATTCACATGATAGATTTTTTCTTTCCCCTTCTTATCTATCTTATAATTTGTTCTAGACACCTTCTCTAGAACTGTATATGGACCCTGCCATCCAATTTGTAACTTATGCTGACTCCCGGGCAAAAGAAGCAGTACTTTCTCTCCCACAGCCAAATTTCTGTCTTTCGCCTTCCTGTTATAATAGGCAGCATGTTTCTTCCTGGCTTGTTTCAAATTTTCATTGGCAAGTTTCCAGCCAGTTTTCAACCGAGTGGTCAGCTCATTCACATATTGGTATGAAGATGTAATGTTTTCCTCTGCCTTTTCATCAGTCCACGTTCTTAACAAAGCTACATATGGACCTTTTATTGTGTGGACCTATTTGTCCATGCACCGGTATGGTCTCTTCCACTCGAAGCTTTATAGTGATGATTTTTCTTCCCAGAATTATCATTCACAAAACGACCGCTACCAATTTTTCTTTTGGGGCTTTCTCCCCTCTTAAAATTCTTGATGAGAGATTTCCTCCCTACATCCTCTTCCTCCAGTTTGTTTAAGTCCGCTTGAGGGATTGTCGGCTTATCCTGGGGTAAGACATCTTTTTGCACTCTCCGCATAGTGGCCATTGTAAAACAGTTAAGTGAAGCTTGTCCGTGAAAAGGGGCTTCCCATTCCATTTGGTCCACTTTATCAAATCTATTTCTCTTTTTATTGTCAGGCCTGATTTTGCCCCATGGCGTGTCCAGGTCCTGATCCATGTTCCCACTTGTGGGTGTTCCCTCATGTGCTATGCTACACCTTTCTACAAAATTCTCAATGTCCCATCTTGCTTTGGGCCAATAATAATTGTGAGCCACCTTTTGAAGGATGGTACCTATCTTCTCATGGTCCCCATCTGGTTTCACATGTAGGCTCCTTATTAAGTCTGCCCTATATCTTTTAGGAAGTACCAGCTGTCCTGACCTTTGGATCTAGTTCCAGTCTTCCTATACATCAACTTGTTTTTCATGTAAAAATCTCCCTTGCCTGGAGTTGTATGACAAGTTGACAATTTTCTGAAACAAGGCTTGAGTGTTTTATCCCCAGCCTGTGCCTTCCTCATCTCTTCTGGAGTGGTATCTAACATAATATCCTCCTCCTGTCTTGAGGTCGACCTGACCTGAAGGGTTGCCATATACACAGGTTTCCTTCTGCAACGGTCAGTGTCATGATTGTCCATCTGACAATTCTTACACCACCTTTTTCCTTGGTTGAAAGATTTTCTTTCATTATATTTCCTTTCATCGAATTGTGGGAATTTATTTTTATTTTCATACCGTGGCCTATCAAATTGGTGCTTACCTTTATTTTGATCCTTAGGATCAAATTTATTAAAGTTCTGTGGTGCCCTAAAGTTGTCCACCTGTTTCTTTTTATTACCTGTTACCTCTGCTTGAGCTGCTTGATACCTTTCAGCAACATTTAGCAACTCATCCAGCCTCTCTGCACCTTGTTCCATGAGAAACTTTCTCAGGTCTGGAGCCATGGACTCTCTTAATTGCTCTATAAGGACCATTTCCTTAAGATCTTGGGTTTTCCCCAGAGAAGTCCATTTCTCCAAGTATGTCTCTATTCGTGCAGAGAACTGGTGATAGGTTTCACCTGACAGTAGTTTAGCATTCCTAAATTTTTTCCTATAAAAATCTGCATTCTTTTCATACCTTAACAAAAGAGCCTGCTTTAGCATGTCATAATTTTCCTGATCACCTCTGCTCATTTTTGCAAAAACTTCATAAGCTGCCCCACGAAGTCCCTGAGATAACTTTAAGCTCCACCTTTCTCTCTCTAACCCATACGTGGTAGCTAATAGCTCATACCTATTCAGGTAGCTCTCTATATCATCGTCTTTCTCAACAAAATGATCTAAATGAAAGTTCATAGCTGAGGTTGAGGCTCCCTGAGTAACCGTAGCATCAGAGGCAAAGGGACTGGCACCATTTTCAGGAGCATGGCCTTGAAACTCAAACTCCCTTAGTCGTAACTCATGTTCCCTTTGTAATCTTTTCTCCTCCTTTTCTGCTTCCCTCTCTGCAGTCAATCTTCTTTCTTCTGCAGCTAATCTTTTGTCTTCTCTTTCTGCTTCCAATTTCTTAGCCTCAGCCTCAATCTGCAACCTCTTAGTCTCAGCCTCAGCCTGTAACTTCTTAATTTCCTTGTCAGCCTCTAACTTTCTTTCGGCTTCAAACCTTCTTTCTTCGCGTTCAATAAATTTGTCACATTCCGTCGTGACATAGGCAACCATAACTTGCCCATCTAATCCTAACTCTTTTGCAGTCTGAACCGCAGCAGATCGAAATTTGGCCAGGTCCGCCATTGTCTATCAGGTAAATTTCTACAATGTCTAACCAACAATTCAAATTCTAAATATATATAATGGACAACACAGGCACCGTGAGCTCAACCTTATTTAATTCCACCCAAGGATACCTTTTAATTCTTATATTCCCTGAAGTGAATTACCCCCAATATTTTTAATAGGGAAAGATTCAAAATCCCAAGAGCGAGACCCCAATATATGTGGTGAAGTGGGATGTTATAAATATTTATAGGGGACTTAGTGTACTGACTGAGATCAGCTGTGAAGGTATATATATCTAATAAGAGTAGTGTATTATATATAACCTTACTTGCTACCACATATCTATATATCTCAGTCAGAATTATTCTGGAATAGTGTGATGACTACGTTATGTGTCTAGGGTATGTGTATGATGAAGTGTAAGTCACAACAACAGACAGATAAACAATTTAATTTAATCCACTACTCTTAACAACACTGTGACACTCACATACATATAACACTCTATGAGAATATCTTAAAGAAGTCACTCGTAACTTTTCAAATAACAATATGTATTCATTACTGGCATAAAGGCATATGTGTGTCCTGATTCAAAGACAAAGGAACCAGGAATCACAATCAATGTTAATTACAAGTTATGTACAGAATGTATTTAATATGAATATTGTAGTGACATATATTATTACAAATGTTCTATGTGTGTCAGTTGTGTAGAAGTAAAATGAGGTAATACTGGTTTTGTTTTGTTCAAGCTCTGTTGGTATTTGTCATCATGACTTCAATAGTTTGTCTTTTGGGACTAGTATTGGAGATGTTCTCAGTTCCTGATATTAAGACAATTAATTTCCCCTCTTAATGTTAATTTTACAAAGTCATTTCAAGATGAGGGGACATAATGTTGAGCTCAGCTGGCCAATTCGCTTATCTGGCGTGATGGCGGCAGGAAAGGACTCCTCTGCTCGAATTCTCCTCTGGGTTCAGGAGACACCTCACTGATAGCTAAAAAGACCAAGGAGTATGCTGTCCGACTCTGGATTCAGCAAAGCTCTGACCAGGTGCTGCTCAGTACCATCAAGACCACTGTCCCTGAAATCAAGAAGGATGTACCTTCTACTTCATAACTAACTTATACTCTCTTTTACACTGATCACAATACAGCACAAACATTGAGTTCAGAGCGTTAGGCCAACTATCAGCTTCATTCTGAAGTACTTTATACCAGCATTAACCTCCTTAATGGTTACTACGCCTCTGCAATTCCAGCATTATTTCTTTCTAGTCAATCATCTAGGTGTCAGTGTACTATTTGGCCATTCCATGCCGTTTTACTTCCCTCCGACACCCTCTGTTCAGGCTGGAGCATTATAGGCTTTATCTCACGTTTGCCACTGAACTACACATATATATACAGGCATAAATTAACAATTTACATTCAATTTTCATTAAAAGATACTGAATGGTTCAAGCTTACCACAATTTCATGGAATAAACACAGATACGTTGATTAGCAATGAATTCTGGCACAATTACTGGCACAAATTTCCATCTGCTTATGTTCCAGGCTTTTATTTTAGCAAAATTGTGAGCTGGCTTCAACGCACTGATGCTTTATCAAGCTTATTTAAACAAGTGGTTTCGAACTAACGCTCCCAAGTGTGTATATCAGCGAGTCTGACCAATGAGCCCCGTTTCGACAAGTGTTTGAAAAAATGTTACCTTTCCCCGTCTCCCCTAACAACGAAAGATAGTATTTATAGCCCGACCAATCGTGGTTAGGTTTTCATTTGTTGCGCTCCAATCAATTTGGAGTTTACATGGTAGGCTATTTCTGTAACGTAAGGTTTTTTCAAACACGTTATAAAAAAAATTTTATGAGCAGAAATGATTTCATGCTGTCAGGCATCCTCCCATATTTTATTTTGGGTATTAATTTTATTAATTCCTGGACTATT
>JAMPIV010020831.1:0-148113 GCA_024509875.1 Oreohelix idahoensis | reverse complement strand
GGGGTGGTGTATTTGTTTTTCAATGGACACCACAATGTGAAATGACTTACCAAGAATTGAAGGAAAAGCTCACAAGTAAACCCATTTTGAAATTACCTGACTTAAGTCAAGAATTCATAGTAAGGACGGATGCCAGTAATATTGGGTTAGGTGCAACTCTACTACAGAAATCAGATGCATTGGATGGGGAATTAAGCCCAGTGGCATATGCTAGCAGGAAGTTGAATAAAGCTGAAATCAACTACTCAACTAGCGAAAAAGAATGTCTTGCAGTAATATGGGCAATAAAGAAATTCAATATTTATCTGTATGGGAAGGCATTTAAGTTGCAAACGGATCACAAACCTTTATCGTTTCTAGCCCAGGCTAGGCATGAGAACTCTAGGTTACTCCGATGGTCCTTACTTTTGGCTCCCTATAATTTAGCATTGAGTATATATCTGGAAAAACAAATTTGGGAGCGGATTTTTTAAGCCGCCATCCGTGTGATGAGAATCACCGTAAACCCCAGAAATAATAATAAATTTCTCTATGTGTATATAGAATAAAGGACTGACATATAATGTCTGTCACTTCAATAGGGAAAAAGTCGCAATCAAATTTATTTGTCTGCCCCATAAAGAC
This sequence comes from Oreohelix idahoensis, assembly GCA_024509875.1. Taxonomy (NCBI): domain Eukaryota; kingdom Metazoa; phylum Mollusca; class Gastropoda; order Stylommatophora; family Oreohelicidae; genus Oreohelix; species Oreohelix idahoensis. Next base: position 147,489 of record JAMPIV010020831.1, on the reverse strand, counting down.
GCCAATAGGCGTTTTAACCAAGGCAAAGATAAACCAATCTGGGAACTAGGCGTAATGGCCAACTGACTGCTTTGAATTATTAAAAACGAAAATGCAAAGAATATACAAATAAATTAATTATTAGTAAAGAGTGGAAAATGTCGTGAATATTCTAATCCCCATATATAAATTAAAACGTAAATGCAAAGCCTAACAAATAAATTTAATAAAAGGAAAGAATAATGGTAAAGAACAGTGCTGTCACAATGACTGTACTCGAAATCCCCCTTGTTTTCTACTTCGTCTGCAAATTGTAACGCTTTCACGTTGATAGTAAAAGCCTACTGTATTATTACCCGCTTTCTTCAATGAAACGTGTACTGTATTTCTTGGAAAAACCTTGAGATACGCAAGCTGATCAATGACCTAAATTTAATATTTCATTCATTCCATTTTATACACGGCGTAACTAAAAGACAGATGGACTAAAGGATAGAGAGAAGGGAGAGGCAGAAAGCAAGGACACATGCACTAACTTTTTTTCAGACGGACAGTGATAAAAACACTAACCTTCCCAGAGTTAGGTTTTAAAAAACCTGGAAAACGCTTATTGGGAAAGATGACATTAGATGGGTTTACGTTTGAAAACATGACAGTACCCAGACACCACATCGGGATTGAAGCAAACAGGAGGTGGTAGAAAATGCACATTTTGAACGCAGCCACCTAGCTCCATTAAATTCGTATATTTGGGTTCCTTAGGGTTTGCTGACAAAGAATATGTAAAACGTTACGCAAATAGTCTAGGAATTACTAAGTTATGGCCAAAATAAAATAGTGGGGGTGCCTGACAGCATGAAATCATTTCTGCTCATAAAATTTTTTTTATAACGTGTTTAAAAAAACATTACGTTACGGAAATAGCCTACCATGTTAACTCCTATTTGATTGGAGCGCAACAAATGAAAGACTAAACACGATTGGTCGGACTATAAATACTATCTTGTGTTGTCAGGGGAAACGTGAGAAAGGGGTACTTTTTTTGAAAAGATGTGTAGACATGGTTTGATTGGGTAGAGCTGCGAATATACTCAATTCAGAGCGTCTGTTCATTGCCACATCTTGTAATAAACCTACTAAGAAGCAGTGCGTTGAGCACCAGTGTATATTTTTTTTATAAAATAAAGCCTGGGACATCGGCAGATCGGAGTTGTGCTATATTCATTGCCAGTCAACGAAACTGTTTATTATTATTTCCATGAATTGTGGTAAGCTTGAAATATTCAATATCTTTTAATGAAAATTGAATGTAAATTGATAATTTATGTCTGTATATATGTGTGGTTCAGTAGCGAACATGATGTAAAGCCTATAGTGCTCCAGCCTGAACAGAAGGTGTCGGAGGAAAGTAAAACTGCATGGAATGGCCAAACAGTACACTGACACCTAGATTATTAACTAGAAAGAAATAATGCTGGAATTGCAGAGGCGTAGTAACCATTAGGGAGGGAAATACTGGTATAAAGTATTTCAGATGAAGCTGACAGTTGGCCTAACGCTCTGAACTCAATGTTTGTGATGTATTGTGCTCAGTGTAGAAATGGAGTAGTAAATTAGTTCTGACGACGTAGAAGGTACAACCTTCTTGTTTCAGGGACCGTGGTCTTAAAGTTATTGAGCAGCACCTGGTCAGAGCTTTGCTGAAGCCAGAGGTGGACAGCATACTCCTTGGTCCATATATAGCAACCAGTGGGGTGGCTCCAGAACTCATTAAAGTAATCGAGCAGAGGAGTCTTTTACTGCAGTCATCACGCAAGATAAAGAGTGTGGCCATGGAGCTCAACATTATGTACCCCCATCTTAAAAATGACAGTTTAAACTAAAATTAAGAGGGGAATTTTATTGTTTTATTACCAGGAACTGAGAACATCTCCATTACTAGTTCCAATAGAAACAAACTATTGAAGTCATGATGACAAATACCAACAGAGCTTGAACAAAACAAAACCAGTATTACCTCATATTACTACTACACAACTGACACACACATAGGATACCATTAATAATATATGTCACTACAAGAATCATATTAATAAATTTCTGTACATATAACTTGTAATTAAAATTGATTGTGATTCCTGGTTCCCTTTGTATTTGAATCAGGACACATATACATTCATGACAGCACTGAATACATATTGTTATTTGAAAAGTTATCAGTGACTCCTTTAAGATATCCTCTTAGAGTGTTTTATGTATGTGAGTGTCACAGTGTTGTCAAGTGTGGTGGAATAAATTAAATTGTTTATCTGTCTGTTGTTGTTATGACTTACACTTCATCATACACATACCCTAGACATATAACGTAGTCATCACACTACTCCAGAATAATTCTGACTGAGGTATACATATGTGGCAGTAAGTAAGGTTATCTATAATACACTACTCTTATTAGATATAGATACCTTCACAGCTGATCTCAGTCAGTACACTAAGTCCCCTATAAATATTTATAACATCCCACTTTACCACAGAAGGTTAAGGCGGCCGGCGTGATGCTGACCACATCACCATTAGTGTGCCGATGGTCAAGAAAATATGGGCCTAACACCATATTCCCAGTATGCCTCAAGGGGCGTGTAACGTGATCCTTGACCTTGACCTTTTTACAACATGCCAGAGGGGGCAGTTCTCCTACTCCTTTGTCTCCTCCGAGACCCCTCAAGGAACAACATGGAGCTTTAATAATTACGATAACTAACAAAAACCTTCCTTACCTTCAGTAAATGAGGAATTGCCTGATTCTGAACCAAAGACTCAGCAAAATCTGGCACTTTTGACAGCTCTTGATGACTAATCTGGCTGGCTGGTAGATTGTTGAAGATAAACACTTTAGCTGTAGTCCGAATTTTTTGTTTTTGTTTTAGTCAGATATTTGAATGCAAAGGCTTTGGGTTGTGTTTTTTTTTGCCTGATTTTTTATTGGATACCTGTGACCCTAACGATTCAGATGAAACAGCTGGGTTTTAGGAACATCCACGTTTATTTTTATTCACACTACAAAGTTATTCAACTATGTAAACGACTAAATTGAGCATTAAAGGACGACAAAGCTGAGAGACTAGTACTTAAGGGCCGATTTTCCGAGGTGCTCCTGATGGGAAACTAATTCTTTTGGGGCCATGTATCGTGACTACATTTTTGTTCTGTTTTATAACAATTTTGTATGTTATTAATCCTCACTCACTTCCCTATGCAACGATGTATAAAATTACCGTCTATAAAACTTGAACTTACCCTTAAACTATTTGAAAAAAGAAAAAGCAACAGGAAATTAATTACGTCAAACATGGGAAAACAACCGTGACCATTAAGAGTTATGATAAAGGGAATCTGCTGTAAAACTGGGGGAAAAAATTATGACAAATAGGTACAGAGTCAGTTTTACAACAGAATGTTACACCAAAAACATGGGACTTTCTTAGGTTTACCCTTCATTAGCCATAGTAGTCACAAACATGAGACAAATATTAAATAATCTAGATACATACAAAATTCTACACTATGGTTTATTTCTTATCCTTTACCTGGGTCTTTCATCTTAACCTATTAGTCTATTTTTTTGTCCACGTGTTAGTAGTGTCCAAAAGAGCACGCAGAAAGAAAACACCAGAAAAAAAAAAAAAGCAACTGAGGGCTATCACCTCAGGAGCACATTCTCACTGTCAGTCATGACTGAGGGCTATCACCTCAGGAGCACATTCTCATTGTCAGTCATGACTGAGGGCTATCACCTCTGGGGCACATTCTCATTGTCAGTCATGACTGAGGGCTATCACCTCTGGGGCACATTCTCATTGTCAGTCATGACTGAGGGCTATCACCTCAGGAGCACATTCTCATTGTCAGTCATGACTGAGGGCTATCACCTCCGGGTGCACATTCTCATTGTCAGTCATGACTGAGGGCTATCACCTCAGGAGCACATTCTCATTGTCAGTCATGACTGAGGGCTATCACCTCTGGGGCACATTCTCATTGTCAGTCATGACTGAGGGCTATCACCTCAGGGGCACATTCTCATTGTCAGTCATGACTGAGGGCTATCACCTCAGGGGCACATTCTCATTGTCAGTCATGACTGAAGGAGCTACTACTACTGAAGTGTCCTTTGCCTTTTTCTTTTAATCTGTCTCTATTTCTTATCTTTATTTCCTATATGTGACATTGGCTAATGAAGGGCAAATGCTGAAATGCTTTGTTTTTTTTTGGTGTATTGAATCAGTCCGTTATAACTAACTATGTACCTATTTTTCACGTTTTTTTTTAAATTATGGACCTTAAATTTAAGAGGGTGTACAGGCCTGGCAACCTCATCATATAAAACAAGCTGCTACAGAAACTAGCATGGCAGAAGCATATCTTTGATGCAGGGTTCCAGCAAGGCTCCAGCTGCAGTGGTAGCTCTAGTTCCATAATGAGCAAATAATGAGACGAATGAACCAATAATAATCTCTTAACCATTCATCTCCTTACTTGCTATTACTAAATAGAATACTGTGTGGCAAGATCACCAATATGAAACTGATGACATGAACCAGACAAGTCCCAGTGGAACAAGTGATGAGAAGATGCAGGCACTGGAAAGCATAGGCACAGAGGAAACCTGCTGATAGCATTACCAGGCAATCTTTATTCTGGAATCCCCAGGGTAAAGAGAGGTAGAGGAGAAGAGGACTTTTTCAGGCCATAAATTGAGGATTCCTCAGCAAGAGAGAGGTTGGTAAGAAAACGAAAATGGTTGTATACCGCTCCACCTATGTCTTGACATATGGATGCCAGTCATGGGCAATGACTACAACCCATAAAAGCCAGATCCAAACCTCAGAAATGAGGTATCTGAGGAAGGTGGTTGAAGTAACAAGAGACATGGTCCGCAACCAGACGATACGTCAAGGCCTAAAATCCCACCCCCTGCAGACCCAAGTAGAACAGTCTCAACTAAGATGGTTTGGCCATGTCTGCAGAATGGGAGAAGATCGGCTACCACGACAAGCATGTGATCCAGACCCCCAGGACGACCCAGAGTCCGCTGGGAGGACAACATTAGACAATCTTTGAAGGACCGAGGACTAGAATGGAACCAGGCCAGGAGGAAGACAGCCGATAGGATAGTCTGGCGCTCTCTCTTCCAAACCTCTACACCTCACGGTAGAAGGGGAACGACTAAGTAAGTAAGTAAGTAAGTAAGAGGAGAAGAGAACTGAAAACACACATTAAAAGGATAAAGATGACATGGAAAGACCTTGAACAGATGGCACAGGATACGAAGGTTTGGAGTGCACTGGCTGAGGCATGTGGCTCACCTGGGAGCTAAAAGGTAATGATGATATTGCTACCTGTCTCAGGTGTGACAACAGCTCTACAAGTTCATAGTGTCACCTCAGTCAAAACAGATTATAAGAACCACTTCCTTAAGGCGAGCATCCGATAGGCAGAGTAGTACAGCACGGGTCTTTCATGGCAAAGGTACCTGTTTAAAACCCAGAGGCATCAAGCTCGTCTACCCATCTGTAAATGGGTGCCTGACTCTGCTCTTGATTTAGAGAAAGCAAAGACAGTTAGGAAGGCAAAGGCAGGGAGGAAGTGAACTGGTCACCCCCACCTCTCAAAGCTGGACCTACTATAGTGAAGTCTCAAACACTTCCCTCCTCATCAGCAGTATTCTAGGCTACTACCTTTACCATACATCCTTAAAATTCCAGAACAGTATTGCCACAATCTTCTTTGCTGAAGAGTTCGTTTGAATTTCCTTTGTGGAGAAAATAATGGGTGGTCCTGTGTAGCAGTTTATTTCATACATTCAGGTTGCCAGTCCTGTGACATGTCAGCCTTCCTGTTTTGTCACCATCATCATTATTTTTCGTTTGTGCTTTATATAGAGCATGGAGCCACCACTACAGATGGTCCTGCAGGAAGCCTGCACAAAGCAGTTACATGCTCTTGCGGCGGATGTTAAGGTATCCTGATTGTTTGAGTTTTAAATTACCAGTAAAAGTAAATTGACTTTTTGTTAGATATTATGTCTGCTAGTATTGATGTGATCACCCAAGTGGCTAAGTGGTTCGAGCGCTTCCCTCTCGTGGCAAAGTTACGGAGTATTCTGGAATGAAAACCTGACAGGATCATGCTCCAGTTTCACTAGCTGTAAATGGGTTACCTTAGAGAAAGACCAAAGAATACATGGAGAAGTGAACTGGGGACAGACAAGAAAGGGGTGAAGGAGACATGGACAGACCTTGAGGTTAATGACCTGGGACAGGAAGACTTGGTATAGGCTTTATGCTCCTTAGGGAGTTCAAAGGTGAAAAGATAAATGGATACCTGACTATGCTCTTGAGGAAGGGACAGGCAGCATGAAAGACAACTGGCCACACCACCTCATAAAGCTGGACCTATTATATTGAAGTCTCTAACACTTCACTCCCCTAATGCAGTTTCTGCTATGGTTTGGTTTGAAGGACTACTCCATCTGTGCTCCGATCTCCGCCCTTAGATCACACAAGGAGGATCTCAGCACAGTGCTCGAACTCCGTAGCACCGGCGAGAATCCCAATGTGTGTTAGCCTATATAGGAATCACACATTCTATAGGCTAAATATTAATTTAAGAATTATACATTTCTGCCATGGAACTACCTTTAACGTTTTAAATATTGATCCTCAAATTATATCCTTCATAGCTGCAATTAAAAAGATTTGTTTTATGCTCCTTACAACTTTTGCCGATCATGTACTGGCTGTCAGCAAAGAGTAGTCCATATTTTAAGTCAAATGGTTGCATACTTTGCCTCATTGGCAATCTTTTCTACACATATTATAAATATCACTGTGCCTAAACCTGTCTTACTCAAAGGGTCAACAGTGTAGTGTTATGATTTATGTATATAAGTTAGGCAATGCCCTCTTCACAAGTACTCGTAAGGTTCACGATACACAGGTCACAAAATAACACTTGATCAGCTTGCCGCCATCAAACTTTATAATTCTAACGATCGTACATGTATAGTTTCGTATTTTAATGTATTCTATTACAACACTTCAAAATGTCAACGTTGGTTCTTAAAGCACTTTTATAATCATATACAGTAGGGCCCCGCTTTTCGGCATTCCACAAATATGTCGGTTTTCATTTATATACATCTTCATTATGTTCGGCCTATGTTCAAGTCTTTCGGCATTTTTCGGCATGACGTGCTCAGCAGCTAGGTCCGAGAATGGCTTCGGATGTCATTTTAGTGTCAGTAATTCAGTCTGTTTGCAGATTTTGTGCGCAAATCGTCTCTCTGTGTTCTCGAAGTTTTCCACTTTCAAACTTTTTAAATTTATTATATTATGTATACCATTTTTAAAAAATTAATTACAAAGGCATCTGAGTGTTGTAGTGATAAAAAGAGAAGTTTGGAATTGGTAGGCCTAATATGCAAGTTTTAAAAGACTATGTTCCGCTTTTTTGCGGAGATCTGGAACCTAATCTGCCGTGTGAGCGGGGCCTTACTGTACCTCTTTATTCTTTCTTTTTTTAAATTACACCAGTCAATCTCCCCAGGAGCATACACTTTACAACAAACTTAAACCAGGTCATCCTGTCCCGTGACAAGATCTTTCCACATCTGTTTCACCCCTTTAATGTCTGTCTTCAGTTCTCTTCTCCGCGCGTTCTTTTGTCTCCCTTTACCTTGGGAACTCCAGAACAAGGACTACCTTGTAAAGCTATCAGCAGATTTCCTCAGTGTGTTTCCAGGCTGCGTGTACGGTACTGCAAATATAAGAAGTGATCTCCACGTGTTCCATATTATAAACAGCGGGCCGAAGATAAGAGGTAAAAAATTTACGCACTTTACCCTAATTTATAGATTTTAATAACATTTGTATTCATAGATATAAAGTTCATATCATCAGTATCATTATCATGAGCCTTCAGCTCCCTAAGGAGCATAGGCCTTTAACAAGCTCATGCCAGGACTTCATGTTTTGTGCCATCTCTTCAATATGTTCCATGTCTTCATCCCTTTCGTCTGTCTCCATCTCCCTTCACCATCATTCGCAATGATTGGAGAAATACCATATCACTTTCGCATATCGGCAAAAGTTCATATTATTGGGAACTGAAAATACTATATATCCTAATTATAACCCATCAGAGGTTGAACGGGATATTTCTCATCATCAAGTTAAAAATTTTTTTTTTAATTTGTATGATGATTTAGGTCTCCCTTGACCTCACTTGTCTTGGGGACAACAGAACATAGACTACCGTCTAATGCAGTGTTTCTTAACCTTTTAGAGCTCACGCACCCCTTTACAGAAATTTAGGAAGCCTCGTACCCCCTTTACAGCATCTTAAGAAGCCTCGTATCCCTTTACAGAAGCCTCGCACCCATTTACAGCATCTTAAGAGGCCTCACACCCCGTTACAGCTGCTTAAGAAGCATCGCACCTCATTATCTTCTAACTCACAAAATATGCCAGGAAAGCGAAAAAAGAGATACAATTATGTTTTGAGAAAACGTGACTAAATTTTTGGTATTGAATTCACGTTGTCAATCATCTATTTTGTACAAATACATTTGAGTTCTGTGTATTATATTGTGCTTATGATGACTCGCCTTCAGGTCTCACACCCCCTGAAGGTAAGTCTCGCACCCCCAGAAGGTAGGTCGCACCCCCTGAAGGTAAGTCTCGTACCCCCAGAAGGAAGGTCGCACCCCCTGAAGGTAAATCTCGTACCCCCAGAAGGTAGGTCGCACCCCCTGAAGGTAAGTCTCGCACCCCCAGAAGGTAGGTCGCACCCCCCCCCCAGAAGGTAGGTCTCGCACCCCCCCCCCCCTGAAGGTAGGTCTCGCACCCCCAGGGGGTACATACACCCCCGGTTAAGAAGCACTATTCTAATGCTATTAACAATGTGTGACTAATCTAATGCCAGCGTGTTCTGCTGTCCTATTATTCTGCCTGTACTTGCCTGGCTCTTGTCATCAGTTCCATATAATCTAATAATTTAACCATAAATAGAAATACATTATGTGACAATTCACACAGTAAATTACCTGAATTTCTTGCCTCTCTATGACATTGAGGATAGTTTGAAGAGCTGGAATTTTAGCATTGTCTTGTATAGAATTCCGTGCAACTTTTACCATCGCCTGCACACCACCATTATCATAAAATGCTTTCCATTCAGGACTGAATTATAAAAGAAAGAAGGATAATATTAATATTTTATTACTTACTTACACAGAGTTTCCTCTTCTACCACGAGGTGTAGAGATTTGGAAGATAGGGCGCCATACTATCCTATCGGCTGTCTTCCTCCGGCCTGGTTCCATTCTAGTCTTCGGTCCTTCAAAGATTGTCTAATATTGTCCTCTCAGCGGACTCTGGGTCGTCCTGGAGGTCTGGACCCTAGCTCTTAGTTTCCCATACTTGTCGTGGTAGCCGATCTTCTCCCATTCTGCAGACACGGCCAAACCGTCTTAGTTAGGACTGTTCTACTTGGGTCTGCAGGGGTTGGACCATTTTCTTGTTAGGCCCACCTTGACTCAGATACCTCTTAATATCGTCATGTGGTTTAAAACCCAATGGGTATGATCACCAATAATAATGGCTTGTCACAATGACGATTACGGAAATTATCTTATCAATAAAAGTTGAACAGGAAATCAGATGAGATCTATTTGTTGTTGCCCTAAAGACGCCGCTAGGCGTGATGGGAAACTACAACAGAGAAAATCAATCTGCTGTTGCCCTTTAAGACGCCACAAGGCGTGATGGCCTCTGACTGCTTGGTCGGTCTTTGGCTAAGGACGGAAGAAGAGAAGAAGAAGATATCGTCTGGTTGCGGACCATGTCTCTTCTTGTTACTTCAGCCACCTTCCTCAGATACCTCTTAATATTTCATGTCGGTATAAAATAGACAAGTATCATAAAACAATATAATGTGTTTAAATCAACATCCAGTGGGTAAATGACACTTCAGAGTATAAAACGCGTCATATTATCTTATCAATAAAAGTTGAACAGGAAATCAATTTGTATTTTAGAGATACATACTCACGCACAGGGCCGTAGATAGGATTTTATTAAGAGGGGGGGGGGGGGGGGGCCATTGGACCTAGAGGCCTGCCATCTTGCGGGCTGCATGGGCAATGTAATTTTTTAAAAAAGTTTAATGCACTATTTTGATACCGGTACCGTATAATGTACCCCTCCCCCCCGTATCTACGGCCCTGCTCACGCAGGAGCGTCCGATTGACAGAGTGGTTAGAGCGCTGGTCTCTCGCGGCAAAGTGCCAAGTTCGAATCACGGTACCGACCTTATCATGAGGTCTACTCACCTGTCAGCTATTGTAAATGGGTACCTGAGAGTTTCATTGCAGTCGGGAAGGAAATTCAGGCTGCCTGGGTTGACCTGCCCTCTCTGAGGAACCTACACTGGCTGTAAGTGGTCCTACCCACCTCTCGATGCTGGATTTAGTATGGTGAAGTCTCTAACACTTCTCTCCCTTACGGCAGTATCCGCTATGGGACTACCTTTACCTTGATACTCACGCAGAACGTGTTTCCCGGGGACCTCTGACAAGCACAGAAAGAATAGGACTAATGCATCCTTAGGCATGTCGTAGAAGGCGACTTATATAAGGTTGGGCATTGGGCTGGCAACCTCATCATGTATAAATATATAAAATCCCAGCTTTTTCTGTCAGTGCGTAACGCTAAGGGATGCAACTGTGGTGGAAAGTTAGACATTAATTGCACTGTTTCCCTTATATGTACTCTCCCGTAAAAAGTAACACTTACCAAAGATGAATGCGTAAATGACTGTGTGTACAAAAATATATTTATAGAATGTGTGATCCCGTATACACACATTGGGATCCTCGCTGCTGCTACGTAGTTCGTGTACTGTGGTGATGCACAGTGGGTTTTTTTTACACTAGTGTAAAATAATTTGCCACTGAAATCACCACTGCAAGATCATGTGACTGCAGTTGTGGCTCCATGTTCCATAAGGAACACAAAGGAAAAAGATGATGATGAAGATGGTAGTAATAACAACAATGACCAACTTTATGCCAGTCCCTGCTGATCTCTCCGTCAGAGCTCTCACACACTTTCCAGCAGCTTCAACCTCTTCCTCCACATCAGATACCAGCATCTTCAGCAAGTTACGCCACACTGGAAGACTGGGCAGGTCCAGAGAAATAAAGTAGCGAAGCAGGGAGACTGACTCCTTGAAAGCACATATCTCCACAGCTCCATGATTCTGGGAGTCCACCGCGCTGACCTGAGGCACCAAAAGGCATGGTAAGTAACTGGAAACGTCGCCCGTCTGTTTGCAATATGAGGTCGTCCACGTATGACGTCACGCAATTTTGCCATTTTTTTTAAAGGCACCCTCCTTCTATAATCACACTTTGTCACAAAATGCTGACCTCCCTCCCCCTCACTGCGTGATGTCATATGTGGACGACCCCTATATATATATATATATATATATATATATATATATATATATATATATATATATATATATATATATATATATATATATATATATATATATATATATATATATATATATATATATATATATATATATATATATATATATATACTGTGGCTAAAATGGTAAATGTTACAAACATACCCATTGTCCGTTCCTTCCGAAAAGTGGGTGACATGTGTTCACTATAGTCACGACTTGCACATGAAAAGCAAATTTCAGCAATGTTATCAACAGGCTTTGCCATAGGAAGCATTTTCAAACATGCATTATTTCCCTTTCCACCACTTACATTTGATTGACCTTGGAGGTACACACACGTAACACAGATTTGATTTATTGTCAGATTAACAAACACTGTTTAAGCATGCAACAAAATGCAGCAAAACTTTTTTGACTGAGTGTTCAGGTTTAAAAAAAAACAACTTAGTTGAAATGACCTAAAAATTAAAAGTGGCCTTTAACTTTTTTTTAGCAGTACCGTATATATACAGTCATGCGCCGCATAACGTCCGTCCGACCGCATATACGTCCGTGGTCCCATAAGGTTATAATAGAGTTCAATAGTTCAGAAATCCCGATCGGAGAACAGGACGAAGCGGACGTAGCGAAAACAACAGCTTCCCGCAAGCAACACGTGTATCTCATGTCTCTTGTATACAGTACAAAGCGATTGCGATGCCAGGAGTATAATGGTACAGTAAATATAAAACCTATAATACAGTACATATGTCTTGATAGTCATAATAAACGCCCACGTTACTGGCCTATGTATGTACTGTACTGTACTTACTATCGTTATTTTAATGTGAACTTTCGAAAATACATTACCGTGAAGTGCATCATGGCTCCCAAACGCAGCAAAACTAGTTCTAGTGATAGCAGCAGCAAAAGACAAAGGAAAAGTATCGATTTGGAAGTGAAACAAAAGGTAATTAAAAATCACGAAGGTGGAAAACCAGTGAATGCTATAGCTCGTGATTTGGGCATGTCGCACTCGACAGTCACGACGATCCTTAAGAACAAAGAAAAAATTCTCCAAGCTGTTAAAGGATCGGCTCCACTGAAAGCTACAAAGCTTACGAAAATGCGAGAGGGACCTATATCAGATATGGAAAAATTGCTAATGACCTGGATTGAGGGCCAAACACAGAAGCGAATCCCTCTCAGCACGTTGACGATCACTGCTAAAGCACGAAGTTTGTTCAAAATGCTTAAAGAAAAAGCAGGACCAGACTACAATTTCGAGTTTAGTGCTAGTTCTGGGTGGTTCAAGCGCTTCAAACAACGTTTTTCGCTGCATAATGTGAAAGTGAGTGGTGAGTCTGCGAGTGCTGATGATAAGGCAGCAGAAGATTTTGTCGAAACCCAAGATAAACTAATTGTAGAGGGAGGTTATTTGCCGCAGCGAATTTTTAATATGGACGATACCTCCTTATTCTGGAAACGAATGCCTGAAAGGACCTTTATCCATAAGGAGGCCAAGTCAATACCAGGTTTTAAGGCTTTTAAAGACAGTACATTAGCTGAAATACAGTATTGTATGTGTACAGTAGCTTGGCTATTTAGTCAATACAGGTACACTACAGTATCCCATATAACTTTGCTAAGTATAAAGTATGGTGTTCGCAAAACGTCCAAATCGCATAACGTCCTATTTCACAGAACGTATCGTGGACGTTAAGCGGCGCATGACTGTATATATATATATATATATATATATATATATATATATATATATATATATATATATATATATATATATATATATATATATATATATATATATATATCCTCGTGTAGCTCGTGGAGAAGGCAACAGAAGAAAGACATGAAAGGGATAAAGAAGACGTGGATAAAGCTTGACTGGATGGTGCCGGAGAGGAAAGTTTGGCGTGAATTTATATAGGTCTGTATCCTTTTATTCGAAATCCTCGGGAACAGCTGTGTTTCGGTAACCGGATTTTATCGGTTTTAAGATGTCGCCCAAATCGCGTTTGAAAAGTAACTTAGATTGCGCTAAAATAGCCCAAATTCCCCTAAAAACGTTTTCGGAAAATATTTAGAAATCATTTAAATTGTGCTCGAAAAGGAGCCAGAAAAAACTTTCGATTTTCAGAATATTTCGGTTTTCGAGTGTTCGGATAGAAGGATATAGGCACATAGAAGGAATATTTTCCACAGGGCGATGAATGAGTATTTGTGTGTGTTTTTACTGATGGTCTTAAAGCAAGAAAGGTTTCGAAAAGTAAAATAATTGTGGCTTTATTTATTTATTTTTTTTAAACTTTTGTTTAGTTACTGTTTTAACTCAACAGTCACTGTTTATACGTTTTGTTTCATTTGACTAACACTTGAGTTTCTGTATGTATATGTGCTTCATTGACTATAAGAAGGCTTTTGACAGAGTCCATCATGAGAAAATAATTGGATGCCTCAAAGACATAGGTATTGATGGAAAAGATATAAGAATACTCAGTAACCTTTATTGGGAGCAAACTGCCACAGTAAGATCGGGAAGGAATTATTCACCATAACATAGACATAAAAAGAGGTGTCAGACAAGGTTGTGTGCTGTCCCCCTGCCTATTTAATTTATACACCGAAAAAATTTTCAAACAGATACAGGAAATACCAGGACTGAACATCAGTGGAAGGTCAATAAACAACCTTAGATATGCAGATGATACCGTGTTGTTAGCTGAAAGCGAACAGGAGTTACAAGAACTAGTGAAGCATGTGAACAGTATAAGTCATGAAAATGGACTCGACATTAATATTGAGAAAACAAAAACTATGATAATTAGCAAAACAGACGATAAACCCACATTAAATGGGAAAATCCTGGAACAAGTCAAGAGCTACGTATATCTTGGTCATATAATAACAGAAGATGGCAGATGTGAAACAGAAATCAAAAAGAGAATAGGAATGGCCAAAGCTACATTCAACAACATGAAACATATACTGACATCCAAACAATTATCTCACAAATTAAAACTGAGAATCATAAAGTGTTATATATATTCTGCATTTCTGTATGGTGCAGAAACATGGACGATGAATAAGCATTTGGAAGAAAGAATTGAGGCTCTTGAAATGTGGATATATAGAAGACTGGGGCGTATCTCATGGAAAGAGATGAAAACAAATAAGGAGGTCCTAGAAAATCTAGCTATCAAAAGAGAACTAATGAGGGAGGTAAAAGTTCGGCAGCTAAAATACTTTGGCCACATAAAAAGACATAACACCTTGCAGGAGACCATAACAGAAGGGAGAGTTGAAGGTAAACGTGCAAGGGGAAGACCGCGCTATAAGTGGGAAGATAACATCAAGAGATGGACAGGAAAGAGTCATCAGAGTGCACCACCAAGACAAGAGACAGAAGACGTTGGAGATCCATTATAGCCAACCTTCGTTGTGGAGATGGCAACTGATGATGATGATGATGAGTTTCTGATAATTTATTTGGGCCCTACAGGAAATCTGTCATAAACGTGTGCAGAGTGTCTAGAGGAAAATAATATAGGAGCATTTCCTACTAAAATGTAAGACGTGTGAACAACAGAGAAAACCAATATTAGATTATTTACCGGAATGTAGTTCATCCATAACTGTGTAACAGGTGTTGAGAATAGATACCTAAAGAATTACACAATATAGTAAAACAGTTTATAACAGGAACAAAAATTAATATACAAGGATCAATGATGGTGTGATGAGAAAGTGGGACTCTGGAGGGGTTTTCTCATCATGCTTGTTGATGATGGCAGATGATTGGTGGACGGTGTCATCCCGAACACACTGGGCTCTCGCACCTTTCTCTCCTTTGTTAACAACATGGCAGCTGAGAGTGCCTGCTCTGTTTAGTTTATTTTTTTTTTTAGAAAGGGAGTGGCGTATACACATATCCATTCACCCAATTTTACATTTTTGATTTACTCTATTTGGACTGTGTGGAGTGTGGACATGAGACTATATTTTGAAATCGGAAAGCAAAATTATTATGTTGAATTAACAACACCATATGTTATCCCATCAAGGGTTAAACGGGATATTTTTTTCTTAAAAAATGTCATAAACGTGCTATATTCGCAGGTATGAATAAACTGATTTTAATTTGCGCGAATCTTTGCATACGTTCCAGGTACAAATAACGATCACACAGTTATCTTTCCATTTGTATCCTTTTCCGGGTCATTCCTCTCCCCCCCCCCCCCTTTCTCTCTAGAAAGCTTGATTTGATTTTGCAATTCCGTATAACAGCTCTGTACATTCTGATGTGTTAATTTTAATTTTTGGTACCAACACTTATTGTCTTCCAGTTAATGAGTACACTGTTATCATGGAAATAACTCCTAAATTGTAAGTACTATTAAAGAACATAATTACGGAAATATGAATCAAACTTGCAATTACTGTTATTCCTTTTACTTCCCGTCTGTAGCCAAATATCTTACAGAAAAAAAAAATTGTGTGTAACAGTAAAGTTAAACTCTAACATGTATAAGAAAAGCTCGACATGCTAAAAGGGTTACTGACAAGAAATTCACCTGGAATTTAAAAAAAATATTGAAAATATCTGTAATGAAGTCTAATTCATATCTCGGCATCATTCAAAAATTATCACCATACAAACCCCGTGGATGTAACTGACCAATGAAAAGCCAGCTTGGTATAAATAGTGTCGGAAGATCGCTAGACATGGAGGAAACGAAAGTGTAGATGTTAAAAATATTTCGGAAGGCAGTGTGCAACTGAAATCAGAGGCACATCTCCAATCCAACCTGCAAGTCTGGAAGGAAGAGCTGGAGAAGAGAGGGATGGTCATAAGCAGCTCTAAAACAAAATCCATGGTGATGTCACGAGAAGAAAGAAAACATCAGATTAAGTTGGGAGAACAGGTCCTGGAGCAGGTCGACCACTTTAAATATCTCGGAGCTATTATAGACCGAAAGGGAGGCATCAAAGAAGAGTTTGCCACTCGAAAAACAGCGGCTGGGAGACTTTTTCAGGCCATAAATCGTGGATTCCTCAGCAAGAGAGAGGTTGGTAAGAAAACGAAGATGGCTGTATACCGCTCCACCTATGTCCCAGTCTTGACATATGGATGCGAGTCGTGGGCAATGACTACAACCCACAAAAGCCAGATCCAAACCTCAGAAATGAGGTATCTGAGGAAAGTGGTTGAAGTAACAAGAAGAGACATGGTCCGCAACCAGACGATCCGTCAAGGCCTAAAATCCCATCCGCTGCAGACCCAAATAGAACAGTCCCAACTAAGATGGTTTGGCCATGTCTGCAGAATGGGAGAAGATCGGCTACCACGACAAGCATGGGAAACAAAGAGCCAGGGATCCAGACCTCCAGGACGACCCAGAGTCCGCTGGGAGGACAACATTAGACAATCTTTGAAGGACCGAGGACTAGAATGGAACCAGGCCAGGAAGAAGACAGCTGATAGAATGGTCTGGCGCTCTCTCTTCCAAACCTCTACACCTCACGGTAGAAGGGGAACGACTAAGTAAGTAAGTGTGCAACTAATCATGGAATACCTAGATAAAGAAGGACCCAATTCGATAATAGGGATCATTAGTGTGACAGGAGCTAGGTGTGGTTGAGGCGAACTTATGTCGATGTGGCTACCTCACACCCAAGACACATGCACTAAGAAAATTTTATTAAGGATCGTTTGACAGGGGTTGCAATTATTGGCTGCTTGCAACCCTCTCAGCAGCAGACTTAGCAATTCAAGCAACACAAAGCCTTATACAGATCAACATCTAATACTACCGAACACCCAGACAGTGTTCGTAGACTTTCTGAAAAACAATATATAAAAACAATGTCTAAGTGAAAATCAATAGCATAAATAATAACACTTACCATTCAGAAAACATGCGCCCACCACAGTCAGCCATGATCAATCAGCTACAGGTACCCATTCATACCACGTGACCTTATGGTTACGCCATCTTGCGAGAACAGCCTACAGCCACGCTAACAACCCAGCTAAGCTGCGTGGTTGTACATTCTATAGTAACCTTACATTATAATACTAAATATTATAGAAATAATGGCTTAGCAAAGCTATTTAAAGCGGTACAGATAACCAATAGAGATTTTACACTGTATAAAAGACTATGAAACTAAGAAAGCTAACACCAATTAGCTATAGCCGATCTTACTAATACTTACACCACATTATCAGTCTAACATTACTGAAGAAGCACAGGACTTTATTCTAGTAAGCTGTAACATAATAAATTGCAGCACTCGCCACACTAAAATAAACTATTTCGGCATCCGCACCGTAGTTAATAAATATAACAATCTAAATCGCGCCACAATTAAATATTATTCAAACCGACTACGTGTCGGATTTACATAAGATCATAGAAGGTTTCCTTAACCCCAAACAATATGGAAATACTTAACCATTAAATTTCATTTACACAAATGTAATAACTGAATATGCCAGTTCTAGTACCGGCCACGTGTTATATTTCCTGAAAATGGACCCACGCCATGTCCGAATAGATTTAGATCTAACATCAACCGCACGCGAAATAAATACCACATAATTAAGTATATACTTATTTAAAATACTACGGCACAAAGATGGTAAACCTAATATCCTATATCCTATCTAACAATGTAAAGACTTTAGAATGTTGGAGAATAATATTATATCTACTCACAAGTCCTAGGCATGTTCTTGCTTGAACTAGACCAGATCTCAATAGCTTGTTCTCTCTCCACGACAGGCTATCGGAATGATAAAGAATTTCAACTGAAGCGATAGCCTGGACGCTTCTCTTCTCTGATTGGCTGCTACTCCATCAGCGGCATTACTAATGTTCTATTTTTAGATGTAATCTAAAAATGGCTGCCACATGCTATGTTGTGGTAGAAGGTACAGAACAACCGACAAAATGGCGATGGACAACAGACGAGATGACGATGGCGCTGTCACATTAGCTTTAGGCAGATAGCAATAGATTCACTGGATGTGTTGTAGAGCCGAAATCATTATGAATAGAAGACAGTGGAACATGAACCATGTTGTGTTTTTCCCTGTTTCGGCTGCTCCAGTGAATGGTCGGATAAACTGTAGGATAAAATGGATATCCATAGTGATAGAGCTCATTCATATGAGTAAAATAAGCCTAAGATGGTGGAAATCGGTGCAGAAATCGTATATCCGCAAGGCCATTATAAAAGGGTAGAGAACGCATGACACAGACACACTCGCCATCTATTTCAAACTACAGACACAGAACACAAGCAGTTATATCAACTCCGTTGCCATCTGCAGAAGTGTGAGCAGACTGTGTAACCATTAAAAGCCTGTCTGTGATTGAGGGTAAGCGAGATGTTAATTAAATATATATGTAAATATATTACCAATGTGTGTTAAAGAAATATTGGCATGGGTAGAATCATTGTGCTATTTCTGGAGGAAAACCCGAAGTGTGTTGGTACTTTAGTTCAATTGTGTAATAATTAAGTAGAACGAATGGATTGAGCAAGCTGGTTGTGGAAAGCATTTTAAAGATATTATGCTTGCTGGAAAGGACTATCCAAACTGGAGGAAGGAATGACTATAACAGATTGATTTTCTGTACTATTTGATATATGACACAATGATTACCATAAGACCTATATGATTTTATTGAAGTAAATCATGGACAAAACTGTAACAAGTGAGTTATTGAACTATTGTACTAGAACTTGAACGAACTGTGTTATTCATGACTACTATGTCTCTTATGATTACCCACAGCTTGTCTGAACTGTCTCATACTACCTCCAGTCTGGCTAAGGAGACAATGAGCGATACTACGCAGGTTGTATATATTGTTTCAGGTTATATCCTGCCCTGAGTGTCATACACAATCTCTAGTGACCAAGTCAGCAACTAGATTCTCAAGTTTGTCAGAGCTTTTGCCAGTATTAACTGTGTCATCTTGACGAGTGGAGGACCCGCAGTGGTGGGGTTCTATCCAATCATACTGCTGTACGAGGCCTAGGAAGGACTTTTTTCAGATAAGTAGCTCAGTGTTAGTGATGGAAGGCATGATCCCTGGAAAAAGGGGAAGGGGTCGACCTAGACGACGGTGGACCCAGGACATCACAGAGAGTCTGAACTTGTCTTTGGCTGATGCAGGTCGACTTGCCCAGAATCGTGATGCGTTCAGAGCAACTGTAATGGAGACAACGTTCTGGAAAGAATACGTCACATGATGATGAGCTCAGTGTTAGGCTACTATTCAATTTTCAAACAACACCAAATTAACCCACCTACGAATAGACTATGTAATGATGAAACCTTGTGGTGTATAAAGAAGACATTTGACAGTCATATGAATCATAACGTAACATTTAGATTCATCTATTCAAGAAAGCACAAAAATAAAGACATATTCCACCAGGAAGCAAGAAAACTGTGAAATTGAACTATATTAGTTTAAGAAATTAACTGTACATGGGTTATATATATATATATATATATTTGAAAGTGACCCATAATTTTATTTTGTATTCAATTGAATTTTATTTAAAAAATTAACCAAGAACAAAGATGAAAAGACCTTGTACATAAATAAATTCTAAATTGTACCCAGAGTCTTCAGTGAATTATTTAAATTTGGTTTAAAGTTCTTGTTGTGTAGTTAATTACCCCTAGCAGAGTCATTCATTGTCTAAGGTTAGTCTGGAGAGGAGCCCATAGGAATCCAGATAGCACAGTACCATCTCATCTGGGAACCTATACAGCTTGACTATACCTTTGATATCGATACACCATTACTCTTTTCAGAGAATGTGGTATTTCTTGTAAGACCAGTCTCTTATCTGGCACTATCCTGGTACCATCTGATACATTAAATAAATATTAGACAAACATAAAGGTATGTTTTCAGGCACTCGTAAGAAACAAAGAAGTAGAACCCAGGACCTTGCGTGCGACAACCCCGCCTAGTTTTCTACTTCTTTGTTTCTTACGAGTGCCTGAAAACATACCTTTAAGTTTGTCTAATATTTATTTACTGTTTACAGGCCTCGGGTTTCCCTTCCTTGTGTGTTATAAATCATCTGATACATCTATTTGTCCAGGATAATATCACCATCATTATATCTTTCCTCTCGCTACAATATCAGCTAAATACTGCATTCTAGACAATAAAATGCTGTTTAGATTTTGCTATAATAGGAGCCGAAATCAACACCATCTCCATTAAAAGGATCCTACTGTTTTTGCAGTCAATAGAGGTTTGCTAGATAGAGCACCATACTATCCTATCGCAGTCGTCCTCCTGACCTGGTTCCAATGACAACTTGGATAAACATAATGAAACTAGGACATAAGAAGGAGGAGACAATCCAGTAAGCAGTAGGAGAAAGCACAGTAATAAAGAGAAACATAACCAACAACAGAAGAGGAAGAGAAAATCTTTAGGAAATGATCCGAATTCGCGCGGTGGCGAAACTAACATTGGGAAAAAAGAGGGCACACCCAAGATGGTTGTTGAGTACAGTTTCGCTGAGTTTATAATCTGTTAAATGTACCTGTTTAGTTTGGAGACATTATTTTTAGATTCCTGATCAAAGGGGTATTACTCATGTTTTACTTGGGTTGAATTCAACAGTGGTTGTTATCCCACTTGTTTTAACCTAGCGGTTTAATATTAGAACCGATGTCTGGTTGCCTGACCATATATGGCTTGAATGGTCAGCTTTTCTCTGAATGTTTGCAACTAGAACCGATGTCTTATTACCTGACCATATATGGCTTGAATGGTCAGTCTTTTCCTAGTATGTGTTCAACATCGCCCACCTGAGTTTAGCTCAGAGGGTCTAGCGTCTAACGACGCATGCGCACGTTTTTGGTGGCGCGTTAAGAAAGACTTCCGATCTGGAGTCGAGCTGTGGTTTTTCAGAGCGTTAAGACGTTCTTTTGGCGTCTTCGATCTGGCTTTAAGCCTGGGGAAGGAAAGTCCTCTGTGTGTGAGACCAAGATGTCTAAAGATTGTTTTCCCATGATATATTTCTATGCGTCTAGGAGACGAGTGTGTTTATTAGTGTTATTCTGAAGGGGAGGTTTAACCCCCAAAAATGAAGAATTTCATTGAAAATATCAAATTTTAGATACATATTGCACTGGAAAGTACATTCATTTGCCCACATTTCTGTATGTTTATTTTCACTAAAACATTTGTGGATGATTTTATATAAATTTTTAAAGTATGTCAGGTATTTTTACCTAATTATATATGTAAAATATACAAATTGGTATATTTGTGATGCTATATTGCTTCTAATGCATGGGTTTTAATTTTCGGTACCGTATTCATTTCCCTGAAGCAAACAGAATTCAAGTTTTTCAAACATAGTTTCATGTGTAAAAATAATTTTGACGCTGATTTTTATTAACCATGGGGTCCTTTGATGGGTCATCGAAATAATAACGTGGCTAGAGGTATTCCAGTAGAGTGGTAGGGTACCTCCTTATACGCAAATAAAGCTGCAGGTAAGAACGAATCACAGGATTCTGGTTCCTCCTGTGCGAGCTTCCGTAAAATTGTAAGTAGAGTCCCGTTATATCTTTCCACTTGTTCAATCGATTGTGGATGATAAAATGTGCGGACGAGAATATTTTGAAAAATCCTAAAAACTTTCTCCATCAGTTTCCCTCTGAACTGTGAACCATTGTCAGTTAATATCTGATAAGGGTATCCTAATCTTGAATATATTGAGAGCAAAGCCTCTCCTACATGTACTGAGTCTGCTGAGGGTAGAGCAATCGCTTCCCCCCGCATAGTACATGTCTACCAGAGAAAGGATGTATTTTTTCGGAAACTGACGAAAAGCGCATACAGTCTGCTGAAATGAAGAATTTAATGAAAAGTAAGCTGCAAAGTATGACACAGAACATGGAATCAATAAAGGAAAATACCAGAGATGATTCCTACATAGCAGGAGGATACCGAGGTGAGTAAATTTTGTGTAAAAGTGTAATTCCCCCCTTTTTTCTTAATTTTCTCAAAACCTCATTTTTCACACAAATGTGGGCACGTTGTCCATGATTTTTCAAAAACTGTTAGTGATACAGCAGTAAATTTTGGGCCACATGCTGTACACATAGTGCTCATTAAAATAAACTAAAATAAAGGATATATGTTAACAAACTACAAAACTGTTAAGAAATAGCTAAGATACCCCCCTTAAAAATTTCAACTATTTTTCGATTGGTATGTTAAAATCCAAAAAAACTCAGATATCAAACCAATCAAAATTATTTTAGTTTACAATCATTATCATATATTAACAAATGAACAGCCAAATTTCATAACTCAAGTTTTACTCACATTTGAGATATCTTGGGCAGCAAAATACCCCCCAAAAAAAGCAACAATTTGCCTTTTTTTCACTGTTTTTCCACCATAGATTGCAAGTTTTTAGTATATACCTCAATGTTTTGTATTTTTTTCAGTCATTTTGCTTGTATAAATGACCAGATGTAGATATAAACTTATAATTCTGTGTTTTTCATTTTGGGGGTTTAACCTCCCCTGAAGGGATGACAAGGTAAATTATCCTTTGATTCATTTTCCTCTATTATCAGAATCACGTATAACATTTATTTACCAGCTCAGTGACTTTTCCCTGGGCGGGAAAGAGTCCTTCGAGGATACGAGAGTTTGAGCTCACGAATTATGCTGACATTATTTGCTTAGGGTCTGTATATGCCCAAAGAACATTATATTATCATATTGGACAGGGTCTGACCCACCTTGTTTGCTAAGGAATACCACAGAGGCCATTTTACCTAGAGGCCTGCCATATTTTGCGGCCTGCTGTATACTAGACAATGTATCTGACTTGCTGATGTCAGAATAGAGTTGGTTTAAACTCATATTTAAAGACCCGCTGGCAATGCGGGGTACTTTTGCTGTGGCTGTAGGAAGAGAGTTAGATGGAAGTCAGCATCATATATGCACAGCTTACTGATGAACTGTTGATGCAAACTGTACTAAACTGTCGTCATGTTTACAACGTTCCTGAGTTTTGTCAAATGACTATGTCCTGATGTCGGCGTCTCTTGTAATCGTACTGCATTAAAGTATTGTAAAGTCAGCTGCTGTTAACAACGTTCTCTGACTTCTACCTGTGGTTGAGTGGGTGTATCGTGCCATTGTCCAAGAGCCTATACACATTCGCGTCCATCATCTTATCCGATGTCTACTCACCCACACATCACGTCAACCACACATTTCTACGATCACTACACATCTGAGAGCCTGTACGTTTGAGAGAGTCTTCATTACACCCTGTCAGTGCCTCAACGCCTGGTGACCTATATTCACATCATTGTACTGCCTGGGTTGACCTGACCCCTACTCACATATACAGCACTGTTACATTATGATGGACAGAACACACGGCAACAATGGTCTGGGCTGAGCTGCCATGATACAAAACAGTTGAAAATAGGGATAAGTGTATCGAAGCAAGAGTTGTAGATTTAGCAAATACGAAAATCGCTTTTATATTTCAAATACCTTAGGGAGCAAGATCTATTTTTAGTAAGGTCATTTGACTCTATAACTATCGTATCAGCGAATTCAAAGATTTAAAACTGTATTATTTATTTTAAAAAAAACTTTTAATACTATTAATATTACTAATAGCCTAAACAAATACTAAGAGATGCGCCATGTGATCAAGGGTAAAATAAAAGAAGAAAGAGTAACTTCATCAAAGTGTCCACTTACCTTAGCGCCCAAGTCTATTAAATACGTGACAGTTTCTTGCTGACAATTACTGACGGCCAATAGGAACGGCGTCTGTCTGAGTTCATCAGCAGTCTCCAGCTCAAGCAGGTCCCTGTCACTCTCAACAAATCTCTCAATGGACTTTACGTATTTTTAAATCGGCCGTATGGACAACTCTTTACGATTTCCAACTGCCGTGGGATTTTTAACGTGCACATGGGAACTCCTATTCTTTCGCCATTATCCGAGAAGGCTAGGTATCCGATCTCACTACCCAGGAGACCAGAGGTCAAAGCAGGGCCGTACATAGGACTTAATAAAGGGCAGCAGGGGTTTAATACAAATTCTTTTTAATGCACCATTTTGGTACCGGTACAGTATAACTTCCCCCTAAAGGGGGGGGGGGGGGGGGTTTGAAACACACACCCCTATTTACGGCCCTGCGGAGGTGAGTATGACATCATTAATACCCACTGGTTCTGACATTTTTTTCAAAAATTATATTCTCTGTGCTGGGATCGAACCCGATACCTTAAGAATTAGAGGCGGGCGCCTTATCTCTTAGCTACTCCGACCCCCACATATGTTAACTATTTCTACCATAGGTACGACGACCCCCACATATGTTAACTATTTCTACCATAAGTACGAATGTCCAATGGGCAGAGTGACTAGAGCACAGGCCTCTCGCGACAGAGGTGCCGGGTTCGAAACACGGTGTTATAGTCTACAAGCTGTAAATTGGAACCTGTCCCTGTTCCTGTGTTAGAGAAGGAAAAGGCAGCGAGGAAGGGAACTGCCACCATGCTTCTTGGAGCTGGACCTAGTATAATGAAATCTCTAACACTTCACTCCCCTAAGGCAGTAACTGCTATGAGACAACCTTGACCTTTTTTTACCTTCGTTCAATTTGTAAACACGCTAAATCTGCAGGTCTGTCGCCAGGACCAAGTCCACAGTCTTTTCTAGGTCAGCTCGGCAGCCCCATAGCTTCTGCTGGAGCTCAGCACCCCCTGGCCAGGTCAGACGTCGTGGGTCATCATGGGTTGAGCAGTTTTGGAGGAATGTGTTCAGGGGTCTGGATTCCAGTTCCACGTGGACATTCATTTGTATGGGATATCCTGAGGTGATAGAGGTGGTCTGGTAATCTGCAGTGGCCAGTTCTCAGGCGGAAAGTGATGGTCTGTTGGTGGTGGATTGGGTCATCTCTGTTGTCTGTATCACCCCCCATCCACTGATTTTTGTACTTGTTGTGGATGATGTAGATCAAAAGTTTATTTAAAAGCGTAATAACAGATGAATGGACAGTAGCATGGGATGACAAAATATGAACGGAAAGACTAGCATAAAAGATGTTCGAAGGCTCAAAGAAGAACAGGGAATATGTTACTTATCTAGGGAGTTTACAAATTATAAACAGTAATAAACTTTACAGGCTACAGCTGAAGAATGGGCTATATTTTTAGAATAGAAGAACCTTTTTAGTGCAGAAGAAGACAGTAATTTAGAGCATTCCTAAATAAAGAGTATCCAAATGAAAATTTTTCGGGAAAATACGGAAACGGCGCGCATTGCACCGTGAAAGCTAAACTGAACACCCATGAGAAGAACACACATGCCTATCATTTTTTCATCGTGCATTGACCCTTGACAATTGAGTCATTATCCGTTTGACTACACAGATCCAGTGAAGTTGAAATAGAATGGAAAGGAATGACATAAACTCGAGAGATAATGTCGTCATCAGGACATGCTGTGTCATTTGTTTGTTTGCTTGTTTGCGGGATACTAGCCCGTTTCTTACTAACATATAAGAGATTTGAACAAAAGTTCGCAATATTTTATTATTTACAGACATGCAATTTACCCATAATTATAGAACAGGTGTTGAGAATAGACGGACCAAGAGAACTGCTTAATATAGTCAAAACGTATTTAACAAGAACACAAATTAATATATAATTATTAGTGCGGGTATGGTTGGAATGTAAAGGTTCTAGCGAGACTCTTCACTGATGGAATGCCACAAATCATTTCAAGGCGGTATTGCAATATACGCACTCACACGTGTTCACGCTTGAGTAGTGCGTAATAATATTCATAGATTTCCATTCACGTATGACAGAAGCTCGTAAGAAACTATATTAGATTCAATATCGATTTCGTTCTGCAGGCAAGAAAGACATCGTAAATCTTGCCGATCACTTGAATCGCTTATGATAAATCACTTTGACGATTTTACGTGATCGGAGAGAGCATTTATCACAAACTTTGTGTCTGCGTAGATATAAGATTAAATAATTCGTGCGCCAAAGTTGACACAGATTTACAATAGCGATAACAGTTGTTCAAGTCATAATTTAGTGGATTACAATGAAAATGACTGGTAACTCCGTCTCTGTTTCTCTTCTCTCGAGGCATAGGTCATCGGTTGTAGCTTTTCAAAGAATTTTGTGACTCAGTGGTTTCCTTTCTCATTGTAACGTATGAATTCGTTATCCTCGAGAAATCTGTAGGGTCGACTGAAATTTTAAAAAAAACATCGCCGGACAAGGCTAGCTTTAAGCCGATTCCACCGATGTCCCCGAATCGGCCTCCGCGCAAGGTATTCAATCAATCAATCAGTCCATACCCTCTAGCTCCCCAAGTAAGGGGCCGTTCACAAATTATGTACAACAACAGGGGAAGGGGTGGGGTTGCGAAATGTTACGCTTTGCTGCGGGAAGTTCTAAAATGTTTTGATTTTTTGTTGCGCACACGGTACGGGGACGGGGAGCGGCCTGAAAATGTCCAAAATTGCGTTACGTAATGTGTGAACGGCCCCTAACATCGACCTTCAATAAACATACTCCAAGTCCTCCCTGTCACGTGCTATCAGCTCAAGTTCTTTCAATGTCTTCCTCAACATTTTCACTGTTGTCTCCAGTTCTTTATCCATGTGTGTTTTTTGTTTGTTTTTTTTTACTCTACCGCTGCTGGTCTTTCCCTGTGGGTTCCAGAATAAGGACTGCCTTTTTATACTATCAGCAGGTTTCCTGAATATGTGCGCAAGGCTTTAACAGATGTTAAATTAGTGGCGAAATCAAACACATTTCAACTCTAAATTCATTTTTTTTTCCACTGTAACATTATGACAACTAAAGATAGAAGACTGAATTTAATTTTTTAAAAATACAAAATATCATCTCAGGCAGTACTTAAGGTGGACGAGTTTTCATTTCACGTATCAACTTAGAGTCAAGCGATACAAGCCTTCCTGTCACATTGAGACATCGACAGTTTTCAATGATTTTAGACGTTGCCATGACAATCAACAATGCACAGGGACAATCATTTTATCATTTAGGTATATACGCATCAGAATCATTCTTTGCTCATGCTCAGCTTTATAAACGCTCACGCGAGGAAAGAACCCAGACAGTCTTTAAATATATATTCACTAAACAAGCTATCAAGGCAAACATATTAAAGATAACCAAACATTTACACACACAATGTTGTGATTAAGGAACTGTGAAGTAATTAGTCAAATCACGCTGTATTAACTCCGCTTTGGCCGGTCCCAAGCCCGGCTGAAAAAAAAGTCTGTAAGGAGGCAGCCCCTCCGTCATGCAAAGGCACAACTGGCCAATCACCTGTTTGCCTTAAAACACGATTACAAGAAATGCAAGAGAGAAAACCGGACTGGTTCTAAAGGCAACGAACTGGAACGGACTACGACTTATGGAACTTGGAACACAAGAAGTATAAATGGGAAAGAAGAGAAGCTGGTGGAAGAGATGAGGAAAGCAAAACTAGAAATCCTGCCTTTAACGGAAACGAAGAAAAAGGGACACGGAGTTATGGATCTCGATGGCGACACGCTGCTCTACATTGGAGTCCCCACATCTGAAAGAGCTAAAGGGGGCGTGGGTTGTATTGTGGCCAAAAACCAAAAAGATAGTATCAAGGGATGGAACTTTGTCTCGGAGCGTATCATGGTTGTAAAACTAAAAGAAGGAGAAACCATAGTCAACCTGGTCATAGTGTATGGGCCAAATGAGGATGAGAGAGCAGAGGTCAAGGAGGAATTCTTCGAGCTGCTTCAAAGGACAGTGGATGACTGCCTAGATGAAATTATCATACTCGGAGATTTCAATGCCAGAGTTGGAAATGACCATGCTAGATGGGGTGGAGTTATCGGAAGATGTGGAGACGATGACAATGGATTCCTTAGATTCTGCACTGAGCGAAATCTGATCATTACAAACACACAGTTCCCTCATAAACGCATACATGCATACACTAGATGTGAACCAACAAAGAATAAGAAATCAGTGACTGACTATGCCGTAGTTAGGAAGAGCTCACTCAAGTATGTCCGGGATGCTAGAGTCTGGGACCAGAGATTGGAAGTGATCACAACCTGCTAACAGTTAAAAGAACAACTGAAGCAGTTGCTCAGCCTAGGAATTGCCTAACATCACGCAAGAAGCTAAGTAAACGAACAGGAGAGATGAGCATTAAGACCTACAAGCTGAGAGAGCCAGAAATTAAGACCAGATATCAGGGGCTTTTTGCTGCAGCAGTGAGAAACACAGAAGAACAACCTGATGACCTGGAAACCCTCTGGCTTAAATTCAAGGACATCAAAAAGACAGCTGCAGCAGAAGCATGTGGTGAAGTCCGACTTTGGAAGAAGAGAAAGAGGACACCTTGGTGGACAGAGGAAGTTAAAGAGAAAATAAGAGAGAAGAAAATGGCATGGAAATAATACTTAGGAGCTAAAAACACAGCAAGACAAATAGAGAAATATAGAGAATATTTGATACTCAGAACAGAAGCAAAGAACAAAGTGCTAGCAGCAAAACAGAAGTCCTGGGAAGAATATGGAGAAAAGCTAGAAAAAGATGCACAAGAAAACCAGAAATTATTCTATAAGACCCTAAAGAACACGGGGAAGGAAAAACAGTGCCCTCTTAAATTTATAAAGGACAAGCAAGGCAAAATGCTTACTGCCCCGAAGGAAGTAATGTAAAGATAGAAAGAATATTTCTCAGAACTCTTTGAAGGTGAGCAAGGTCAAGCATCAGAAATGATCTACTAGCACAGAAGAGAAAACCAATGGTGGTGAAGATGACATAAAGATGGAAGAACTTAAGGCAGCACTGGAGACAATCAAGATGGGCAAAGCAGCAGACCATGATGGTATAACACTAGAAATGATTAAGTACATGGGAGCATGTCACGGGTTGCCTCCCCTGCTTTGCAGTAGTGGTCCAACAGTGGCCAGAACTCAAGAGTATTTAAAATTGGTCGTCAAAGGTGTCTACATTCGCACAAGATTACTCTTGGCAGAGATGTAGATAGAAGGGTAATGACGCTTCTATACCAAGGGAGATGTCACAGGATATTCAGAAAATTGAAAACAATGCTGCATTGTCTGAGCCCGTTTATTCTATGATCTGCCGACAACTTTTGTGAAGGATTAAGCAATTTTTTTTTCAGCTCGTCAAGCCCCCACCTCTGATTTACTCAGTGGAATTCTTATTATTCTGGTATAGCTCTGTTTAGAGTGTGTTTAGTAAATTGACTGAGACAAACATGCAGTACATTTAAAATGATTGAATCGAAGTTAAATTTGTATAATTACAAATAACAGATGTAATAATCATTAAAGTTTAAATAGGTTTTAGAAAATTTGAATAATGAATTATAAATAAAATGCTTTTCATCACGGTTGTGATGGAAAGTTAGATTTAAAGGAGGTCACTTGGTAGCTTATAGGGCTACTTAACTTCCAATGGTATGTTCTGCTCCGGCAGATGGGTTGGTTCTGTGCAGATAGGTCACTGGAGTTCTCGCAGCTCTGGTCAAGATTAAAGGCGCAGCACGTTCCCAGAAATGTCAAGGAGTAACTGCCAAGCTGGTCCTGCATTTCTACGTCAGCCCACTTCTACCCTCACTTTCTTCCAGAGATTAGTACCCTCCTAGTACCACCAACAACTATAGTAAAATAATAGAAACGAAACGCTCTCCTGAGTATTGCGTTTTCCTACACATACTTATGTGCCTCCTATCCTCCTGTTCCACCATCCCATTTAACTCAGAATTTACCCTCGATGAGAATTAAACTTAATTCCCCGAGAGATAACTGTCTTTTCATTCAAATTAAAGGTTAATAGTACAGATAGAACATATTTACATTTACATTTCCACTGATTGAAAAGTGTTCACAATATAAACTGAATATGATTTCATTTACATTTACACTGACTGAAAAGCTTAGAAACTTTCATTAATTTTAAAGTGAATATGTTTATACAGACATTTACACTAGTTTGAAAATGTAACTCTTATACTTAGAATGTACATCATTTCTTTCATCTTTCCCTCCCTGCTCCATATGGAACTTGGGACTTATTTATGCTTTTAGTTCTCTGTAAGAACCTAGCAATTAAGCAGTCACCCGTCCTTGCAGTGGTGGTTCATGAAATCATCATTCTATACGCTGAGGTTGCCAGCCTCAAATGACTTGGACATCCACTAGCGATTTTCACATATTAATATTCACATGGTAATATATACATATTAGTTCACATGTTAGTAATGAAAAATATAGAATGTAAAATGACAACTTACGCCAATCCTGGCTCACAGACTTTTTGCTCAGATGAATGAAGTTAAGGCACTTGATTAGGCCTCTTACACGTGTTCTTGGGGGTCGTTACTTTTATAAGATAATTCACTATATGTCTCCGTGTGTTCAGTTTCCTCAGACAGTGGCTTTCCTTATTAAATTGATAGAGTTTTCCTGGGCTGTTTTGTAAATCTTTATGAATACTTCAATAAAAGGTGTCCGGTCTGATAAGATGGAATCCTGATTCTAACTACTGGCAAGTCTGGTGTCTTTGGCAAGCGATTCTCACAGTGAAATAACATTGAAACATGTTAGGTTATATGCCTGTCCTACCTCCGCATCTGTTTGTTATGCAGCTGCTCAGGGCTCCAATCATTTCAAACCAAAAATGTTGGGTGAGGTAATTTCAAAATATTCTGACATGGAATAATTTTGCGCGTGATGCAAAGGTCACGTCTCCCATTTATGGAATGAAAACATCCGATTGCCTGGCAGGCGAACTCACCAAAAAATCTGTAAACTCATACGACAATGTGTTTCAGATGTAACAAATTATTACTTTCTAAAGTAATCTTGTCATAACAAGTCGGACAGGAAGCGATTAGGTCATCCGTGTCTGTCCAAAATATGTCACCCAGACAAGTAATCTCTTAACTGTCGCACCTCCTTGCTTTATCAGCAATTAGAAAAATACGCTTGCGATTTTCGTGTTAATCGGTAGCGGCCAAGGTTGGGTACACGAGAATATGTCTGTCGTTTGAATATTGAATCTCCTGTCTACTATCTTCAGCAGGGATGGTCACGTAAACAGACGAAATATCTCTGAGAGGGGTGTAAGAATGAAATAACAAAATATCTGCTACTGTGCGGAGAAAGAAAGAGGGTTACTGATACACGTAAATAATCAATACAACAAATGTCCAGGATACGGACGTAGTGAACAAGACAGCGACAAGAGAACGACCCAAAAGTCATTTTGTGACAGAGCAGGAGGCGACCTATTACTTCTGAGGGTCCTACAGGCAGCTTGGTGCAACAAGACCATACCAAAGGGTTGGGAGATTGCAATCATAACACCGATTTTCAAAAAGGGTGATAACTGACAATGTGGAAACCATAAAGGCATATCCCTTCTCAGTGTCCCTGGTAAAATCTGCTCTAGAATCCTGGAGCAGAGACTCAGACGCCTGGCTGAGCCACAAATGAATGAGGTTCAGAGGGGCTTCCGAGCAAACCGAAGTACTCAAAACCTAATCTTCACACTCAGACATCTGAGTGAAAAGGCCCTTGAATATAAGAGCGAGATCCATCTCTGTTTCTTAGATCTGGAAAAAGCGTTTGACGAGGTCCCCTGGAGCAAACTTTGGGACTGTTTGGCAAGGATGAACATTCAAGCACCTCTAATTCATGCTATACAGAGCTTCTACAAGTCTTGCAGAAATTATGTGAGGACGGCAAACCATAAGTCAGAAGAGTCAGGACCACTGTGGTGAAGTGGGATGTTATAAATATTTATAGGGGACTTAGTGTACTGACTGAGATCAGCTGTGAAGGTATCTATATCTATTAAGAGTAGTGTATTATAGATAACCTTACTTGCTACCACATATCTATATATCTCAGTCAGAATTATTCTGGAATAGTGTGATGACTACGTTATGTGTCTAGGGTATGTGTATGATGAAGTGTAAGTCACAACAACAGACAGATAAACAATTTAATTTAATCCACTACTCTTGACAACACTGTGACACTCACATACATATAACACTCTATGAGAATATCTTAAGGAGTCACTGATAACTTTTCAAATAACAATATGTATTCATGGTTATCATAAAGGTATATGTGTCCTGATTCAAATACAAAGGAACCAGGAATCACAATCAATTTTAATTACAAGTATATGTACAGACTTTATCAATATGAATATTGTAGTGACATATATTATTTAAACTATCCTATGTGTGTCAGTTGTGTAGTGGTAATATGAAGTAATACTGGTTTTGTTTTGTTCAAGCTCTGTTGGTATTTGTCATCATGACTTCAATAGTTTGTCTTTTGGGACTAGTATTGGAGATGTTCTCAGTTCCTGATATTAAGACAATTAAATTCCCCTCTGAATGTTATTTTTACAAAGTCATTTCAAGATGAGGGGACATAATGTTGAGCTCAGCTGGCCAAATCAGCTTATCTTGCGTGATGGCGGCAGGGAAGGACTCCCTGCTCGAATTCTCCTCTGGGCTCTGGAGACACCTCACTGATAGCTAAAAAGACCAAGGAGTATGCTGTCCGACTCTGGATTCAGCAAAGCTCTGACCAGGTGCTGCTCAGTACCATCAAGACCACGGTCCCTGAAAACAAGAAGGATGTACCTTCTACTTCATAACTAATTGATACTCTAGTTCTACACTGAGCACATACAACACAAACATTGAGTTCAGAGCGTTAGGCCAACTGTCAGCTTCATCTGAAATACTTTATACCAGTATTTACCTCCTTAATGGTTACCACGCCTCTGCACTTCCAGCATTATTTCTGTCTAATCAATCATCCAGGTGTCAGTGTACTATTTGGCCATTCCATGCCGTTTTACTTCCCTCCGACACCCTCTGTTCAGGCTGGAGCCTTATAGGCTTTATCTCCTGTTTGCCACTGAACTACACATATATATACAGGCATAAATTAACAATTTACATTCAATTTTCATTAAAAGATACTGAATGGTTCAAGCTTACCACAATTTCATGGAAATAAACACAGATACGTTGATTAGCAATGAATTCTGGCACAATTACTGGCACAAATTCCCATCTGCTTATGTTCCAGGCTTTTATTTAACACAAAAATGAGCTGGCTTCAACGCACTGATGCTTTATCAAGCTTATTTAAACAAGTGGTTTCGAACTAACGCTCCTAAGCGATTATATCAGCGAGTCTAGCCAATGAGGCCACGTTTCGACAAGTGTTTGAAAAAATGTTACCTTTTCACGTCTCCCCTAACAACGAAAGATAGTATTTATAGCCCGACCAATCGTGGTTAGTCTTTCATTTGTTGCGCTCCAATCAATTTGGAGTTTACATGGTAGGCTAATTCTGTAACGTAAGATTTTTTTCAAACACGTTATAAAAAAAATTTATGAGCAGAAATGATTCCATGCTGTCAGGCATCCCCACTATTTTATTTTGGGTATAATTTATTAATTCCTGGACTATTTGCGTAACGTTTTACATATTCTTGTCAGCAAGCCCTAAGGAACCCAAATATCCAAATTTAAAAGAGCTACGTGGCTGCGTTCAAAATATGTATTTTCTACCTCCTGTTTCGAAGATGTGCTGTCTGGGTACTGTTATGTTTTCAACCGTAAACCCATCTATTGTTATCTTTCCTAATAAGCGTTTTTTGTGATTTTAAAACCTAACTCTGGGATGGGTAATGTATTTTATCACTGTCCGTCTGAAAAAAAGTTAGTGCATGTAGTCTTACACGCGTGATGGCAGCATTTGTGTATCGCGCGAAGCGTGTTTAGTGTTCGGCTTTCTGCCTCTCCCTTCTCGCTATCCTTTTGTCCATCTGTCTTTTGATCTTGGTAACATAGTGTAGAAAAAAGACATGAATGGAATTTAAAATTTAGGTCAACTTGCATATTTCAAGGTTTTTCTTAGAAAGGCAGCACATTTTATTGTGTGTTTGGGAAACGCGTGTATGTTGCAGAAGGCCTTTAATATCAACGTGAAAGCGTTACAATTTGCCGACGAAGTAGAAAACAAGGGGAATTTCGAGTACCTTCTTTGTGACAGCACTGTTATTTACCATTGCTCTTTCCTTTATTAATTTTATTTGTTAGGCTTCATATTTACCTAATAATTTATATATGTGGATTAGAATATTCCACGACACCTCCCCTCTTAAAACAGACATTATATGTCAGTCCTTTATTCTATATACACATAGAGAAATTTATTATTATTTCTGGGGTTTAAGGTGATTCTCATCGCACGGATGGCGGCTTAAAAAATCCGCTCCCAAATTGGTTTTTCCAGATATATACTCAATGCTAAAATTATATGGAGCCAAAAGTAAAGACCATCGGAGTAACCTGGAGTTCTCATGCCTAGCCTGTGCTAGAAACGATAACGGTTTGTGGTCTGTTTGCAACTTAAATGCCTTCCCATATAGATAAATATTGAATTTCTTTATCGCCCATATTACTGCAAGACATTCTTTTTCGCTAGTTGAGTAGTTGATTTCAGCTTTATTCAACTTTCTGCTAGCATATGCCACTGGGCTTAATTCCCCATCCAATGCATCTGATTTCTGTAGTAGAGTTGCACCTAACCCAATATTACTTGCATCCGTCCTTACTATGAATTCTTGACTTAAGTCAGGTAATTTCAAAATGGGTTTACTTGTGAGCTTTTCCTTCAATTCTTGGTAAGTCATTTCACATTGTGGTGACCATGTAATGCGATCTGGATGTCCTTTACGTGTCAATTCAGTTAACGGTGCACATATGGAATTAAAGTTTTTGATATACTTCTGGTAGAAACCACATAATGAGACAAAGGATCTCACGTCCTTCTTGGTTTGTGCTCTCGGGGCTTTCTGTAGTTTCTCTAAATTCTTTGGGTCAGGGGTCATGTTTCCCTGATAAACTGTGTGTCCCAAAAATTCCAATTCTTTACATCCAACGCAACATTTGGTTGGTCGGGCTGTTAAATTTGCCTCCCTAAGTCGATCAAACAGCATGTTCAGAGAGTCAATGTGTTCCTCAAATGTTTCTGTTGCTATAAGGATATCATCCATAAAATTTGTTATACAGGGATTATTCAGAGGATCCAATAATTTTCTCATCATTCTAGAGAAGACACTAGGCGCATTCTTCAATCCAAATGGCAATCTATTAAACTCATAGTGTCCTTCTGAGGTACTAAAAGCTAGGTATGGTCTAACCTCAGGCTTTACTGGAATCTGATAGTATCCTTTACTCAGATCCACTTTTGAGAAATATTTAGCTTTATTTAGCCTGGCAAACAGCTGATTTGTATCCGGCAATGGATCCACCTGTCCTTCTGTAATAGCATTCAGTCTCCTGTAATCTATACAGAGTCTATGTTCTCCAGAGGGCTTCCTTAAGAGTACCACACCGGAACTATACGAAGACTCACTGTGCGAAATAATTCCTTCCTTCAATAGATAGTCTATCTCTTCCTTCAAAGCTTTCTCCTTAGCAAACGGAATCGAATATGGTTTCATACAGACAGGTGTGGAGTCTATTAGTTTCATATCATATTCCAATAGGTTTGTATGCCCTGGTCGGTCTGTTAACACCTCTGCATGATTATTTAGAACCTGTTGCACTCTCTCTTTCTGAGTTTTCGTTAAATGTGTACTGATTTTCACCTGTGCTGCTGTCTCACAGGGGTGTAATGGATATTCAAATGATGAAAGTGGTTCCTTTTTCATCTCCATGGCGATGGACAAGGTCAACAAGTGTGTCTCTTCCTGATGTTCTCTTTCCAAATATTTCTTCAGGAGATTGACATGATAGATTTTTTCTTTCCCCTTCTTATCTATCTTATAATTTGTTCTAGACACCTTCTCTAGAACTGTATATGGACCCTGCCATCCAATTTGTAACTTATTCTGACTCCCAGGCAAAAGAAGCAGTACTTTCTCTCCCACAGCCAAATTTCTGTCCTTCGCCTTCCTGTTATAATAGGCAGCATGTTTCTTCCTGGCTTGTTTCAAATTTTCATTGGCAAGTTTCCAGCCAGTTTTTAACCGAGTGGTCAGCTCATTCACATATTGGTATGAAGATGTAATGTTTTCCTCTGCCTTTTCATCAGTCCACGTTCTTAACATAGCTACATATGGACCTTTAATTTTGTGGACCTATTTGTCCATGCACCGGTATGGTCTCTTCCACTCGAAGCTTTATAGTGATGATTTTTCCTCCCAGAATTATCATTCACAAAACGACCGCTACCAATTTTTCTTGTCTTGGGGCTTTCTCCCCACTTAAAATTCTTGATGAGAGATTTCCTCTCTACATCTTCTTCCTCCAGTTGGTTTAAGTCCGATTGAGGGATTGTCGGCTTATCCTGGGGTAAGACATCTTTTTGCACTCTCCGCATAGTGGCCATTGTAAAACAGTTAAGTGAAGCTTGTCCGTGAAAAGGGGCTTCCCATTCCATTTGGTCCACTTTATCAAATCTATTTTTCTTTTTATTGTCAGGCCTAATTTTGCCCCGTGGCGTGTCCAGGTCCTGATCCATGTTCCCACTTGTGGGTGTTCCCTCATGTGCTATGCTACACCTTTCTACAAAATTCTCAATGTCCCATCTTGCTTTGGGCCAATAATAATTGTGAGCCACCTTTTGAATGATGGTACCTATCTTCTCATGGTCCCCATCTGGTTTCACATGTAGGCTCCTTATTAAGTCTGCCCTATATCTTTTTGGAAGAACCAGCTGTCCGTGACCATTGGATCTAGTTCCGGCCTTCCTATACATCAACTTGTTTTTCATGTAAAAATCTCCCTTGCCTGGAGTTGTATGACAAGTTGACAATTTTCTGAAACAAGGCTTGAGTGTTTTATCCCCAGCCTGTGCCTTCCTCATCTCTTCTGGAGTGGTATCCAACATAATATCCTCCTCCTGTCTTGAGGTCGACCTGACCTGAAGGGTGGCCATATACACAGGTTTCCTTCTACAATGGTCAGTGTCATGATTGTTCATCTTACAATTTTTACACCACCTTTTTCCTTGGTTGAAAGATTTTCTTTCATCATATTTCCTTTCATCGAATTGTGGGAATTTATTTTTATTGTCATACCGTGGCCTATCAAATTGGTGCTTACCTTTGTGTTGATCCCTAGGATCAAATTTATTAAAGTTCTGTGGTGCCCTAAAGTTATCCACTTGTTTCTTTTTATTACCTGTTACCTCTGCTTGAGCTGCCTGATACCTTTCAGCAACATTTAGCAACTCATCCAGCCTCTCTGCACCTTGTTCCATGAGAAACTTTCTCAGGTCTGGAGCCATGGACTCTCTTAATTGCTCTATAAGGACCATTTCCTTAAGATCTTGGGTTTTCCCCAGAGAAGTCCATTTCTCCAAGTATGTCTCTATTCGTGCAGAGAACTGGTGATAGGTTTCACCTGACAGTAGTTTAGCATTCCTAAATTTTTTCCTATAGAATTCTGCATTCTTTTCATATCTTAACAAAAGAGCCTGCTTTAGCATGTCATAATTTTCCTGATCACCTCTGCTCATTTTTGCAAAAACTTCATAAGCTGCCCCACGAAGTCCCTGAGATAACTT
Source organism: Oreohelix idahoensis (assembly GCA_024509875.1). Classification (NCBI taxonomy): domain Eukaryota; kingdom Metazoa; phylum Mollusca; class Gastropoda; order Stylommatophora; family Oreohelicidae; genus Oreohelix; species Oreohelix idahoensis. The sequence goes on along the minus strand of JAMPIV010020831.1, from coordinate 109,227 downwards.
TAAGCTCCACCTTTCTCTCTCTAACCCATACGTGGTAGCTAATAGTTCATATCTATTTATATAGCTCTCAATATCATCGTCTTTCTCAACAAAATGATCTAAATGAAAGTTCATAGCTGAGGTTGAGGCTCCTTGGCTAGCAGTGGCATCAGAGGCAAAGGGACTGGCACCATTTCAGGAGCATGGCCTTGAAACTCAAACTCCCTTAGTCGTAACTCATGTTCCCTTTGTAATCTTTTATCTTCTGCTTCCCTTTCTGCAGCTAATTTCCTCTCTTCCCTTTCTGCAGTTAATTTCTTCTCTTCCCTTTCTGCAGCTAATCTTTTGTCTTCTCTTTCTGCCTCCAATTTCTTAGCCTCAGCCTCAATCTGCAACCTCTTAGTCTCAGCCTCTAACTTTCTTTCGGCCTCTTTTTCTAATCTTCTTTCTTCGCGTTCAATAAATTTATCACATTCCGTAGTGACATGGGCAACCATAACTTGCCCATCTAATCCTAACTCTTTTGCAGTCTGTACAGCAGCAGATCGAAACTTGGCCAGGTCCGCCATTGTCTATCAGGTAAATTTCTACAATGTCTAACCAACAATTTAATCTCTAAATATATCTAATGGACAACACAGGCACCGTGAGCTCAACCTTATTTAATTCCACCCAAGGATACCTTTTAATTCTTATATTCCCTGAAGTGAATTACCCCCAATATTTTTAATAGGGAAAGATTCAAAATCCCAAGAGCGAGACCCCAATATATGTGGTGAAGTGGGATGTTATAAATATTTATAGGGGACTTAGTGTACTGACTGAGATCAGCTGTGAAGGTATCTATATCTATTAAGAGTAGTGTATTATAGATAACCTTACTTGCTACCACATATCTATATATCTCAGTCAGAATTATTCTGGAATAGTGTGATGACTACGTTATGTGTCTAGGGTATGTGTATGATGAAAAGTAAGTCACAACAACAGACAGATAAACAATTTAATTTAATCCACTACTCTTGACAACACTGTGACACTCACATACATATAACACTCTATGAGAATATCTTAAGGAGTCACTGATAACTTTTCAAATAACAATATGTATTCATGGTTATCATAAAGGTATATGTGTCCTGATTCAAATACAAAGGAACCAGGAATCACAATCAATTTTAATTACAAGTATATGTACAGACTTTATCAATATGAATATTGTAGTGACATATATTATTAAACTATCCTATGTGTGTCAGTTGTGTAGTGGTAATATGAAGTAATACTGGTTTTGTTTTGTTCAAGCTCTGTTGGTATTTGTCATCATGACTTCAATAGTTTGTCTTTTGGGACTAGTATTGGAGATGTTCTCAGTTCCTGATATTAAGACAATTAAATTCCCCTCTGAATGTTATTTTTACAAAGTCATTTCAAGATGAGGGGACATAATGTTGAGCTCAGCTGGCCAAATCAGCTTATCTTGCGTGATGGCGGCAGGGAAGGACTCCTCTGCTCGAATTCTCCTCTGGGCTCTGGAGACACCTCACTGATAGCTAAAAGGACCAAGGAGTATGCTGTCCGACTCTGGATTCAGCAAAGCTCTGACCAGGTGCTGCTCAGTACCATCAAGACCACGGTCCCTGAAAACAAGAAGGATGTACCTTCTACTTCATAACTAATTGATACTCTAGTTCTACACTGAGCACAATACAACACAAACATTGAGTTCAGAGCGTTAGGCCAACTGTCAGCTTCATCTGAAATACTTTATACCAGTATTTACCTCCTTAATGGTTACCATGCCTCTGCACTTCCAGCATTATTTCTGTCTAATCAATCATCCAGGTGTCAGTGTACTATTTGGCCATTCCATGCCGTTTTACTTCCCTCCGACACCCTCTGTTCAGGCTGGAGCATTATAGGCTTTATCTCCTGTTTGCCACTGAACTACACATATATATACAGGCATAAATTAACAATTTACATTCAATTTTCATTAAAAGATACTGAATGGTTCAAGCTTACCACAATTTCATGGAAATAAACACAGATACGTTGATTAGCAATGAATTCTGGCACAATTACTGGCACAAATTCCCATCTGCTTATGTTCCAGGCTTTTATTTAACACAAAAATGAGCTGGCTTCAACGCACTGATGCTTTATCAAGCTTATTTAAACAAGTGGTTTCGAACTAACGCTCCTAAGTGATTATATCAGCGAGTCTAGCCAATGAGGCCACGTTTCGACAAGTGTTTGAAAAAATGTTACCTTTTCACGTCTCCCCTAACAACGAAAGATAGTATTTATAGCCCGACCAATCGTGGTTAGTCTTTCATTTGTTGCGCTCCAATCAATTTGGAGTTTACATGGTAGGCTAATTCTGTAACGTAAGATTTTTTTCAAACACGTTATAAAAAAATTTTATGAGCAGAAATGATTCCATGCTGTCAGGCATCCCCACTATTTTTTTTTGGGTATAATTTATTAATTCCTGGACTATTTGCGTAACGTTTTACATATTCTTTGTCAGCAAGCCCTAAGGAACCCAAATATCCAAATTTAAAAGAGCTACGTGGCTGCGTTCAAAATATGTATTTTCTACCTCCTGTTTCGAAGATGTGCTGTCTGGGTACTGTTATGTTTTCAACCGTAAACCCATCTATTGTTATCTTTCCTAATAAGCGTTTTTTGTGATTTTAAAACCTAACTCTGGGATGGGTAATGTATTTTATCACTGTCCGTCTGAAAAAAAGTTAGTGCATGTAGTCTTACACGCGTGATGGCAGCATTTGTGTATCGCGCGAAGCGTGTTTAGTGTTCGGCTTTCTGCCTCTCCCTTCTCGCTATCCTTTTGTCCATCTGTCTTTTGATCTTGGTAACATAGTGTAGAAAAAGACATGAATGGAATTTAAAATTTAGGTCAACTTGCATATTTCAAGGTTTTTCTTAGAAAGGCAGCACATTTTATTGTGTGTTTGGGAAACGCGTGTATGTTGCAGAAGGCCTTTAATATCAACGTGAAAGCGTTACAATTTGCCGACGAAGTAGAAAACAAGGGGAATTTCGAGTACCTTCTTTGTGACAGCACTGTTATTTACCATTGCTCTTTCCTTTATTAATTTTATTTGTTAGGCTTCATATTTACCTAATAATTTATATATGTGGATTAGAATATTCCACGACAACCACCACTGGTGTAAAACAAGGTGATATCCTGTTGCCTTATCTTTTCATACTCCTCATGGACGATGTTATCAAGGCATGCATGGAGAGGACAAGAAAGTATTCAGTGGGGCACTGGAAGATGAGACAGGTTTGTATTTAAGAGCTGGCATTTGCTGGTGATGTTGCCCTGATTGCTAAATCAGAGGTACATCTCCAATCCAACCTGCAAGTCTGGAAGGAAGCGCTGGAGAAGAGAGGGATGGTCATAAGCAGCTCTAAAACAAAAACCATGGTGATATCACGAGGGGAGAGACGGCATCAGATTAAGCTAGGAGAACAGGTCCTGGAGCAGGTCGACCACTTTAAATGCCTCGGAGCTGTCATAGACCGGAAGGGAGACATCAAAGAAGAGTTGGCTACCCGAAGAGCATCAGCTGGGAGACTTTTTCAGGCCTTAAATCGAGGATTCCTTAGCAAAAGAGAAGTTGGTAAGAAGACGAAGATGGCTGTATACCGCTCCACCTATGTCCCAGTCTTGACATATGGATGCGAGTCATGAGCAATGACTACAACCAACACAAGCCAGATCCAAACGTCAGAAATGAGGTATCTGAGGAAGGTGGTTGAAGTAACAAGAAGAGACATGGTTCGCAACCAGATGATACGTCAAGGTCTAAAAACCCAACCCCTGCAGACACAAGTAGAACAGTCCCAACTCAGAGTGTTTGGCCATGTCTGCAGGATCGGAGAAGATCGGCTACCATACAAGAATGGAAAACTAAGAGCCAGGGATCCAGACCTCCAGGACGACCCAGAGTCCACTGGGAGGACAACATTAGACAATCTTTGAAGGACCGAGGACTAGAATGGAACCAGGCCAGGAGGAAGACAGCCGATAGGATAGTTTGGCGCGCTCTCTTCCAAACCTCTACACCTCATGGTTGAAGATGAACGGCAAAGTAAGTATGACTCTGTATTTACCTATTCCCACTTGTCAGTCATCTGTGCTGCAGACGCTAAACGTTTAAGATGTTGGCTTTAATTCTTCCCCCGTTAATTTTTTACGTGTATACTTGCTCGTATGTTTACGAAACCAAAGTCTAATGACGTCCCCGAGGCGGAATAAATAAAGAAAGCAGTGCCCTTATTACGTTCTGCAGTAACCTTATTTAAGCAGCGTAAGTATCTGCCATTCTGTATTGCAATTACAGGGTGAGAATTATGGCTATACTAGCAATAACCCATCAAAATTGACCGGTTTTTAATTATAGTGTGTTGTTTCTGTTACATGTATTACAGACGATACTATTACTACTGTGGTCATTTCATTGCAGGCCACCGTCATTAGATATTTGTAGTGAAAATTATATCCATGTATTAAATATGAAGACAGGAGTAACCTTCCTAAATGACATGTGGAGAAGTGATAATGATCTATGGACCGGAAATTGACTAAACAACTAACATTTTTTTATGACAAAATGTCTCGTAATTGTTCGCGCATTGGGAAGCTCAATCAAGTCAGGATCAAATCCATCAATTTTGTTTGTCAATTGCCCATCGCCCATACGCAAGACCCACTCATTGAATTCATTTTGACCTGCAGAACGCATGTTTGTAATCAGACTTCAGTGTTTTACATGACGCCACAATGGAGAATTTTTCACGCACAATTCGATGATATCCGTTCTACTCCCTCTGGGAACAACGTTTGAAGTTTGACGAAAGTCACCGCCTAATATGAGCACCTTTCCACCAAATGGTCGAATGTCATTCATAATTTCCCTGAGGAACAGATCGATGATTCGTAAAGATTGCGTAGAAAGCATAGATTCCTCGTCAATTATCAGCAGTGATGCTTCTCTCAATTTCATTGATTCATTTGATGGCACTTTCATGTTGGATACTGATGTCTCATTCGTAGAAATGGGTATTTTGAAGCCACTGTATGCAGTCCGACCGCCTATCAGTAAGTCAGCTGCAATTCCTGTTGTAGAAAATGCTTGAACTGTTTTGCCTTGTCCTCTTACATAGCACATACGAGTATTTTACAGGTACGTTTTGCCTTGTCCTCTTACATAGCACAAACGAGTATTGTACAGGTAAGTTTTGCCAGATCCGCCGGGACCGTCGAGGAAGAAAAAACGTGACTCAGCTCTATCATCCTCAATAGCTGCCGCAATCTCTTCAAAAATTTGTTTCTGCAAAGGGTGGATTTTGCCAATCAGATATGCTGCCTTCTCAGCCTCATCAGCTGCATTGAAAGCGTGCTCAACATTTTCAATCGGACCAGATTCAGGCAATCCAATATCATAAAACTTCATGCCATGCATTCTGATCACCATTTTAATGTCCTGAAGTACTTTTTGATCGGCAATAAATCCGTCAAAATGTGGAATGTAATCTTCTATCATAAACTCCTTAAACAATTCAAAAAGATTTGACGGTTCTTTTGGCGAGTTGAAGATTGTGAGGAGTTACTGTGATTTTATTTTCCACAGGCCCCATTCTTTTTCTCCCGGTAATTATGTCCTGTAATTATTTGAGTTTAGTCTTCTTCTTTGGTAATTATTTGCGTTTTTTTCAGGAGGGTTTACTGTAGGTTTTAATTTAATACCTGCTGTAGGTTTTAATTTGATACCCGCACCAGTTTTCTTTGCTATAAAATAATTGCGATCACGTGGGCTTTTCTTTGTAAAATAATCGCAGTCATTCTTATTGTAGTAGGCGCGTGAGTATTATTAGGCGGGGTGAAAATTTTCCGACGTTAATAACCCCTACCCGGTAAATCGATGGGTGGGTGTTGAACCTCTACCCAGGTCCGTAAAAACGGGCGCTTCAACGAATCAAAGTTAATTTTGCTCACGCCAACAGGTAACGTTATTTAACATGACGCAAGAAAGATGCGCGCGATCAGAATAAACATGAGTCAGGTATTATCTTTCGATATGATTGGCCGGGGTCAAGTTTATTAAATACGGCAAGATTATTGGTTCCAGAGGGACGCGACGCGATGACGTATGCCTTGGGCTCTAGCGTGGGGTTTCTTGAATAAATAACAGAGTAAATCTAGTAGCGCTCTCTTTTGTCTCCAGAAATATCAGCCGTGAAAACAACGTCGTTATCGCTTGCTCTAAGTGAGATATTAGATAAATTGGGTATGTAGGCATCTTAAATTAGCAGTGTAGATAATTCGTTTCTTATTAGAATCTTAGCCCGATCTAGTAAAGATTTTTTCGGGGAGTTCAATTTAATTTTATATAAATTAAGGTGCCATAAATTGCTATCGTATAGAAATAATAAAAATGTAAGTATGCATATATTTTTTTCTATGATAAGCTAGTACTATCTTTGGTTGGTGTAGAGGCTTTTGAGATGGTAACTGTGCGTCAAGGCTTTTGAGATATTTACTGTGTGAGGTTTAGCTCTTAAATACATGGGCGCTCTGTAGTATGTAGAGTGTTGTGTAAATCACAATTTGATTATAATATTTGCAGTGTGAATACGTGAGCGTATTTGTGTAATTTTATTTATTGATTATTAAGTAGTTGTGCTAAATTTTTGTAAAATAGTTGGAGTGAGGGGGTAATTAAGTTTACGGAGATGGAATTTAATTATTCCTAGCGAGGTCTAATTTAATTTTGGGTTAAGTGATGACTCACCAGGGTCAGTCTGTAATATAAAGTAGGCCTAGGAATTATTTGGTACAGAGAATTTCCCTCAATGTATGAAATGTTGTGACGGCTGACGGGCCAGCCGGCACGTAAGAGATTAGGTCAGCCTGTGTCGGGGGGGGGGGGGGGTTGTTTTATTATCAGACAGATAGTTACGTTGAAGCGGAGTAGAGAGGGAATTGTATGGTAGGCTGACCTTCGGGGCAGAAATAATTGTTTATCACTGTGCATCGTGAGGAGGGGACAGACCGGAGATGTATTGATTTAAGAGGCAGAGGGGAGTTGAGGATTTAAGGGAGTTAGGTGTTAGAGATGAGTAAATTTTGATGTGGTGTATATCTGTTGTTATTATTTGTTTCACAGCAATTTTTCACGGCACACAGGGAGGGTTGTACCAGCAGTACAACTTGCCAAGATACTTGACCTTCTCAGGAGTAGAAGGTTCGAGACTTCGCCAGTGGTGAAAAATATTGGTGACGCCGTAGTTACCGGCGCCAAGTACGTCTGCATCAGGAGAAGATAGCAGTTCTCTTACAGTGAAGCCCCATGCTTCAGCGGGAACGTGTTCATCGTTAAAATCCAGAGCTCTCAGCTCGATATACCCCTTCATAAAGGCGCGTTGCCTGGAGGTTGGGTTGTTTTAATTATATAAATTCGGCCATAATAAAGCCGACGGTCCTACACCCGAAGAGGGGCAACAAGGCAGTTGAATTGAGTTTCGTCAGCAGTGAAGCAGTCACATTCCGTGTCAAGTACCTGAGTCTAAAAACCCAAGTCATCAACAGCAATATTCGTGGAGGGAGATAGGGTTAACATTCCTTCTGAATGCTTTAGAGTGGAGAGACAGAAGTTATCAAGAGTTAGATAGTCAGAGCAGAGGACAGCTTCTGAGGTTGCACTGAAGAAGTCAGTTAGTGGATCAGTGTTCGTGATCTGCAGTGTAGGACTTTGGAAAGTCAATACAGAGTTGTGTAGACAGTAATTAGGTCTACAGCTGGACAGTGGTGTTAGATTTTTTTTATAATTAATAATAAGATAGTTAGGAGTGGTGGCTCTAAGGTTTAGAGACCCCACCGAGTAAATCCTTTTTGTTTAATCCTTGACTTTCTTCCCTGCAGGTGGAAGGGGAGGGTGACATTGTGGGTTTACAATTTGTATGTCATTTTAATTGCTTTGGTTTTGTTTCAGGTTTGTGCGAACTCGCACGTTATTTATTTTTACTGTGTTATCTGATTTTGTTGTGTAAATAAACTATAAACCTGTATACTGGATCAGTCTCTATAACTATACTGTGCGTATATGTTATCAGTATAGTTGTGTCTGTGGAACTTTAGTGAAACCTTATCTCCTGTATTGGTAGTCAGAGGTGGTGAGTCTTTATCTCTTAAAGAGTCAAGAGTGGTGAGGGAGAGTCAATCTAGGTTCTCACCCTCGAAGCTATAAGTCTCATCTTTCCACATTCACTGTCATTCTCATACAAATCTATCTTCTCAGTCTTTCTCATACTAGGGTCTTGTCTATACACTCAGACATAACTCTATACTTAAATCCACTTCGTGACAAAGATAAAGATCAATGCAAATGTTTGGCGCAATTGGCGCGGCATGTTACAGCCTCACGCTTCTCGTAAGCACCATTCCCATTCTTCGTCATCTTCGATAAGATTTCGTGCGACTGCAGCATATGTGACAGTGCCAATTAGTGATATTATGTGACCTTGTGCCCTGTATATGTCCTAGGACTGGTTGCGGCACCAATTAAACTATATGTCACCGCTGGACTGGGTGTTTTAAAGACTGGTCCAAGAAGGCACCAATTAAACTATATGTGTCCCAGTGGTCCCTTTATATGTCTTGGGACTGGTCACGATACCAATTAAACTAAATGTGACAGTGCTATCTCTCCTTATTATAGTAAACTAGGTGACTGGGGCAGGCCTAGTTGTCTACCTTCTATTTGTCAATTTGATCCATTGACCTATCTTCCAAGTAAGAGTATATCTTAATACTGGCCTTCACCGCCAGAGTTATTGATTCCTGGATGATATTCTCTCAAAACTTCCAACCTAAACTCGTTCCATCCCTTCTTATGATGTTACTTAAGTGACAGCTTCGTATAGTAGTTAGTTTCTTTATGTCCAGTATCTTGTTTACTCTAGCACTCAACAACCTTTTAGAGACTGAACCCAACTTGAGCAACGTTCCATCAAAACAAACAGTTTATTTACATCATATAAGTTCATCATAACAGAGGCATGTGGTACTAATTACAGGTACAAACATTTCCTAACTATCTCTTGCAGATCCCATTCCTCCTGGGTATATATCCATGTACCTGTATATATATATATATATATATATATATATATATATATATATATATATATATATATATATATATATATATATATATATATATAGCTCTCTACCTGAGAACACCAACAGATATGGTTTATACCTATTTTCTTCCCTTAAGGTTTTTATATTTATTCTGGCTTTTCCCAAGCCTTTCATTAACTCTTTCCTGAGTTGGTTTCCTTCATCTACTAATCCTGTCAGATTTGACTCAATTTACTCAAATACCATCATCTTAAAACTCATATATGCAAATTAATACATTGGGTACACCTGTTGCGGTATTCTCATACTTATACCTGCTAGAGAGCTCATGTTTCATCCTGTAAATACAATCAAACTTCCATTGCTTACTCATCTTACTTGTAGCAGTTGATGTTGCAAAATTTATTATACAATAGCCCAACACGGCTATTAAATCCATGTTCTTCTGTAAAACTTCTCAGCTGCTGACTTAGTCTCAGTTTATTCACATCATAGTCAATTTTGTAGCTTCAGCTTCGTTTCTCCTTATTCTGCGCTCACTTAGTTGTAAGCGTCGTTAACCTTGTAATACCTTATTTCAACTTCTGAAATAATTCTATTCAATGTCTATCAAAAGTTATGAGTCAAAGGACCTACTTACTTTGGTTGCACCGAATCCTCACAACACTCATTTTTCTTACTATCACACCTTATCACTAAACTTATATTTTAAACACTGTTCTGTCTTTCATATGTGAATAGATTCTACTACTCTAACTAGGTCTATAGGATTCTTCAGAAGTATTCATTCTGTTTCTCACAGAAATGTAACTTGAGCCTGGCAGAAAACACATTCCTGCCACTCTACGTCCTTAACCAGGACTGCTTCCTCCGAAAAATGCGACCGCTCAACAGCGCGTCTAAATGGGTTCTCTTCTATAAAAATCATTACTAGCTCATCTGTCCTTGTTTACTGTAAATTCATTGGTTCCTCCTATTCTTCGCTCAGCTGAAAAATGTTCACGCTTATCCGCTGTGTAAACAACTCAGTGAAGTGTCATCCGTTGTCCTGGTAAACTTTTCACGTGCATATTTTTTTTTCTCAACTCACTTAATCATATAAGGGAGGTAATTAACCATTGTCTCCCTTTGCATATTTGACTTAACCTTATATTATCTTCTCTAAAGCTTGCTATACAATTCTTATATGTACATTTTCTAAACCATAATTACCAACTCACCAAATCTACTTATGTGTAATTAAGCACTTTCCTCCCCTGACTTTAATAATTAGAGTCTTCTCCCTTTGATCAAAGCATGATTTCACTCATCTTATTTCCCTTTTAGCAAGACAAATAGTCTTTATTCAAATCTATTCTTATTTCTTAAACCATTTTTTTCATACCTTCCCTCTTAACCAAAACCAAATCACCGCTTATAATTCCTGCTTGAGCATTTTATAATGCTCCTAGCAAAGTGAACGGTGACACATATTTAAATGACTCTCGGAGAGATCCATCAACGGTTCTCAGGTCTACAAAACTTTGACCTCCACGTAAATGCTGCAATAGCATTCTCAAATAAAATCTTTGTTGATCTTTTGGGCTGACAGCGTACATGCGCGAAACCACTTTATCTCCTCCTCTTTGTCGGATCTTCCAAATACTGAGCTTTTTGTCAAATACATAGTGATAACAGATCTCTGTATAAAGGAATTGCCTTGCATTTTCACCAGTCTTGTTAAGCTCAAACCATGCAGTTAGATGCGTGAATCGATTCTCAGCCATGTCAATTGCCGCTTCCTCATGTCCGCCTTGAAAGTATATCAATTGTTCATCGGGAAGATGGATGGCAAGGCGATAAACAGCATGAGAACAATCGTGCATGGGATTTTCTAGAAGGCGCCAAATCACCTCTGAAGCACAGACTGGTGCATCTAGATATTGACGAATTTCATCGTGGACAATAGCAGCCTGATTTGCTCGTTGTGACTGACGCTGTGCTTGTCTTTGTGCTGCTTCATGTTGTCGTCGTTTTCTGCTTCTTCTATAGTTTCGCTTGCTCGTTGTGAATGACGCGATCGTCTCTTCCTTTTAGACCCTGCAGCTCGTTTTGCAGCCATCCTATCATTTTGATCCATAATAATAAGTCTTCAATACTTTAAATTAAAATTTTGCCTTGAAGAAACAATCAAAAACTGACATTTTAAGGTTATTTTTAAGAAAATGATGAGTTAAATCCGTTTCCCGAATGAAACTGGACAGAAGAGTATCTTGATTGCCTGTTGATTTAATCTATATCTCCGCACCTTCCTGTCTCCAGTTCGTGTACTGTTTATGAATTGTGTTGTTGGCTTCTTTCCATAATCAAACTGTTCATGCACACCGTCATTTGCGTACTTTTCTATTTTCGGGAGAGTACAAATAAGAGAAACAATACAATTATTGTCTAACTTTCAACCACAGTTGCACCCCTTAGCTGTGGTTGAAAGTTAATCTACTCTCTCGAAAATAGAAAAGTGCGCAAATGACGATGTGCATGATGTGACCGACCGACCGACCGACGTACTTACGGCGGGAATTATGGTATTTGACACCTCGATGAAGAAAGTACAATGTTAATGAAAGATATCTCATGTCAATAGCGACTGAGAGCAATATAGTATCATGGAAGATGATACATTACAAACACCATAGACATTAAACAATGCCACAACAAACGGCAGATAAATTAGTCTGGAATAGCCAACACACAAGACAAACAACAATATAATGCGCTATTTAGAATGGTGAACACTATATGCCCTAATTATAAGCCACTAGCTGTAAGGACCCGGCGTTGCCCGGATTTTTCCGAGTAACTACATAGGAAACTTATGAAATATCAAAATCAAACTATAATTTTTTTATATTCGAGTGAAAATGAATTTTCATTTAAGTTAGTGTCTACTGCTTTAAGTGACTATCCTCGTGCCTTGTTTACAGTAATTGCAAATGCAAGCCGCACAAATTACTATTATTCCTTATGGTTCCACCAGAAGTTTGATTTCACTTTTGCTTTTCAATTTGCTTCCGAGTTTTTCAAAAATACTCTTATTTCTTATGATATAATCGCAAAAAAATTTTATTCTGCTTCCGAGTTTTAGCAAGAAACAAATTAATAAGACACATTTTCCTGTTACGACCTGGCGCACCAAGAAAGAATAGTCCAACACATCCTTTTTTATCGTTCATAATACTGTTTTTCGTAGCACGTTCTTTTCAAACATACTTACATTATTGCTTGTTAAAAAAACATGATTATTATTTTCTGTCATACATACTTCAAATATGACAGGCATAGTGAATGTGTTGAGCTGTATTTTTAAAATAAATGTTTCTCTTTTCGATGAGACACGACCTATTCAACCTAGACATACGGATAACGCCTGTTATATTAGGACACATGGCTAAATAAAGAAGATCTTTCGTTCTGGTGTATTGTTTAGTTGGGAGCTAATTTTTTTTCTTTAGGCGCACCTCGTTTAAGATTGGCACATGTCTAATTATAGAATACCCTTCGGTACAGCAATGGGGAAAAGACCTTTTTCTTAATAAACGATGTTGCGGTCTGAATCAGTTATGAAGATTTTTTTTTATAATAAAATTTTGCCTCGTGTTGGCGAGGCGCGTCCCGTTCAACCTAGACGGTTATATTAGGGCGCATATCCAAATATAATTTTTTTAAAAATTCAATTTACCCATTCTGGAGCTCAAAATGAGGTCTATGACTTTATAGTGTAAAATGTGTAAAATATGTGTGATCTCGGCCCTGGCCAACACACTTTGATCTTAGCCAAAAGGCCGAGATGTCCAAATATAAAAGACCGTTAGGTCAGGAGAATTAGTTATGTGTTAGATATGGAGATTTTAATCTCTGATAAACTATGTCATCTCTGATAAACTATGTCATCTCTGATAAACTATGTCATCTCTGATAAACTATGTCATCTCTGATAAACTTTGTCATCTCTGATAAACTATGTCATCTCTGATAAACTATGTTATCTCTGATAAACTATGTCATCTCTGATAAACTATGTCATCTCTGATAAACTATGTCATGTTTGCTAAATAAACAGAAACTGCTTGATAACATGTTACTAAATTTGATATAAACAGTAATAATAACTTAAATACTAAAAAAAAATAACATTTTTATTTTCGCATAAAGCATTAGTGTCTGTTTACTTACTTAGTCGTTCCCCTTCTACCGTGAGGTGTAGAGGTTTGGAAGAGAGAGCGCCAGACTATCCTATCGGCTGTCTTCCTCCTGGCTTGGTTCCATTCTAGTCCTCGGGCCTTCAAAGATTGTCTAGTGTTGTCCTCCCAGCGGACTCTGGGTCGTCCTGTGGGTCTGGATCCCTGGCTCTTTGTTTCCCATGCTTGATAACGTCATATTTTATTATATTACATCGCAATTTAAATTATTTAAACTGACACTAATGCATAAAGCATTAGTCTGTTTAAATAATTTAAATTGCGATGTAAAATAATAAAATATGACGTTGTAAATAACGACGTTTAATAATAATTTTATCGTTTAGATTGTTTCCCTTGATTCATAATTTTGGTTGTTTCCCTTGATCAGTTAAGCATTTGTTTGAGTACTGCCCCGTATTACGCATAGCAAAATAAAGCACACCACGTGGTTGTTCTTACTGTTATTCGGATCCACATTGTATAGTTAATGCTTTTTAAAAAGATTTTCATTTAAATTAAAAGTGTATGGTTAATAGTTTTGAACTATGTTTTAAAATTTGGAAAAGTATGGCAGTTGTCACAAAAACAAAACAATAGTTTTTACATTTACATTACTTCCCTTTATTACTCATGAATTTTTATTGATATATTATAGCCCCTGATCTGTTTACATTTGTTACGAAAAACTGTAATTACTCATAATTTCATAATTACAATACTAAATTATACAATAACTGCATGGCGTATCCCGGCGGTACCTAAAGAGAGTCTCTGCCAAAATTTATCAAGAAATAATAAGGCATGCGGATTTGTATTAAGAACATAGAAACATGCTTTGCCTTTTATTTATATAGATATGGGGTTCATGTTAAGTCCTTTTTATGCGAGTGAGTCTCTCACATGCCCGTCTAGTGTTTATGGACGTACATGTGAGCGCATCTAAGAAAAGTTGTATATGATTAGTTATTTTCGCACCGTCATACACAATAGTTGAACAAAACACGGTGCGATTGGTTGTTTGTTGCTAAAACAGCAATTAGGCTGTAAAAAGGGATCCCAAAAGTCTGCGACTTCAGACAGACGTATTTTTTGACGGAGATGATTGTGAGCCTTGCCCCAAGTAGTGGGAAGACTCCATGAAGAGATATTAATACACCTCCTTGTATGGAGCGTTTGCTCTAGCCAACCCTGGCTCGCTTGCATATCATATTTGATGCTATTTTTGTCGTGACAAGGTTTGGCTGAACTTCGGCACGCATCTGTCATGGCGTGCCGCTAGTGAGTTTCCAGATTCTTGGCGACTGTTATCGGGATCATCGTACAATATATTTACAGGGTTCATTCGTTAAAACCCTTTCATATTATTCAAAGCTCCGTCATGAAAACCAGAATGTTAGAACTACTCACCGCAGAGTTCATCGTCGTCCTTGAGATGTCGGCGGTTAGAGAGTGTCGGTCAAGTTCTTGATTGACGATGTATATTAATGCAAAGTACCTTGATGCCATGATGTTATAACTTGCACTATTGATGTGATGTACCTACTATGCAATGACCATGATCGTCTGTATTTCGTCGCCAAATAAACGTATTTCTGTGATGTCCAACCATGACTCCAGTCAACTTGATTACACATTGGTCAACTTGTTCATTGACATTGGCCCATCCTTTCGGCCCACACTTCATTAACATTCGCGTGGCTGAATTGGTCAGTCATCTATAGAAATATCTCAATATTCCTGGCATCACTCTTGCCAGCATTGTTAGACCAATATCACTGGCTAACAAAAAAATTTTTTTTTTCTTTCTCTAACATTTCAATGTTTTTCTGGTCAATTTTAATGCGCTGTTTTTAAATCTGCAAACCGTTTTTCTCTATCAGGTCGGGATCTCTAGAAATACGCAATTGAAGTTTTTTAACAACGCATACAGTATTACAACATCATTTGTACAAGAAGTATAACAGTTATGTAGGCTTGAATTTCTTTGCAGTCGACTTTCGTCGGTGAATGGCATGTGGTACATCGCGATGAAGCATCCAACAATAATCGGCAAGCATGGTCACACTCCACCGTCCTTGATAACGTGACTCCATTACGGCGATATCTTGATAGAATCGTTCTCCATGTTCATCGCTGACTTCGCCAAGGTTGTCAGGGAAAAAGTCAAGATGTGAATCGAGCAAATGGATTTTGAGGGACATGTTACAGCCCATAATTCTGTATGCATCTATGCACTGCTTAACAATATGCACATAGTCGACAGATTTGTGATTTCCCAGAAAGTTGTCGATGATCGATTTGAATGCCATCCATGCGCGAAGTTCACTACCATGTAACAAGTTCTCGAATTGTTTGTCTGCAATAACTTTCCTAATCTGAGGTCCTACAAAGATACCTTCCTTTATCTTTGCATCGCTAATTTGCGGAAACTTTTCTCGAAGATAAGTGAAAGCTTTGCTCATTTTATCTAACGCTTTTACGAAATTCTTCATGAGCCCCAACTTTATATGTAACGGTGGTAAAATGATGCTGTCTTTGTTAACTAATGGCTCGTGTATTACATTTTTTATGCCTGAGCTGCATACGATCCCTGATAGGCCACACCTTTCTTGCATAATGTTCCTGTCTGTTGTGGCTGTCCCATTCACATAGGAAGCAACAAAATTTAGTATACCCAGTCTGCATGCTCGTGAGAATTGCAATGACCTTTAGGTCTCCACAAATCCGCCATTGGTAGTCATTGTACTTTATTTTTGCCAAAAGTATAGCCATATTGTCATAAGTTTCTTTCATATGAACAGAGTAGGCGACTGGAATTGATGAAAATAAATTTCCATTATGCAATAACACGGCTTTTAGACTAGTCTTGGAAGAGTCGATGAAAAGTCGCCATTCGTTGACTATGTGCTCATGACCGAGGTGCACCATTAGACCTTTTACATCTTTGCAATAGCAAATGTCATCATCCATCTCAAAGTATTGAACAAGTTCTCTGTGTCTATAACGAAATTTAGATATCGGAGTATTGGGCGCTAAAAGATTCCATTCTTTGAGTCGCGAACCGAGTAATTCCGCTTGTCCTTTGGTGAGAGCGAGATCACGTATTAGATCTGAAAGTTCTGAATGGTTAATTAAGTGAACACCATCATTCACCGGTATATAATCCGAGTCAGAATTAGTTTCTAAAGCAGGTAAATTATAAGTTTCTGATGATTCATTCACGTCCAACGGATATTGTTATGGTGGAACTGGGATCCGACACGTGATTGGATCATGAGGCACTGGTTTCGAAACCGATTCAATATTTGGATAAACCACAGACTTTCTAGTTTTAAAGTGAAACCATAGATATGTGTCAAGCAGAAGTAACAATCAGTAGCGTGATTTGTCGGTTCACGCCATATTACTGGAACTCCAAAAGGCATTGACTTATGCTTCGGCGATTTTCGTAACCAACCTGCCAATGTATTTGCACAAGTCGAACAAACTGCATTTGGCTTCCAAGATTTATTTGCATCATCAACTTTCGAATCGAAATAAAGTTCATATGCTTTCTTTAGCAATGGTGTAAAGTTTTTCTGGTGAACACGATCGGTAAAATATCCGCACACGTAACAGAACAGATCAGCCGAATTTCTACAACTTCTAGAAGCCATATTTCACTCAGAATTATTTCAAAATACAGTAACTATTTGAAATATAACGTAACATATGTTATGCATCTTTTAGCAGTATAAAAAGTAGAATTATTTTGCATTTTATTAATTTTAAAAAAGTTATATAGTAAACATGAAACGGAGCAAATAACGGTTTCCCAAAAATATATTTATTCACAAATATCTTAAGAACCCGACGTGATAGAGATAAACGGATTTCAAATTTGAAATCAGCGCAAGAAACTGACCTAAGAACACTTATTCTTATATAAGAAAGAAAAATGTTGTTTGTCAGTGTATCAAGCTAACCCCATACCGTACAACTCAAATCAACGACCCAACAGTTCAACCGGGTATCCCGTGCACACGAGAAACACCGGTTAGTATAGTGAAGTCTCTAACACTTCACTCTCCTACGGCAATATCTGCTGTGGGATTACCTTTACCGGTCGTTGAGTGCACATCATGGGGCGATGCAACCTTAATAAAGTTATACTTGGAATGATTGCTTCGCACCATGAGGTATCTCACATAAATGCTAACTGTAATGACAAAGCACGGTAGCTAATGATGACGGGATAGTGTCCGTGGCTACGTGAAGAAAAGAAGATTCCGTTGGTGTCCACCAGCGTGGCAGGGTCCACTTTTGAAAGTGTAAAGAGTGATACAGATATACAATGTGTATGAGTCGAGATTGACTCCAAAATATAAGTAACGTTACGAGGATATATGTTAGAAATATTTCATAAGGATATGAAATTTCTGAATATGAAATCGGCATAATTGCCAGAAATATGTGTGAATATTTCACCAGGTTTGTATAACTTTCGAATAGTATCGACTATAGTTAAATGGTGTTGAGAAATTATAAATGTCAGTAAATGACAGCAGCATGCGGACAGAAGCATGCAAGGGATTAATGCGGATAAATTATGAATGTCGGTAAAAGACTAAATAATAATAAAATAAGCGGACATATTAAAAATGTGGAGAAAAAAAGGGAACATTGAACTGATGGTTCAAGATTATGAATAAACATTATCGGAATCTGAAGTATCGTGAAGCAATGATATGTGAGGGATCAAATATCTATGTTGTAATATGAAAAATGAGAAGAGCAATGCTTTTCTACATATGATTTGTAGATGTTAAATAAAAGTGAGAGTTGTTTGAAATTATATGGTCTTGAACACCTTTGTGAGAAGTTTTATAATTCATGCTTGATGACATTCAGTATTTGCCAGTTTTCCGTGTTTGGGAGTTAGAATTCGATTTCATACTCAAAGTACAAGATCGAGTATAAAAATACAACTAACCAGATTTTTCTGTTGATAACATGAATCAAAATATGGAAACTTACGTCCAAAAATTAGTACAAACATTAGAGAAAGAAAGTGTCGAAAATCACTTCATAGAGCAAATATCAACCTAGACAGAATCCAGAATTGATCAACAAAACAGTATGAAATCTTTCACTTAACACCTGTAACCAAAAGCATACAATAAACGTTCCATAAAATAAAAACGGAGAGCCAGTTGTCATTGCTCAGAATGTCGGCATATCTTTCATTCTTAAAAAAAAAAAATAGTTATGATAATTAGGAAAGGCAAAGGCAGCGAGGAAATTGAACTAGCCACCCTACCTCATTAAAAAAGTGGACCGAGTTTAGTGAAGTATTTTTTTTTTTAAGTAACATTTTAGTCGTTTGGCGAGGCGCGCCCCGTTCAGTCTCGACACAGAGTCCGTCTGTTGTATTAGAGAGCATGTACATATATAATTAACATTGATATAGAGACTCTAGTTAAAGAAAAGCCACACACCCCCAAACTTCCCCTTAGGAGGTAAGAATAAAACTATATTTCAATATAAATTCAATGCTCATTGTATTTTTCATTGTATTTTATTTTTTTATTGTATTTTATTTTTAATTTCACACTCTTCGATTGTCTTCCATTTTCACTGAGATTCTATTTAAAATAATTTTTTATCATGAATGGCCCGCGAACTTTATATTTTTTGTTCATGTAGCTCTGGGGTAGAATGTGTTGGACCACCATGCCCTGAAACATAGAGAACAACAAAAAACAACAACCATTAAGTTACAGAATTTCATAAATGGGTGCTTGCATAGAATAATAGTAGTGAAATGGACAAGATACGACAGGATCACCAATGTGAAACTGATAACATGCACCAGACTAGTGCCCGTGGAACAAGAGATGAGAAGACGATGATGGAGATTGATAGAGCACACACTGAGGAAAACCTATTGATGGCGTTACGAGGCAGTCCTTGTTCTGGAATACGAACGGTAATAGAGGAAGAGAAAGACCGGAAAGACATATGGGCTAGAGAACTGAAAACAGAAATGAAAATAATGAGGGAGATATGGAAGGACCTTGAGCTGATGGAACATGACAGGAGGACGTGGCATACAGTTACTGAAGGCATATGCGCCTTATGGGACCGAATAGTAAAGAATGACTGACTGACTGGTGGTATTAAGTTGAACGAACGAACGAACGAACGAACGAACTTTATTTTCGTGCCATCAGGTCAAGGTCTTTATATGTCTTCCTACCTCGTGCCATCAGGTCAAGGTCTTTCTATGTCTACCTATCTCGTGCCATCAGGTCAAGGTCTTTCTATGTCTTCCCATCTCGTGCCATCAGGTCAAGGTCTTTCCGTGTCTTCCTCGCAATTTTCAGTTCTGTCTCTATTTTTATTTTCCAGTATTTTCGGTCGACCTATTCTCCTCTTGCCACAGGGATTTCAGAACAAGTTGAAGAGAAACATGATCACCTGCGCCGGCTGGCATGGTACACGATGACGCACAACTTCATCACAATGCAGTCCTTGTTCTGAAATCCCTGTGACAAGAGGAGAATAGGTCGACCGAAAATACTGCAAAATAAAAATAGAGACAGAACTGAAAATTGCGAGGAACACACGGAAAGACCTTGACCTGATGGCACGAGATAGAACAAATTAGCATACGTTTGTTGAAGGCCTATGCACCACGGGGAGCTGAAGTTTAAAGGAGAAAGAAGAAGATACCGAAATCCGGAGAATCAATGGGTCAATCAATGATGTGCAAAATATACCATTCCAAGGAAGACAATATGAATCATTTGATTGATCGAAGGCTGAAATAAATTATATTGACAATGTGATATTTGCAAAAGTCGATACGGATGTGGTTACTTAAGCTGTGTAGTAGACTGGTATCATCATCGCGTGCCGCGCTGACGGGCGTTGGCGATCGTGTCTGTCCATTTCCTACGGTCTCTGATATCTAGAAACAGCGGTGTTTTTAATTTCTTCCCTTACAATGTTGCCAGTTTATCGAAGTCTATACTTTATTTTTTCCTTCAGATTATTAGCTGCTATCAGATTTAGAAAAGAATTCATGTTCTCACAACACGCCCAAAGAACTTACACTAATTAAACGTAACATGACTATGGATAAGACGACAGGTGTTCCCCATAGCTCACAAATACTTTTAGACTGGGCAGGACTAGTTAACATTGATTTCAATGATGGCATAGTCTTCTTCTTCTTCTTTGATCCTTAGCCACCAACTGTCGAAGCGGTCAGTGGTCATCACACCTGGTGGCGTCTTATAGGTAGCAATAAACTGTTTACACTTTACTCGGTCCTCAGCCATCTTTCGTGCAGTGCCCCAGCTCTGGTTCATTTTTTGCATCTTGGCCTCCACATTTCCATCAAGTTGTTTTTGGTCGGCCTCTCTTTCGCTTTCTTTCAGGGGTCCATAGCATAACTCTTCTTGTGATGGCATCGGGGTCTCTTCTGAGGGCGTGGCCCACCCAACTCCAGCGTCTGCCAGCTATGATGGTGTGCATGTCCTCCTGGTTACTCCGAATAAGCAGTTCTTGGGTGGTGATGGTATTCGGCCAAAAGATTCTGAGAATTTTCCTGAGGCAGATTGTGCGGAAAGAGGACAATTTCGACATTTCCTTCTCTGTTACTCCCCAGCATTCCGCGCCATAGAGAAGCACAGAAAGTATACAGCTCTCATATAATCTTAATTTGGTGTTCCACCGTCTGGTGTTATTATGCATCATAAGTATGTAAATGTGTCTGTCTGTTCCAGCGTCTGGTTCCTTATTGTTATGGGTTCAGGATTGCCCACATTGAGTGTCATGACTTCATGACTTCTGTCTTCTTTATAAACTGATGTTCAGACCCACCTGCTGGCCACACTTATTTCGTCTATCTGTTTTTTCTTGGATGTGTTGATGTTAATGTGCGAGTAATGCAATGTAATCTGCACATTCCAGATCTTCTAGTGAAGAATACGTTGTCAATCCCATTCCTCTTTGACTGCCCTCTGTGGTCTAGGGTATCACCAAGTCAATGACTGTCAAAAATAAGATTGTTGATAAGGGGCATCCCTGTCGTACTCCTGTCTTCACCTGAAAAGTTAGGCTGCTCTGCCCAACACTACATGTAAAGTTAGCATAGAAGCTTTTTATTATGGAAACATTTAAGCTGTGAACTCCTGGTGAAGTGGGAAGTTATAAATACTTATAAGGGACTTAGTGTACTGACTGAGATCAGCTGTGAAGGTATATATATATCTAATAAGAGTAGTATATTATATATATATATAACCTTACTTGCTACCACATATCTATATATCTCAGTCAGAATTATTCTGGAATAGTGTGATGCTACGTTATGTGTCTAGGGTATGTGTATGGTGAAGTGTAAGTCACAACAACAGACAGATAAACAATTTAATTTAATCCACTACTCTTAACAACACTGTGACACTCACATACATATAACACTCTATGAGAATATCTTAAAGAAGTCACTAGTAACGTTTCAAATAACAATATGTATTCATTACTGGCATGAATGAATATGTGTCCTGATTCAACTACAAGGGAACCAGGAATCACAATCAATTTAAATTACAAGTTATGTACAGAATGTATTTAATATGAATATTGTAGTGACATATATTATTACCAATGTTCTATGTGTGTCAATTGTGTAGTGGTAAAATGAGGTAATACTGGTTTTGTTTTGTTCAAGCTCTGTTGGTATTTGTCATCATGACTTCAATAGTTTGTCTTTAGGGACCATTATTGTAGATGTTCACAGTTCCTGATTTTAAGACAAGTAAATTCCCCTCTTAATGTTAATTTTAAAAAAATCAGTTCAGATGAGGGGACATAATGTTGAGCTCAGCTGGCCAACTCTGCTTATCTTTAGTGATGGCGGCAGGAAAGGACTCCTCTGCTCGAATTCTCCTCTGGGCTCAGGAGACACCTCACTGATAGCTAAAAAGACCAAGGAGTATGCTGTCCGACTCTGGATTCAGCAAATCTCTGACCAGGTGCTGCTCACTACCATCAAGACCACTGTCCCTGAAATCAAGAAGGATGTACCTTCTACTTCATAACTAATTTATATTCTCTTTTACACTGATCACAATACAGCACAAACATTGCGTTCAGAGCGTTAGGCCAACAGTCAGCTTCATTTGAAATACTTTATTCCAGTATTACCCTTCTTAATGGTTACTACGCCTCTGCACTTCCAGCATTATTTCTTTCTAGTCCATCATCCAGGTGTCAGTGTACTACTTGGCCATTCCATGCCGTTTTACTTCTCTCCGACACCCTCTGTTCAGGCTGGAGCATTATAGGCTTTACCTCACGTTTGCCACTGAACTACACATATATATACAGGCATAAATCAACAATTCACATTCAATTTTTCATTAAAAGATACTGAATGGTTTAAGCTTACCACAATTTCATGGAAATAAACACAGATACGTTGATTAGCAATGAATTCTGGCACAAACTGGCACAAATTCCGTTCTGCCTATGTTCCAGGCTTTTATTTTAGCAAAAATGTGAGCTGGCTTCAACGTACTGTCGCTTTATCAAGCTTATTTGAATTAGTGGTCTCGAACTAACGCTCCCAAGTGTGTATATCAGCGAGACTGGCCAATGAGCCACGTTTCGACAAGTGTTTGAAAAAATGTTATCTTTTCCCGTCTCCCCCAACAACCAAGATAGTATTTATAGCCCGACCAATCGTGGTTAGGCTTTCATTTGTTGCGCTCCAATCAATTTGGAGTTTACATGGTAGGCTATTTATGTAACGTAAGGTTTTTTTCAAACACGTTATAAAAAAAAAATTTTATGAGCAGAAATGATTTTATGCTGTCAGGCACCCCCAATATTTTATTTTGGGTATAATTTATTAATTCCTGGACTATTTGCGTAACGTTTTACATATTATTTGTCAGCAAACCCTAAGGAACCCAAAAATACTAATTTAAAGGAGCTACGTGGCTGCGTTCAAAATATGCAATTTCTTCTATCTCCTGTTTAGAAGATGTGCTGTCTGGGTACTGTTATGTGTTCAAACGTAAACCCATATAATGTTGTCTTTTCTAATAAGAGTCTGTTATGATTTATAAACCTAACTCTGGGAAAGGGTAGTGTATTTTATCACTGTCCGTCTGAAAAAAAATTAGTGCATGTAGACTTACACGCGTGATGGTAGTAATTGTGTATCGCGCGAAGCGGGTTTAGTGTTCGGCTTTCTGCCTCTCCCTTCTCTTTTTATCCCTTTAGTCCATCTGTTCGTTCGTTTTGGTAACGCAGTATAATTAATGTTAGGGTTAATTTAGGTCATTACGCAGTACGTCTCAATGCTTTTCCAAGAAATACAGCACACGTTTCATTGAAGAAGGCGGGTAATAATACAGTAAGCTTTACTATCAACGTGAAAGCGTTACAATTTGCAGACGAAGCAGAAAACAAGGGGGATTTCGAGTACATTCTTTGGGACAGCACTGTCATTTTACCATTGCTCTTCTCTTTATTAATTTTATTTGTTAGGCTTCATATTTACCTAATAATTTATATATGTGGATTAGAATATTTCATGACACTTCCCCCTCTTAAAACAGACATTATATGTCAGTCCTTTATTCTATATACACATAGAGAAATTTATTATTATTTCTGGGGTTTACGGTGATTCTCATCACACGGATGGCGGCTTAAAAAATCCGCTCCCAGATTTGTTTTTTTCCAGATATATATTCAATGCTAAAATTATATGGAGCCAGAAGCAAAGACCATCGGAGTAACCTAGAGTTCTCATGCTTAGCCTGTGCTAAAAACGATAAAGGTTTGTGGTCAGTTTGCAACTTAAATGCCTTCCCATATAGATAAATATTGAATTTCTTTATTGCCCATATTACTGCAAGACATTCTTTTTCGCTAGTTGAGTAGTTGATTTCAGCTTTATTCAACTTTCTGCTAGCATATGCCACTGGGCTTAATTCCCCATCCAATGCATCTGATTTCTGTAGTAAAGTTGCACCTAGCCCAATATTACTTGCATCCGTCCTTACTATGAATTCTTGACTTAAGTCAGGTAATTTCAAAATGGGTTTACTTGTGAGCTTTTCCTTCAATTCTTGGTAAGTCATTTCACATTGTGGTGTCCATGTAATGCGATCTGGAAGTCCTTTACGTGTCAATTCCGTTAAAGGTGCACATATGGAATTAAAGTTTTTGATATACTTCTGGTAGAAACCACATAATGAGACAAAGGATCTCACGTCCTTCTTGGTTTGTGGTCTCGGGGCTTTCTGTAGTTTCTCTAAATTCTTTGGGTCAGGGGTCATGTTTCCCTGATAAACTGTGTGTCCCAAAAATTCCAATTCTTTACATCCAACGCAACATTTGGTTGGTCGGGCTGTTAAATTTGCCTCCCTAAGTCGATCAAACAGCATGTTCAGAGAGTCAATGTGTTCCTCAAATGTTTCTGTTGCTATAAGGATATCATCCATAAAATTTGTTATACAGGGATTATTCAGAGGATCCAATAATTTTCTCATCATTCTAGAGAAGACACTAGGCGCATTCTTCAATCCAAATGGCAATCTATTAAACTCATAGTGTCCTTCTGAGGTACTAAAAGCTAGGTATGGTCTAACCTCAGGCTTTACTGGAATCTGATAGTATCCTTTACTCAGATCCACTTTTGAGAAATATTTAGCTTTATTTAGTCTGGCAAACAGCTGATTTGTATCCGGCAATGGATCCACCTGTCCTTCTGTAATAGCATTCAGTCTCCTGTAATCTATACAGAGTCTATGTTCTCCAGAGGGCTTCCTTAAAAGTACAACACCGGAACTATACGAAGACTCACTGTGCGAAATAATTCCTTCCTTCAACAGATAGTCTATCTCTTCCTTCAAAGCTTTTTCCTTAGCAAACGGAATCGAATATGGTTTCATACAGACAGGTGTGGAGTCTATTAATTTCATATCATATTCCAATAGGTTTGTATGCCCTGGTCGGTCTGTTAACACCTCTGCATGATTATTTAGAACCTGTTGCACTCTCTCTTTCTGAGTTTTCGTTAAATGTGTACTGATTTTCACCTGTGCTGCTGTCTCACAGGGGTGTAATGGATATTCAAATGATGAAAGTGGTTCCTTTTTCATCTCCATGGCGATGGACAAGGTCAACAAGTGTGTCTCTTCCTGATGTTCTCTTTCCAAATATTTCTTCAGGAGATTCACATGATAGATTTTTTCTTTCCCCTTCTTATCTATCTTATAATTTGTTCTAGACACCTTCTCTAGAACTGTATATGGACCCTGCCATCCAATTTGTAACTTATTCTGACTCCCGGGCAAAAGAAGCAGTACCTTCTCTCCCACAGCCAAATTTCTGTCTTTCGCCTTCCTGTTATAATAGGCAGCATGTTTCTTCCTGGCTTGTTTCAAATTTTCATTGGCAAGTTTCCAGCCAGTTTTTAACCGAGTGGTCAGCTCATTCACATACTGGTATGAAGATGTAATGTTTTCCTCTGCCTTTTCATCAGTCCACGTTCTTAACATAACTTCAAGTGGACCTTTTATTGGCCTTCCAAACAATAATGTTGCCGGGGCCATACCGGTTGAACTATGGGGTACCTCCCGATAAGCAAAGAGGGCGGCGTGCAGGTACTGGTCCCATGTATCTGGTTTTTCGTGTGCCAACTTTCTCAGGATCGACATTAATGTGCCGTTAAATCTTTCCACTTGGCCGTTCCCTTGGGGATGATACACACTACAATGGAAGTGTTTGGGCTGAAAGATCCTGAAAACTTCTTCAGTTAGTTTCCCCTTGAACTGAGAGCCATTATCAGTCAAGATTTGATTGGGAAAGCCTAACCTTGTGAAAATTGTGAGCAATGCCTCTGCCACATGTTTAGAATCAATCGATGACAGGGCTACTGCCTCTCCCCACATAGAACAAGTGTCCACCAGAGTCAGAATGTAGCTGTTCCTTCTCTTGGTTCGGGTGAGAGGTCCCACAAGATCCACGGCAACTCTCTCAAAGGGTGTTCCCACTATGGGCATTTTCCCCAGAGTTGCTGGTGCAGTCCAATGTTTAGGTGCTACTCGTTGGCACTCTGGACAGGATTTTACATATCGTTTGATATCTTCAGTTATTCCTGGCCAGAAATAGTGACAAGCTATTCGCTGTCCTGTTGCGCTGATTCCCATATGACCACTGAAGGGAATCGCATGTCCTAGTTCCAACACTTTAGTCCTATATGAAGTGGGAAGGACCAGCTGTCCGTGACCATTGGATTCAGATCCAGCCTTCCTATATATCAATTTGTTCTTCATATAAAACTCTCCCTTGCCTGGAGGTGTATGAGATTTGGGCAACTTCTTGAAACATGGCTTGAGTGTTTTGTCCTCAGCCTGTGCCTTCCTCATCTCATCTGGGTGAGTATTTATGGGATTATCCTCCTCCTTCTTTGTCTGTGATCTGGTCTGCACTGTTGCCAATATCACAGGTCTCTTGGGATTCCCCAAGAAGACATATCTACACCCCAATATTAGAGGGTAGATTGGCTCATTTATCACTGCTGCTTTTATGATTCCTTCCACATATCGCGTTTTCACTTTTATTCGGGCGACGGGAAGTGTCATGGTAGCTACATCCTTGGTTGCAGTTTGAATCTCCACTGTTTCTGTGGTGTATTGATCGGCCTGCACCAGGTGAGAACTCACAACGGAATCGTAATCTAAACCGGTATCATATAAACATCTTATAGTGACACCATTACAAATGACATCTTCACACACTGGGGGGTGGTATGGTTCCTGTAATTCTTCAGGTTTGCCCTTCTTTTCCTTTTTCCCCGATGTCATAGCAGCAAAAATGAGGAGGTTTCCTTCTACAATGGTCAGTGTCATGATTGTTCATCTTACAATTTTTACACCACCTTTTTCCTTGGTTGAAAGATTTTCTTTCATCATATTTCCTTTCATCGAATTGTGGGAATTTATTTTTATTGTCATACCGTGGCCTATCAAATTGGTGCTTACCTTTATTTTGATCCTTAGGATCAAATTTATTAAAGTTCTGTGGTGCCCTAAAGTTGTCCACCTGTTTCTTTTTATTACCTGTTACCTCTGCTTGAGCTGCTTGATACCTTTCAGCAACATTTAGCAACTCACCCAGCCTCTCTGCACCTTGTTCCATGAGAAACTTTCTCAGGTCTGGAGCCATGGACTCTCTTAGTTGCTCTATAAGGACCATTTCCTTAAGATCTTGGGTTTTCCCCAGAGAAGTCCATTTCTCCAAGTATGTCTCTATTCGTGCAGAGAACTGGTGATAGGTTTCACCTGACAGTAGTTTAGCATTCCTAAATTTTTTTCTGTAAAACTCTGCATTCTTTTCATACCTTAACAAAAGAGCCTGCTTTAGCATGTCATAATTTTCCTGATCACCTCTGCTCATTTTTGCAAAAACTTCATAAGCTGCCCCACGAAGTCCCTGAGATAACTTTAAGCTCCACCTTTCTCTCTCCAACCCATACGTGGTAGCTAATAGTTCGTACCTATTTATATAGCTCTCAATATCATCGTCTTTCTCAACAAAATGATCTAAATGAAAATTCATAGCTGAGATTGAGGCTCCTTGAGTAACCGTAGCATCAGAGGCAAAGGGACTGGCACCATTTTCAGGAGCATGGCCTTGAAACTCAAACTCCCTTAGTCGTAATTCATGTTCCCTTTGTAATCTTTTCTCCTCCTTTTCTGCTTCCCTCTCTGCAGTTCTTCTCTCTCTGCAGTCTTCTTTCTTCTTTCTCTTTCTGCAGCTTGTCTTCTCTTCCTCGCTTCCAATTTCTTAGCCTCAGCCTCAATCTGCAACCTCTTAGTCTCAGCCTCAGCTTCAATCTGCAACCTCTTAGTCTCAGCCTCAGCTTCAAATTGTAACTTCTTAATTTCCCTTTCAGCCTCTAACCTTCTTTCGGCTTCAAACCTTCTTTCTTCGCGTTCAATAAATTTGTCACATTCCGTAGTAACATAGGCAACCATAACTTGCCCATCTAATCCTAACTCTTTTGCAGTCTGAACCGCAGCAGATCGAAATTTGGCCAGGTCCGCCATTGTCTATCAGGTAACTTAATACAATGTCTAACCAACAATTCAATCTCTAATGGACAACACAGGCACCGTGAGCTCAACCTTATTTAATTCCACCCAAGGATACCTTTTAATTCTTATATTCCCTGAAGTGAATTACCCCCCAATATTTTTAATAGTTAAAGATTCAAAATCCCGGACGAGCCCCCAATATATGTGGTGAAGTGGGAAGTTATAAATACTTATAAGGGACTTAGTGTACTGACTGAGATCAGCTGTGAAGGTATATATATATATCTAATAAGAGTAGTATATTATATATATAACCTTACTTGCTACCACATATCTATATATCTCAGTCAGAATTATTCTGGAATAGTGTGATGCTACGTTATGTGTCTAGGGTATGTGTATGGTGAAGTGTAAGTCACAACAACAGACAGATAAACAATTTAATTTAATCCACTACTCTTAACAACACTGTGACACTCACATACATATAACACTCTATGAGAATATCTTAAAGAAGTCACTAGAAACGTTTCAAATAACAATATGTATTCATTACTGGCATGAATGAATATGTGTCCTGATTCAACTACAAGGGAACCAGGAATCACAATCAATTTAAATTACAAGTTATGTACAGAATGTATTTAATATGAATATTGTAGTGACATATATTATTACCAATGTTCTATGTGTGTCAATTGTGTAGTGGTAAAATGAGGTAATACTGGTTTTGTTTTGTTCAAGCTCTGTTGGTATTTGTCATCATGACTTCAATAGTTTGTCTTTAGGGACCATTATTGTAGATGTTCACAGTTCCTGATTTTAAGACAAGTAAATTCCCCTCTTAATGTTAATTTTTAAAAAAATCAGTTCAAGATGAGGGGACATAATGTTGAGCTCAGCTGGCCAACTCTGCTTATCTTTAGTGATGGCGGCAGGAAAGGACTCCTCTGCTCGAATTCTCCTCTGGGCTCAGGAGACACCTCACTGATAGCTAAAAAGACCAAGGAGTATGCTGTCCGACTCTGGATTCAGCAAATCTCTGACCAGGTGCTGCTCACTACCATCAAGACCACTGTCCCTGAAATCAAGAAGGATGTACCTTCTACTTCATAACTAATTTATATTCTCTTTTACACTGATCACAATACAGCACAAACATTGCGTTCAGAGCGTTAGGCCAACAGTCAGCTTCATTTGAAATACTTTATTCCAGTATTACCCTTCTTAATGGTTACTACGCCTCTGCACTTCCAGCATTATTTCTTTCTAGTCCATCATCCAGGTGTCAGTGTACTACTTGGCCATTCCATGCCGTTTTACTTCTCTCCGACACCCTCTGTTCAGGCTGGAGCATTATAGGCTTTACCTCACGTTTGCCACTGAACTACACATATATATACAGGCATAAATCAACAATTCACATTCAATTTTTCATTAAAAGATACTGAATGGTTCAAGCTTACCACAATTTCATGGAAATAAACACAGATACGTTGATTAGCAATGAATTCTGGCACAAACTGGCACAAATTCCGTTCTGCCTATGTTCCAGGCTTTTATTTTAGCAAAAATGTGAGCTGGCTTCAACGTACTGTCGCTTTATCAAGCTTATTTGAATTAGTGGTCTCGAACTAACGCTCCCAAGTGTGTATATCAGCGAGACTGGCCAATGAGCCACGTTTCGACAAGTGTTTGAAAAAATGTTATCTTTTCCCGTCTCCCCCAACAACCAAGATAGTATTTATAGCCCGACCAATCGTGGTTAGGCTTTCATTTGTTGCGCTCCAATCAATTTGGAGTTTACATGGTAGGCTATTTATGTAACGTAAGGTTTTTTTCAAACACGTTATAAAAAAAATTTTATGAGCAGAAATGATTTTATGCTGTCAGGCACCCCCAATATTTTATTTTGGGTATAATTTATTAATTCCTGGACTATTTGCGTAACGTTTTACATATTATTTGTCAGCAAACCCTAAGGAACCCAAAAATACTAATTTAAAGGAGCTACGTGGCTGCGTTCAAAATATGCAATTTCTTCTATCTCCTGTTTAGAAGATGTGCTGTCTGGGTACTGTTATGTGTTCAAACGTAAACCCATATAATGTTGTCTTTTCTAATAAGAGTCTGTTATGATTTATAAACCTAACTCTGGGAAAGGGTAGTGTATTTTATCACACTGTCCGTCTGAAAAAAAATTAGTGCATGTAGACTTACACGCGTGATGGTAGTAATTGTGTATCGCGCGAAGCGGGTTTAGTGTTCGGCTTTCTGCCTCTCCCTTCTCTTTTTATCCCTTTAGTCCATCTGTTCGTTCGTTTTGGTAACGCAGTATAATTAATGTTAGGGTTAATTTAGGTCATTACGCAGTACGTCTCAATGCTTTTCCAAGAAATACAGCACACGTTTCATTGAAGAAGGCGGGTAATAATACAGTAAGCTTTACTATCAACGTGAAAGCGTTACAATTTGCAGACGAAGCAGAAAACAAGGGGGATTTCGAGTACATTCTTTGGGACAGCACTGTCATTTTACCATTGCTCTTCTCTTTATTAATTTTATTTGTTAGGCTTCATATTTACCTAATAATTTATATATGTGGATTAGAATATTTCATGACACAATAGCATCACTACTACTACAATATCTAGCATCACTACAGCTACCATCTCTAGCATCTCTACAACTACCATCTCTAGCATCACTACTACTACCATCTCTAGCATCACTACAACTACCATCTCTAGCATCACTACAACTACCATCTCTAGCATCACTACTACTGCCATCCCTAGCATCACTACAACTACCATCTCTAGCATCACTACTACTACCATCTCTAGCATCACTACAACTACCATCTCTAGCATCACTACTACTACCATCTCTAGCATCACTACAACTACCATCTCTAGCATCACTACAACTACCATCTCTAGCATCACTGCAACTACCATCTCTAGCATCACTACAACTACCATCTCTAGCATCACTGCAACTACCATCTCTAGCATCACTACAACGACCATCTCTAGCATCACTACAACTACCATCTCTAGCATCTCTACAACTACCATCTCTAGCATCTCTACTACTGCCATCTCTAGCATCACTACAACTACCATCTCTAGCATCACTACCCTACCATCTCCAGCATCACTACAACTACCCTCTCTAGCATCACTACAACTACCATCTCTAGCATCACTACTCCTACTATCTCTAACATCACTACAACTACCATCTCTAGCATCACTACTACTACCATCTCTAGCATCACTACAACTACCATCTCTAGCATCACTACAACTACCATCTCTAGCATCACTACAACTACCATCTCTAGCATCACTACAACTACCATCTCTAGCATCACTACAACTACCATCTCTAGCATCACTACAACTACCATCTCTAGCATCACTACAACTACCATCTCTAGCATCATTACAACTATCATCTCTAGAATCACTACAACTACCATCTCTAGCATCACTTTTACTACAATCTCTAGCATCACTACTACAACCATCTCTAGCATCACTACAACTACCATCTCTAGCATCACTACAACTACCATCTCTAGCATCACTACTACAACCATCTCTAGCATCACTACAACTACCATCTCTAGCATCAC
The DNA here is from genome assembly GCA_024509875.1 of Oreohelix idahoensis. NCBI lineage: Eukaryota > Metazoa > Mollusca > Gastropoda > Stylommatophora > Oreohelicidae > Oreohelix > Oreohelix idahoensis. Next base: position 77,094 of record JAMPIV010020831.1, on the reverse strand, counting down.
TACAACTACCATCTCTAGCATCACTACAACTACCATCTCTAGCATCACTACTACTACCATCTCAAGCATTACTACTACTACCATCTCTAGCATCACTACTACCATCTCTAGCATCACTACTACTACCATCTCTAGCATCACTACTACTACCATCTCTAGCATCACTACTACTGCCATCTCTAGCATCACTACTGTCACTGATTGCCTCCCTTGCTTTGCAGTAGTGGTCCAACAGTGACCAAAACTCCAGAGTATCTAATATTGGCTTCCCGGGTATCTACCTGCGCGCAAAATTACTCTTGGTAGAAATGTAGACAGAAGATTAATGACACTTCTACCTTAAGGTAACATTCACAAGAGATTTCCAGAAGTCACGAAAAATGTTGCATTTGGCTGAACAATTGTTAACGCATTATATCTGGTCCGTCGCTTTTTGTGAAGGATTTAAGCAATGGTTTAGCCCGTTCAAGCCACCAGTTGGTGTAATCCAACGAATTCCTCTTATAAGTAATAGCTCTGTTTAGAGGTAAATATATGTCTAGGTATTTATGTATATATTAAATATTCTGGCTCATACGTTTGCTTTCATACATATAAAAAACGGAATCGACTATGATTGTTTAGTTTTAAAACAACAGTTAACAAATTTAATAATCAATTAGTATTAACAGTTTAAAATAAATAAAATGCTGGTGATTTTATACTGGAATCAAATTTTCTCTTCACTGAGATTTAGGGTGAGGGTATATCAAAAGTCCTTTTTGCTGGTGCCTTTTTACAAGCACTTAACTTTTATAAGGGAGTTCTGCAGCTGTGGTTTATCAATTCTGTGATGACGAAAGCCTTCTCCACACTCTTTTCCACTGTAGGCGGTTAGGATGGATGCTTTTCTCTCACACTAGCGGCGTTAGTACCACAAATCGTCTGATGGCTTGTAACCACGAACTTTAGACAAATAGAAAGAAACAAATGCCTGCTAAGTACATTTGTTCGCCACAAACTAACAGGCCCATTGTTTTGCGCTCCACCCACCAATGTTAACCTCTCAGAAGAAATAAATTCCCGAACACACAGTGTAACTCAGGGAATATGATGAAAATTCACCAATATTCTTCTGGGTGTTACTAGGAAATTGCGTCTGGAGTGCGTGAATAATGATTTGCCTGATTTGCAATTAAAAAGGTACATAAATCTCACAAGATAATATGTTACACCTTAGGCACAGGTGATGTAATCATCACTCATTACTCATCACTACTCCCGTCGGAGTCTGGGGTCGCTTTGCTGTCGGGTTTCCCGCAAGACTAGTCAGAAACAATCACCAGCTGTTGCAGTAGCGGTTCATGCATATACAATTTTCATATGTTTAGGTTGCCAGCCTTGTATATAACCATTTAGCAAGAAACCTGTAGAATTTACATTAGTAAATAATATGTTTACACTTACTCCAAAATTGTAGGAATACACAATCTCCTTGCACAGATTTAGACTGGACACAGCTCTGTATTAGAAGCTTCAAAATCACTTAGGTCTGGAAATTAGAGTTAATTACTATGACGGCGGGTGTTCTGCAAAATCCCGGGAAAACTTTTGTTAAATTCCTCTATGACTTGTAATCAAATTCCTAGGAGTCCAGTCTTGTTAATTAAAGTCATGGCCCCTTTAAGTTTCCAGTATTGTATTAAGAATGCGGGTTTACTTGTGAATTTCAAAGTTGCCCAATACTCGATCTGTTACTTATAGTTGTGGAATTTCTAAGTCCAATGTCTCCTTTTTCTTTCTAGCTTTTAGGAGTCGCTGATATGACTTGTGCGCTGCAGTCTCTCTGTGTGATCTGTGTCTGTGATTTCATCACACTATATTCTCAGTTCTTAGTGCAAATCACAGATTGCACTTCCGACTAGTGTGCAAATAAAATACATTGCACAGGGTGTTTATAAAGTCGCTGTGCGGTGAATCTGAAAGATATTTTAGAAATTACGTCACGAATGATGCAAATTTACGTCATGACATTCTGTGTTCCACAATCCCGTGTGCAGCATTACACAACAAGCCGTTGTTATATTCACGGTTTCACTGCTGAAAGGAAATGGTGTTAGCCATTGAAAACAGGTATTTTTGGTGGAACATGTCTTTCGTAATGGTGGCAAATATACTGAAGAAGTAATTCGACAATCTGTGCTGAAATTTCCAGACTCACAAGTCCCCCACCGCAATGCGGTTAGGAATTTGATCGACAAGTTTCGTGCTACGGGTAGTGTGGTAGATGCATACCGATCTGGAAGGCCTTCAACTTCAGAAGACAAATGCTTGATATCCAGGCCAGAATTACAATGAGCCCAAATAAATCTTTAAGGCAGTTGTTTCAACAGGTACTCTTACCAATGAGTACCGTTCACAAGATTCCGAAGAGTAAGCTGCACTTTCGTCCATACAGATTAACTTATGTGTCTCAACTCCATGAAAGAGATTACCAATCCCGATTGAACTACTGCATGTGGTTTCAGAACTTTATTTCTGAACAAGGTGATGAAATCCTTGACTTGACTTTCTTCACTGATGAGGCATGGTTTCATCTCTCCGGTTACGTGAACAGTCAGAACAATCGTCTGTGGAACAGTGAAAACCCCCATGAATTATATCAAGTGTCGCTTCACGATCAGAAAGTCGGAGTGTGATACGCCATAAGTCGTATGCGGATAACTGGGCCAATATTTTTCAATGCAACAATCAATGCAGAACGTTACCGTACTTTAATCCTGGAACCATTCATAACCCAACTTACAGAGCGGGAAATTAGAGAAGCCTGGTTTCAGCAGGATGGGGCAACAGCACACACAGCCGCAACATCACTTAATTATTTAGAAGGCATATTTGCAAATCGCATTATTTCACGTGGAATCTGGCCTGCTCGTTCACCAGACCTAACTCCCCCTGACTATTATCTGTGGGGTGCACTGAAAGGAAAAGTTTATGAAAATAATATGTAAACAGTTAATGGCCTAAAGGCAGAAATCGTCACCCAGATCCATCAAATATCACCGGCCATTATCCGGAAGGTTTTCGAAAATATGAAGAGGCGAGTCAACACATGTCTTGAGGCCTGTGGTGTACATTTTCAACACATGCTGTTGACACAATTTCATCGTGTTAACAGCCACTTTACCGAATACAAACCAGCCAAGAGCAGCAGTGTCTAGATAAATAATAAAATCTACGTTACAATTTTTTGGGCGTCTTTAAAGCCCCAATTGAAAACCACATTTCTGGTGACGTAGTCTCGCCCGAGCGTTAATTTCACTGCACAGCTACTTTATAAACACCCTGTATATCTCAGCTCCTCAAAATGAACCAATCAAATCTCTCTAGCACTGGGTTGGGTGTTTCATTTTAAAATATCCCCTCGCGTTTTTCAAAATATTAAATTTAATATCCACGCGTGACCTCTCAGTGATGTCATATCGTTGCGTAAGACTTCCGGCTGCACCTATCTGCCTCTCACCATATTGTGACCATGTGTTCCTGGCGTAACGTCTACAAATCTTGAGTTTCCAGACAGATTATCTGAGATAATTACACACAGGGATGGTCTAAGAGGAAACAAATTACGCATTACCACCTAGGTTTCGCTAGACGGATCTCCGCCAGATTAGCCACACAATCTGGGGTACTATTCATAGACCGTGCACAATGCAAGCTTGAATAAACAGGCACAGTAGCTTTGAAAAGAAGGTCAGCCTGATAATGCGTGATAAAATATTATAGCTGCCCGGGTCAGTAAACCTTGCGTAACTGTCGAGGAGTGAAGTGTTAGCGACTTAACTCTACTTATCCAACGTAGAGAGTAAATATGAATGACAAGGCAAAAATTATGCCAAATAAAAGCGATAAGTGAGAGGAAGAGAAAAATGCAGAAAAAAGTGATCCTGCCGGAGTGGACGTGAGATCGCACAACCGTATCGTCACAACTATTACTACCATCTATAGCATCACTACAACTACCATCTATAGCATCACTATTACTACCATCTCTAGCAGTAGAAGTAGTTGTAGTGGTGGTAGTAGTAGGAATAGTAGTAGTAGTATTAGTAGTAGCAGTAGTAGTAAAAGTAGTATGACCTAGTGGTATTAGTATTAGTAGTAGTAATAGTAGTAGTAGTAGTAATGTTAGTAGGAACAGTAGTAGTTGTTGTAGTGGTTATAGCAGTAGTAGTAGTGGTGGTGGTAGTAAAAGTAATAGTAGTAGTAGTGTGGTGGTAGTAGTAATATTAGTAGTGGTAGTAGTTACAGTAGTTATTGTTGTTGTTAATGCTGCTGTGGTTGTTGTAGAAATAATAATAATAAGTAATAAGAAGACGGAGACGATAAAGGCTATTAATGCATGAAATAAACAAGAGTCCCTAGTCAAATGTTTAACGTACGCAACCATTATTCGTGAACAAACCACAATAACAGCAAATCATTAAATCAATACAGCAATTGTGCCTTATCAACAGCGCCACTTCTGTGCAAACGAGGAGAACACAGCGTGTCATTGTATCTCTAATGCTTCAGACAAATGGACCTTTTGTCGGTTTAGACTGTAATGCAAATGCAGGGAAAAAAATGCAGTTTTCTACTGTAGATTAGGACCCCGCGGATGTCGTAGTACGGGAATTCCGTGATCAGCGGGCCCTCAAAGGTACATATTTACAAAAATGTATAATCAGTTTTGGGCCGGATTCTCTTTTACTGATTTGCATTCTGATATGACATTTCCTTTGATGTGGTTTGTAAAAATCTAAAATACACAAGAGGCCTCTATTTTTCACCCTTTCGAGGCAAAACAAAGGGGTTTTTTTTCTACAGCATGTCTCAAGTTGCCCCTTATAGTTAACCTTTAAGGTTATGTGCTGTTCAGACTACCTCTCCGCTATCAAAAACTAAACTATACTTTTCTCTTACTATCCTTTAAAAGGTGGATAATGTGCAGTGTGAGACATAAATTGTCGCCAGAAATACAATAGCTGTGTGAGGATGTAAACAAACCTCACTGATCCAGCCTGTTCCTCTGCCTATCTCACACGCACCACAAACAAACATCAGTGATCACCATTCTTTCGATTTTCTTGACAGCGGCCAAGAAATTCTTCAAATATCTATTTAAAACCTTCCATGCGACAACTGTGAACAGGCATTTGACATTGTACACAGAGAATCAGTTAGAACACTAAAAAAGACATTTGACACTGTGCACAGAGAATCAGTTAGAACACTAAAAAGACATTTGACATTGTACACTGAGAATCAGTTAGGACACTAAAAAGACATTTGACATTGTACACAGAGAATCACTTAGGACACTAAGAAGACTTTTGACATTGTACACAGAGAATCAGTTAGGACATCAAAAAGGCATTGCGAAGGTCATTAACTTTAATAAAGAAAACATGATATGCAGAACTGTTCATGAAGGACAACTTATAGAACAGATTGAGATAAGAACTGGAGTGAGACAGGGATGCCTCTTGTCACAATTTCTCTTTTTAACCGACTATAGATCACGGGCATGGGAATGTGATGGGACCATAATAAACGCCCCAAAATCTCCCTGAAGTTCATATTTGTGTTTTCGCTTCTTCAAGAGGGCCATAATAATGCCTTCATTTCCATATCAACGTGGCCAACACCCAGTAAAAAGTCCTGCGCCAGCCGGCGTTTTCACGATTGCGCCGCGGGTGATGTGGCCAGGCCGAGTATATATAAAGAGAGAGAGTGAGCCGGCAAGCCGAGGTCCACAGACACCTTCAGGCTGAAAACGCAAATCTAAAAATCACACAGGTCGAAAGGCTAAAAACCTGGGCAAAGAAAGATACCAATCTGATGATAGTTACGGTAGAAGGATCAACAAGACCCGAGAGACTGACGCTCCAAGCAACAACAAAAAAGACAGAAGCCTATATCCCTCCGGTGATGCAGTGCTCTAACTGCCAGCAATTTTCACACACCAAGAAAACATGCAGGAGGGACGCAGTCTGCCGATATTGTGCGGGTGGCCACCTATATCGCGACTGCCCAAAGGCGAAGGAGGACCCCAACTACAAAGCAATAAACTCAAACCGCACCTGTGCAAACTGCCTCGGAAACCACGGGGCTAGATACCGAGACTGCCCGATGTTCCAGGAAACAAAGAGCATCCTGAAGGAAGTGGTCTCCAAAAACATCCCCTTCAAGGAGGCAAAACACAGAGTGGCTGCGGATGTTGCAGAAAAACAACGCACGATTGACAGACGACAGGTACACCAGCTGACCGCTGAAGTCAAACAATTGAAAAATAAACTCCAGGTCGAAAACAGAAGCAAGCAGGCTCCCGAAGACGAAAAGGACAGCGGTGAAGACGTAATAGAAATACAAAACATCAGAGAAATGATGAAAGACATGAAAAGCATTAAGCAGCAAATAGAAGCAGATGTAAAGAGGCTGACAGAACTGACGGAAGAAAACTCCAAAATCCTCAAGAGAATCGAAACAGAGCGAAGAGCCATTGAGGAAATGACATCAAACACAAGAGCGACCAAAACAAACGAACAATCAGACGAAGAAGTCATCGAAGAAACACTTGAAAAACTTCTACCAGCAATAATAGAAAAAGCACTGCTACAGATACAGGAAAGCAGGAAGACAAGAGAAACAGAAACTAGGAAAGCAAAAACTAACAAAACGACACAAGACAGATAGGAAGGCAGGAAATGAACACCATGAACACGCCACGACAGACAAGCAACGAAGAGATAACCAGACAGCCAGCTAGCGGTCCTTTTTAGGACCAGTCCTTTTCAGGACTAGGAAAGTGATACCAGCGAAGATACCAACACACTATATACCCCAATATAACCGTTTGTAACCCTTCAATGGGTTTTGGTTGAACAGGGTATTACAGCAATATAGTAGACGAAAACAACAACAACAACAACAACGGTGAAGGCCAGACATAAAGGAAGAAATTCTAGCAATTAATACATCACTAGGGAACAGAGGATGTAGTGTGAGGCTAGTGTGGGTTCCAGCACACATAGGTATTGCTGGCAACGAGTTGGCAGACCAGACCGCCAAGAATGGGAGAACAAGTAAAAACAATATAAAAGCAGGACTGGGAAGGTCGGAGATCAAGAGCCAAGTGAAGAAAACTATAAAAGAAGAATGGAAGACAACATGGAAGGAAAGTAGAAAAGGCAGACACGCGTTCAAACTGCTGAATGAACCAACGAGGACGTGCCAGGTCAGAGAAGAATTAAAGATACCTTCGAACAAAAAACTGTGGCGTCTCCGTCTCGGTGCAGCATACTTTATGATAGAAGAACCACACTGCCAAGAATGCCAGGAAGAGAATGACATAGACCACTACCTGATCCACTGTAAAAAGTATGATCAACAAAGACTTGAATTAAAAACTTACTATAGAAATCACAATATAGACTTAACAGGTGATAAGGTTTTAAGTATAGATGCCCCAAGAGATGCCCAATCAATACTTAAAAGATATATACATAAAACAAAGGAAAACATATAAGGTTAGTACTTCAGGAAAAACATCCAAATAAATAAAAATTAAACAGCAAGAACTAACAAAGCATTAACAAAAAACTAACTACTCATAGGACAAGGAAAGACAACGAGGTATAGAAAAAATAGGGCAACAACTCAAAAAGAACAAATGCCAATACAAATTAAAACCAAGTGTAAAGGACAATAGTTATCTATAAACAACACAAAAGAGAAAATAAAATGGACAAATACTAATATAAAAAAAATCAGCAACCGTAAAAGACAATAGATATTTAAATTGAATACAAAACTAGAAAATAAAATGACACTAAATACCCCAATTATAACCAACTTTCAGGTTGAACAGGGTAGACCAAGATGGAATGAGAAGAGGCAAGAATGGACAGATGATAAGAGCCCGCTCTCCACCCATCAACGCATCAAAACAACAACAACAACGGCGAAAGACCCTTTTTGCAAGAGCAGCCCAGAGAGAACAAACGAAACGAGGCGCCCTGTGTGTGTAGGAGATGGACAAAGAAACCAGAGCACGTGAGCTACAATTGTTAGCGTATTTTGTAGAGATTAGCTTTAGTGTTCTGTAGTTTTATTATTAGTATTCAGCGTGGCACAGTTCTAGTGTTTGAGGAAATAGATAGATGTGTTTCGAAAGGAGATAACTTCCAGGACATTAGATTTAGTTTTAAAGTTATAGATGAGCGAAAATAATGTGTGGATAGATTTTACTAGTGTTAAGTCCAAATCACAGCTGTGAGAGTTTAGTAGCAATTATTTCATTCATTAGACCGGGCAAGAAAAGCGAATATAGTAGGAAGCTATTTCATTCGTGAGGCCGGACAGAAAAACAGTCTACTACTAATATTAACTGTTGGAAAGATGGCAGCCAGGGCCACGTGTTAAATGTGCATAAAGGTAGCGCCTGTGAGTCGACAATAACACGCTTAGTTACCACGTGTCGTAGCCCTATAATGTTATGCTATTTTATATTGGGTGAATTGACACGTGGGTGAAGGCAGGTTAATGTAATTTTATTCAGTAATGGAAGAGATAGTTTAGGTTAAAGTTTATTTCACGATAATTGTTTTATAGTGTCAGTCAACTTTAGTTACACCAGGTTGTGTACAGTACATAGTTGTCGTGTTAAATTTCCTTTAGGTGATGTATTTAGTTATAGTCATTAATATGCCTTGTAAATATGATACCCCTACTTCTGGTACGTGGAGCACATTTGAGACATAAACGTTCATGTTTGCTCCTTGCGGAGCAGGGCGACACCAATGCGGCTAAATCCAACAGAAGCCTGTACGAAGCATTTATATGCTATGGCAGTGGTTTGTTTTTGTAGCAACGTGTTTTATATGATGAGTTCCCAATCTCATCAGTCGGCATATACGACATGCTTCAGAGTGCAGAGACGAATATTTAAGTGGATCAGTTGCGAGGTGGTGGTTTATGCTCATTAATTAGAGTATTCGTTGTACATATTGTTTAATATTATTTTATGCATATTTCATTATTATTTAGTTATTGTTACGTGTCGGATAATTTATGAGAGCACGTGGGTCCACTTGGGAACAAATTATGTCTCTTCTCGCTATTTATGGAGCATATGACCACCAGTGTGGCTGGCCTCCGCATGGAGACCGCACAAAGCATTAAGGTGCTCTTTCAGTAGTGGTTTCGGTAGCAATCTGTGTTACAGGGTGAGATTGCCAGCCTCATGCACAACACCTTACTAGTCTGATTAGATGACATGCATGGGCTGAGTGTGTGTGCATGATAGTTCAATGTTTCAGGTGGCGTGGAAGAAGAGCAGTTTGACAGGTCAGAGCATGATGTTTCTCATTATTTAACTATTATGATTTTAACTAGTCGGTGCTTTGTTTGCGTTTCAAATTAGCAATTGAGCACTGGCTGGGTGTTTTGTTTTGTTTGCTTACTTGGTTAATGTTTGTTCATTTGTTTGCTTTGTGGGTTTGGGTCACTGACAGGGTTGTTTGAATAAATACAGCCCCTGCCTTAGAATCAGAGTTTTATTGTTGATCGGGTCGGTTGCGAGTGTGCAAGAAAGTGATCACAAATCACAACATCATCATCATCCCTCGCCCGCCCTATCACAGGAAGACACTGCGCGGATGACACAGGACAGATAGATTTAGCATGAATCTGCTGAAAGTACATGTTCCTAAAGAAAGGACGAATGATGGAAGGAAAAACTTGGATAATAATTATAAAAGGTAAAGGTAGACACATAGCAGATGTTGCGTAAGGTAGTGAAGTGTTAGAGACTTAACTATTCTTGGTCCAGCTGTATGAAGTGACCTGATCAGTCCCATTTCCTCTCTGCCTTTTCCGTCCCTAACTCAAGAGCACAGTGGGGTAGCTATTTAGAGCCACATACACAGGAGCGTTAAGCTACCAGGTTGTGAACTGGAAACCCGGTTAATTTGCGGCGAAATGCAAACACTCTAACCACTATACCCATTGGAAGCTCGATTACAATTATAGCAGGCTCAAATTATAGACTTTTGGGGTATCCGACAGGTTTATCTACTCCGAAGGCAGATTTCTTTTATGCAATTTAATTTAGGAACGCTGTATTTTCATAGGCTGCGTCTATGATATTGAAACCGGTACACAGTCAAAGGGTTAATAGATCGGCACATTTTTCGTTTGTTCTGCACTGGTTGTGGCCGGTTACTGCAAATCCATAATTTGAGTCAACAGAGTGCGATTTCTGGTTAGTGTGTTATGAAAGTATAAGCATACTTCGTTGTTGTGTGTGTGTGTTTTTTAATATGTATGCAGGCTTTCCTCCTGCAGTTCCACCGAGCCCGCGTTTAAGTAGCTGAATTCAAGTGATTTTGTAGTAATGGTTTTTGTAGCAGCCTGAAAGATCAGAGTTGCTGGACCCATGCACGGACTCACCGTAATCTCCTTTATACACCTGGTGGAAAATCTGGTATTGTTCTTTCGTTGTCTCCTCGCATACCGTCTTCTCCCCCGGGGGACTATATCAGATATTCGTTTATTCATGCATTACCTTCTATTCCCTGTCAATCTGTATCTGTAGGTTAAGGAAGTGCTATATGATGATAGGAAACTCTATACAGAGCAAGCGATACAACAGGAGGCAATCTGATCATCAAAAGTGGTTCCCCTGTTGATCACGTGTTTCGGCCCCTTAATCTCCTTTACACTCTAAGGGGGGCGGGATCACTTGGGTCATCACTCCCAAGTGTCAGCCTCCTGTTGTCTTGTGCGGTAAATTGAACCCATGCCACCTTGGTTGCAGCTTTCAAATTCCTATTTTCTACCAGCTGGAGGCAATTGTGAAAGTAACCCTTATGTTGAAACCAAATTACTGTCCCGAGTTCCATAGCACGTTGTGGTTGTTCCACAGCCAGCATGATGCCTTTTCCACAGTTTCGCTGAGCCTCTTGAGTGCCCATGTTCTTGACTGTACCCGCAACCCCAACAGTTGCAGTAGATCATACATTGAGCTAATACTGCCATAGTTGAGTGAGGTGTTAGAGACTTCACATATATTAGGTCTCAGCTTTGTGAAATGGGATGACCAATTCCCTTCCTCGATGCCTTTGCCTGCCCTTACTCAACAACATAGTCAGGTACCCATTTTCGCACCCTGTTGGGTAGACTGAAGCGTGACGCGTCCTGGTTTCGAACACGGTCCCGTTGTCACGAGAAGCAATCAATCTAGCCACTCGGAACTCCTGTGGATCAAGAACAGTATAAATCAATCTGCGAAAATTACCTTTTGAGAATGAATTCAGGAAAACGATTAAGTGATATTGATCTGCAATGTGAAAATAAGAGGTGGGCGTGGGTATTCGATTGTTTTCCATTTATCACAATTTTACAAAACAAGGATAAAGGGAAATAACTGGTTCAGATCTCTGACGTAATTTCTCGTTCGTTTCAAAATGGTTAGCAATGATTGGTCATTGATATCTTAATGGTGAAAGCAAACTGATGTATAAGTGCCCATGATGCCATCTCAGCAGGGGCGAGTTGATAGTGCTCGGGGCCCCTGGGCCCTGAACCAAAAAAAAAGATCATTGGCCCCTGGTTACTGATTCCACATTGACTACTGGTTCTTAATGTCTAAATCTCAGTCGTGGGCCCAAGAGAAACGTTCGAAATTCCCAACGCTATGTACGCCCTTGCGTAGTAGTAGTAGTAGTAGTAGTAGTAGTAGTAGTAGTAGCAGTAGCAGTAGCAGTAGCAGCAGCAGCAGCAGCAGCAGCAGCAGCGGCAGCAGCAGCAACTTGTTGTAAAACGTAGAAGAAAAATATCATATTCAACATCCCAAAAGGAGTTTTCTTCTTTCACCTTTCAACTCCACAAGGAGCATAGGCCTTCAACAAACTTATGCCAAGTCTTCCTGTCACGTGCCGTCTGCTCAAGGTCTGTCAATGTCTTCTTCACCCCCTTCATGTCTGTCTCCATGTGTTCTTCTGTCTTCCCCTACCTCCTTTGCCCTTGAGATTCCAGAACACTGATTGTCTGGTAATGCTATCAGCAGGTTTTCTCAATAAGTGTCCTATCCATTGCCAGCGTCTTCTTCTCTTTGCTTGTTTGACTGGCGCTTGTCCAGTTCTTGTGATAGTTCCACATTAGTGACCTTGACATACCATATAAATCCTTCTATTCTACGCAAACTCCCAGTTATAAAAGTCTGTAGCTTTTTAGTTGTTGTTTTTGTTGTTCTCAGTGTTTCAGAGCCATACAATAGGACTGACAAGACATTTGAGTTAAACACCTCCCCCCTTTTTTCTTCTCCCCCCCCCCCCCTTACACACACACACACAAAGTTCAATAACCTAAATGGGTTATAATTATAATATTTAGTGCCTATACTTGTAAACAGAATATTTAATTGCCGCAATTTGCTTATGGCATTATCCCGCCCGTTATTTATTATATACGTGTAAATGAACATTTCTAATTTGGTGTGTGTTGTTGTTTTTTTTTTCTGCTTTGTTTTCTCCAATAAAATCGTAGATTCTCCATACTTATTGTATTTGTCTATTTTTGGTATTTAAAAAGGAATGGGTGAAAGCTGGGGGTGTGTGAGTTCATGTTTAATTTACTCTCAACTTCATATTGGTAATATGTATTATGAAGAAGACGCTGGCGATGGATAGTGGTGGTCCTGGAAACAGGCTGCATCACTGCAGTCTGGCTGAGAGAGTAGCAATCGAAGTGGGAAGGCAAACCCGGTCCTACAAAAGGCCGTGCCGAAGTCGGATGTGTCGGGCCGAAAGGCGCAAATATCGCAGCTCCGCTGTAAACGGCGACACAATGCAACCAACGTCCTTTTCAGGACGAACGCAGAAGAAGAAGATTGAATATGTGTTATTCTTCTTTCCCCTTTTTGCGACTTATAGAGCAACCACCGCGGTTGACGCCTTTGAAGGAAACCTGCATCAAAACATATATAGGTGCTCTTACAGCAGTGGGTTCTGTAGCAATGTATGTTGTATGTTGAGGTTGACAACCAAATACAGCTCGTATTAGTTGTCTCCTACGACATGCTTGAGGTGACAGTAGACCGGTTCTTCCTTTGTCTCCTCTAGAGGCCCAAGGGGGACAACCCGGGGCGATAATATGTATTCTTAGCTATTTATTAGACCTTTGCATCTATTAAATACTTTTACTAACTCTTATACATTTATTGTTGTAGCACAATATAGTCAAACAGTTCATTAAACAAAGCATAGACTGACCTAGGGGACAGTAGGGTAGAAAACTCTATACATAGCATTACAACAGGAGGCAATGTGATCATCAGATCTGACAAGTGTTTCGCCTCTTAATGTCTTTACACTATGAGGAGGATGAACCTACGTGGGTCATGGTTCCCAAGTGTCCGCCTCCTGTTGTCTTTTGTCGCCTGCGCTGGGAATTGAACCCACTCCACCTTGGTTGCTTTCAACTTCAGTCCTGGTTTTATCCATGGTGCCAGCTTGAGGCTATTGTGAAAGTGACCATTATGTAGGAAATAAATTATTGTCCTAAATTCCACAGCCCGTTGCGGTTGCTCCACAGTCGACACGAAGCTCTTTCCGCTGTTTCCCCGAGCCTCTCAAGTGCCCTCGTTCGTCACTGTCCTTTCACACCCAACAGTTACAGTAGATCATACACTGAGGCAGCTAGGGCCGTAGATAGGACTGTATTAAGAAGGGGGGGGGGGGATAGAAAAACAAAATTTTTAATGCACTATTTTGGTACCGGTACAGTATAATTTCCCCCCTTTGAACCCCCAACCCCCCGTATCTACGGCCCTGGAGGCAGCCATTAAATCTTTTATACCAACCTCTTCACCAGCGGCAGGCAGCCCAGGAGCTGTGGGGATGTACTTTAGAAACACTGAATTTACCATGATAAAATCATGTCTGTTTTCATGTTTTAGAACAGTGCTTCTTAACCAGGGGTGCATGCACCGCCTGGGGTACGTGTCCTACTTTCAGGGGGTGCGAAACATGCCAGTTATTTTAGAAAGGCGAAACATCATTAACATTATATAATACACAGAACTCAAATGTATTTGTGCAAAATAGAACATTGACAACGTGAATTCATTACCGAATTTTAGTCACATTTTGTAAATAACATTTTCTCAAAAAATATTTGTATCTCTTTTTCTCATTTTTGACATACGTGTACTCGTATTTTGTTATTTAGAAGATAATGGTGTGCAAGGCTTCTTAAGATGCTGTAAAGGGGTGTGAGGCTTCTTAAGGTGCTGTAAAGGGGTGTAAGGCTTCTTAAGATGCTTTAAAAGGATGCGAGGCATCTTAAGTTGCTGTAAAGGGGTTCGAGGCTTCTTAAGATGCTGTAAAATGGGTGTGAGGCTTCTTAAGTTGCTGTAAAGGGTGTGAGGCTTCTTAAGTTGCTGTAAAGGGGTGTGAGGCTTCTTTAGATGCTGTAAAAGGGGTGTGAAGCTTCTTTAGAAGCTGTAAATGGGGTGTGAGACTTCTCTAGATGCTGTAAAGGGGTGCGGGACCTCTAAAAGGTTAAGAAACATTGTTTTATAATATTTAGAGTGTGCAGTCTATATGTAATGATTACACCACTAGGACGATCTACTTCCTTATTTCCATCATCTGAGCTGTGGAAAGTTGTCACTCGATTATATTTTAGCGAATGTTAACTTCCCTTCAAAGACGAGTCCGTGGTCTCTCTCAGTCAGTTCGCCATTGTCACAAGAGGAATTTTGGGGCGACCTATTTCCGATCTCTCGTTCACTATGGCAGAAATCAGTTACAATTTTGTACTGATTTTATTTGCGTGATTTTCCATGGTCGCATCCTTTTCTTTCTGTTTTGTTTGCTATGTAGCAGAGAGTTTGTTTGTTCAAACATTTGACGCTCCTTATTGATGATAAACACATCACATTTGCAAGGAGCGGCTGAGGTAATATTGAACGTCAGGCAAGTTGGTAATTCTTGTGTATCAAAGCTTGACCGCTACAGATTAGCCCTACAATCGCCAGCGTGTTGGCTTAAATCGCTGATAAAGGCCAGAATGCGGGACAGATAACAAGATTACCCGTCTGCGAATAGATTACTTTCTGATAAAGTAATAAATTGTTACATCTGGAACACATTGTCGTATGAGTTTACAGATGTGTTAGTGAGTTCGCTTGCCAGGGATCGGATATTTTCATGCCGTATACGGAAGATTTGACCCCTACCTTACGTTCAAAATGTTTCCATGTCAGGAATTTTTAAAACCCCCCCCCCCCCCCCCAAAAAAAAAAAACCAGCATGTTTGAAATGATTGGAGCTTTTACTTAGCTCCATAATAAACTGAGCGGGGGAGAACCGTGAATATAACCTGACGCTTCAGTCAGTCAAATTTACTGTGAAGATCGCGTGCCAAGACGACACAACCAGACCTTGCCAGAGTGAAGCCTAGAATTCAGAATTCCATTTTATCAGACCGGACACCTTTTATTGGAGAATCTTGACGGACTTAAAAAACAGCCCAGGAAATCTCTATCATTTTAAATAAGGAAAACCAGAATATCTGAGGAAACTAGACATACGGAGTCAGAGAGGGAATTAAAGTTAAAATTAACGACCCCAAGTACACGTGTAAAAATGCCTTAACTTAATTCATCTGAGCACAAATATCTATGAGCCAGAATTGGCGTAAGTTGTCATTTTACATTTTATATTTTCATTACTAACATGTGAACTAATATGTATATATTCCCATGTGAATATTAATATGTGAAAATCTCTAGTGGATGTCCCAGTCATTTGAGGCTGGAAACCTCAGCGCATAGAATGATGATTTCATGAACCACCACTGCACGGGCTGGTGATTGCTTTATTGCTAGTCTCTTAAACAGAGCTAAAACGCATCAGTAGTCCCACGTTCCATATGGAGCAAGGAGGGAAAGATAAAAGAAATGATGTACATTTTAATTATAATACTTACAGTTTCAAACCAATGTAAATGTCGATGTTAACATATTCACTTTAAAATTAATGGAAGTTTCAAACCTTTCAAATCAGTGTAAACATAAATGTAAACATATTCAATTTATATTGTGAACACTTTTCAATCAGTGGAAATGTAAATATATTCTATCTGTACTATTACCCCTTTTCATTTAAATGTAAAGTGACTACAAAAGCTATTAAATTTAAATGTAAAGAAAGTTTTCTCTCGAGCGATTAAAGTTAATTCTCATCGAGGGTAAATCCCGAGTAAATGGGATGGTGGAATAGGAATAGGGGACACATAAGTATGTGTCGGGAAACGCAATACTCAGGAGAGTGTTTCATTTCTGTTCTTTTATCATAGTTGGTGATGGTACCAGTTGAAGAGTACTATCTCTGAAACAAGAAGGGAACAGTTGCCTAAGCTTTAAGACGAGGGACCAACTTTGTAGACTCTCCCTGACACTCCTGGGAACGAGCTGCATCCTACAACCTTGACCATCGACGAGCGTGAGCAGTGTAAAAAGAACCAACCCAGCGGGAGCAGAAACAACCACTGGCAGGTAAGTGCAATATATAAGCTGCCAAAGTGAACTTTTCCCCCATAGAATCTTCTATACATCAATCATGAACCTTTTCGGTTAAACTATTCAATTATTTTCAAACTGTTAAAACTTAAGTGATTATTAAATTTTGTTATTTGTAATTTTACAAATTTAACTTCGATTTAATCATTTTAAATGTACTGCATGTTTGTCTCAGTCAATTTACTACACACACTCTAAATAGAGCTATACTAGAATAATAAGAATTCCACTAAGTAAATCAGAGGTGGGGGTTTGAACGAGCTAAGATTAATCATTGCTTAATTCTTCACAAAAGGTGTCGGCAGATTCTAGAATTAACGTACTCAGCCAATGCAGCATTGTTTTTGCTTATCTGAATATCTTGTGACCACTCCATTGAGATAGAAACGTCATTACCATTATACAAATCTGCCAAGAGTAATCTTGTGCGAAGGTAGATACCTTTGAAGTCCATATTAGATACTCTTGAGTTTTGGCCACTGTTGGACCACTACTGCAAAGCAGGGGAGGCAATACTGCCACAGCCATTATAGTGAACTTCTCTAGGCTAGCTCGTGATGCTTCATCAGGAACGCGGAAAATGAGTACCTTAAATTGTGGGATACCTTGCTTTTAAATACCGGCCCGCTGAGACTAGTCTGAAATTTCTATAGCTTAAACAATCCTTCTCCGCTCTTTTTCCTTCATTTAGACGTATGCCAAATCATCCCATGTGAACTACCGGAAGGGTGAACGAAGAAGAAGAAGAACTACCGGAAAAACCACGATCGACCGGTTGCCGATCCACTGATCCAGAGGTCGGCGACTGGTCGATCTAGCTATACTGGTAGATCCCAAGGCATCATTTGGTAGATCTCTAGACGATGGAAGGGGAAATAAAGCATTTTCAACTAAGTAATATCGGGCTAGGCCTCTCCCACCGGCACGGAAGAGCGCTTTGTCCCCAGGTACTTTCACTGCGTTCCCAGAGAATACCTGCAAGTTAGCATACTAACATTCACTTTATTTGTATATATATATATATATAAAGTGAAGTTAACATTCTGTGGCATGTTTACCGGCAATTTTAATTGTCCTTATGCTGTATTGGTGGGATTGCAGGAAGCAGATCGTGCGACAGAGATACGTAAAAGTTACAGATTGGCTGGATTTATTCCAGATACTCTGAAAACAGACATGACTTTTTCAGGGTAGATCTTTAGAATGCTCAATGTTTCGAAAGTAGACCTCCACAGCTCCCGGGTTACCTACCGCTGCTCTAGACAGATACCCGAAGAATAAAGAAGAGATGAAGATCATTTGAACGGATGGTGAAGGAACCAATTAAAGATCCATGTCCCACAGCCAGCTCAACGACTAAGAGAGACGTAAAGTAGAGTATAATGATAATAAGAACTTCTTCTTTCTCCTTGACGCTGTTAACGGAGCATGATCAATTGTAGTTGTTCTTAGACAGTCTGCATTGACTCATGCGCTCCTTACGGAGAATTGAGTCAACATTGTAACAATGTCTCCAGGAAGCCTTCATTATGCAGTGTACATACTAAGCGGTGGTTTCTGTGAAAATTAGTTTTGCCAGCCCTATCAAAAACCTTATTGAATTGTGTTGGTTAAAAAAAAAGGTAAAGGATGATATCCCGTTACACGTCCATTTGGGGAATACTGGGAATATGGTGTTAGGCTTTTGGTTTTAGTATTTTCTTGATCATCGGCACACTAGGGGTGATGTGGTCAGCATCACGCCGACCGCCTTAACCTTCCCAGAGTTGCTCTGGTACCCAATTCATGAAGCTGAGTCGACCCTGGAGCCGTTTGCTGTCTAAAAAATCCCACCTCAACTGGGGATTGAACCATGGACCACCCAGCTAGGAAGCCAGTGCACTAACTACTGCGCTACCGCGGCTCTTGAACTGTGTTGGTACTGAGCATAATAAACATAACAACTTTAATATACGCTATTGGAGCAAAAATTACCGCGACTGCTGGCACCAGACTTGTCCTCCAATAGATCCTCGTTGAAGTATCCTGGCACCAGACTTGTCCTCCAATAGATCCTCGTTGAAGTATCCTGGCACCAGACTTGTCCTCCAATAGATCCTCGTTGAAGTATCCTGGCACCAGACTTATCCTCCAATAGATCCTCGTTGAAGTTTCCTGGCACCAGACTTGTCCTCCAATAGATCCTCGTTGAAGTATCCTGGCACCAGACTTGTCCTCCAATAGATCCTCGTTGAAGTATCCTGGCACCAGACTTGTCCTCCAATAGATCCTCGTTGAAGTATCATGGCACCAGACTTGTCCTCCAATAGATCCTCGTTGAAGTATCCTGGCACCAGACTTATCCTCCAATAGATCCTCGTTGAAGTGTTTAAAGTCTACTCATTCCAATTAAGGGACCTCCAAAGAGTCCTGTATCGTTATTTTTCGTCACTACCTCCCCGTGCCTGGGGTGGGTAAGTTACGCCCTTTGCTGTCATCCTTGGATGTAGGAGCCTGTCGTGAAATATTCTAATCCACATATATAAATTATCAAGTAAATATAAAGCCTAACAAATAAATTCTAATAAAGAAAAGAGCAATGGTAAAGAACAGTGCTGTCACAATGACTGTACTCGAAATCCCCCTTGTTTTCTACTTCGTCGGCAAATTGTAACGCCTTCACGTTGATAGTAAAAGCCTACTGTATTATTACCCGCTTTCTTCAATGAAACGTGTGCTGTATTTCTTGGAAAAACAGTGAGATACGCAAGCTGAACAATGACCTAATTTTAATATTTCATTCATTCCATTTTATACACGGCGTAACTAAAGACAGATGGACTAAAGGATAGAGAGAAGGGAGAGGCATAAAGCCGAACACGTGCAACACTAAACACGCGTCGCGCGATACACAATTACTACTATCACGCGTGTAAGGCCACATGCACTAACTTTTTCGGACGGACAGTGATAAAAACACTAACCTTCCCAGAGTTAGGTTTTTAAATCCTGAAAAACTCTTATTAGGAAAGATGACAATAGATGGGTTTACGTTTGAAAACATTACAGTACCCAGACAGCACATCTTCGAAACAGGAGGTAGAAGAAATTGCATATTTTGAACGCAGCCACTTAGCTCTTTTAAATTTGTATATTTGGGTTCCTTAGGGCTTGCTGACAAAGAATATGTAAAACGTTACGCAAATAGTCTAGGAATTGACAAGTTATAGCCAAAATAAAATGATGGTGCTGTCAGACAACACCCAAAATCAGAATCGCTCAGTGGTAGATTTTTTAAACCACCATTGTACGGGAAATGGGCCACAAGTTACATTTGAACTGATTGGCTGGAATGATATGTAAGGCTAAACACGATTAGTCGGACTATAAATGCTATCCTTGGTTGTTAGGGGAGACGTAGGAAGTTAAATTTTTTTCAAACACTTGTCGAAACGTGGCTCCATTGGCCAGACTCGCTGATATACTCACTTAGGAGCGTTGGTTCGAGACCACTAGTTCAAATAAGCTTGATGAAGCAACAGTGCGTTGAAGCCAGCTCATATTTTTGCTAAATAAAAGCCTGGAACATAAGCAGATGGGAATTTGTGCCAGTATTTGTGCCAGAATTCATTGCTAGTCAACGTATCTGTGTTTATTTCCATGAATTGTGGTAAGCTTGAAACATTCAGTATCTTTTAATGAAAATTGAATGTGAATTGTTAATTTATGCCTGTATATATGTGTAGTTCAGTAGCAAACATGATGTAAAGCCTATAATGCTCCAGCCTGAACAGAAGGTGTCGGAGGAAAGTAAAACAGCATGGAATGGCCAAACAGTACACTGACACCTAGATGATTGACTAGAAAGAAATAATGCTGGAAGTGCAGAGGCGTAGTAACCATTAAGGAGGTTAATACTGGTATAAAGTATTTCAGATGAAGCTGACAGTTGGCCTAACGCTCTGAACTCAATGTTTGTGATGTATTGTGCTCAGTGTAGAACTAGAGTATCAATTAGTTATGAAGTAGAAGGTACATCCTTCTTGTTTTCAGGGACCGTGGTCTTGACGTTATTGAGCAGCACCTGGTCAGAGCTTTGCTGAATCCAGAGTCGGACAGCATTCTCCTTGGTCCATTTAGCTATCAGTGAGGTGTCTCCAGAGCCCAGGGGAGAAATCGAGCAGAGGAGTCTTTTCCTGCCGCCATCACGCAAGATAAGCTGATGTGGCCAGCTGGGCTCAACATTATATATCCCCATCTTAAAATGACATTGTAAAAATAACATTAAGAGGGGAATTAAATTGTTTTAATATCAGGAACTGAGAACATCTCCAATACTAGTTCCAATAAAGACAAACTATTGAAGTCATGATGACAAATACCAACAGAGCTTGAACAAAACAAAACCAGTATTACCTCATATTACTACTACACAACTAACACACATGGGATACTATTGAAAATAGATGTCACTACAAGATTCATATTAATAAATTCTGTACATATAACTTGTAATTAAAATTGATTGTGATTCCTGGTTCCTTTGTATTTGAATCAGGACACATATTCATTCATGACAGCAATGAATACATATTGTTATTTGAAAAGTTATCAGTGACTCCTTTAAGATATCCTTGTAGAGTGTTTTATGTATGTGAGTGTCACAGTGTTGTCAAGTGTAGTGGAATAAATTAAATTGTTTATCTGTCTGTTGTTGTTTTGACTTACACTTCATCATACACATACCCTAGACATATAACGTAGTCATCACACTATTCCAGAATAATTCTGACTGAGGTATACATATGTGGCAGCAAGTAAGGTTATATATAATACACTACTCTTATTAGATATATATATACCTTCACAGCTGATCTCAGTCAGTACACTAAGTCCCCTATAAATATTTATAACATCCCACTTCACCACATATATTGGGGGCTCGTCCGGGATTTTGAATCTTTCCCTATTAAAAATATTGGGGGTAATTCACTTCAGGGAATATAAGAATTAAAAGGTATCCTTGGGTGGAATTAAATAAGTTGAGCTCACGGTACCTGTGTTGTCCATTAGATATATATTTAGAGATTGAATTGTTGGTTAGACATTGTATAAATTTACCTGATAGACAATGGCGGACCTGGCCAAATTTCGATCTGCTGCTGTTCAGACTGCAAAAGAGTTAGGATTAGATGGGCAAGTTATGGTTGCCTATGTCACTACGGAATGTGACAAATTTATTGAACGGGAAGAAAGAAGATTAGAAAAAGAGGCCGAAAGAAAAATTGAGGCTGAGGCTAAGAAATTGGAAGCAGAAAGAGAAGACAAAAGATTAGCTGCAGAAAGGGAAGACAAGAGATTAGCTGCAGAAAGGGAAGCAGAAGATAAGAGATTACAAAGGGAACATGAGTTACGACTAAGGGAGTTTGAGTTTCAGGGACATGCTCCTGAAAATGGTGCCAGTCCCTTTGCCTCTGATGCCACTGCTAGCCAAGGAGCCTCAACCTCAGCTATGAATTTCCATTTAGATCATTTTGTTGAGAAAGACGATGATATAGAGAGCTACCTAAATAGGTATGAACTATTAGCTACCACGTATGGGTTAGAGAGAGAGAGAGGTGGAGCTTAAAGTTATCTCAAGGACTTCGTGGGGCAGCTTATGAGGTTTTTTGCAAAAATGAGCAGAGGTGATCAGGAAAATTATGACATGCTAAAGCAGGCTCTTTTGTTAAGATATGAAAAGAATGCAGAATTTTATAGGAAAAAATTTAGGAATGCTAAACTACTGTCAGGTGAAACCTATCACCAGTTCTCTGCACGAATAGAGACATACTTGGAGAAATGGACTTCTCTGGGGAAAACCCAAGATCTTAAGGAAATGGTCCTTATAGAGCAGCTAAGAGAGTCCATGGCTCCAGACCTGAGAAAGTTTCTCATGGAACAAGGTGCAGAGAGGCTGGGTGATTTGCTAAATGTTGCTGAAAGGTATCAAGCAGCTCAAGCAGAGGTAACAGGTAATAAAAAGAAACAAGTGGATAACTTTAGGGCACCACAGAACTTTAATAAATTTGATCCTAGGGATCAAAACAAAGGTAAGCACCAGTTTGATAGGCCACGGTATGAAAATAAAAATAAATTCCCACAATTCGATGAAAGGAAATATGATGAAAGAAAATCTTTCAACCAAGGAAAAAGGTGGTGTAAAAATTGTCAAATGGACAATCATGACACTGACCGTTGCAGAAGGAAACCTGTGTATATGGCAACCCTTTCAGGTCAGGTCGACCTCAAGACAGGAGGAGGATATTATGTTGGATACCACTCCAGAAGAGATGAGGAAGGCACAGGCTGGGGATAAAACACTCAAGCCTTGTTTCAGAAAATTGTCAACTTGTCATACAACTCCAGGCAAGGGAGATTTTTACATGAAAAACAAGTTGATGTATAGGAAGACTGGAGCTAGATCCAAAGGTCAGGGAC
This sequence comes from Oreohelix idahoensis, assembly GCA_024509875.1. Classification (NCBI taxonomy): domain Eukaryota; kingdom Metazoa; phylum Mollusca; class Gastropoda; order Stylommatophora; family Oreohelicidae; genus Oreohelix; species Oreohelix idahoensis. The sequence continues at coordinate 54,026 of JAMPIV010020831.1, read as the reverse complement.
AACTGGTACTTCCTAAAAGATATAGGGCAGACTTAATAAGGAGCCTACATGTGAAACCAGATGGGGACCATGAGAAGATAGGTACCATCATTCAAAAGGTGGCTCACAATTATTATTGGCCCAAAGCAAGATGGGACATTGAGAATTTTGTAGAAAGGTGTAGCATAGCACATGAGGGAACACCCACAAGTGGGAACATGGATCAGGACCTGGACACGCCACGGGGCAAAATTAGGCCTGATAATAAAAAGAAAAATAGATTTGATAAAGTGGACCAAATGGAATGGGAAGCCCCTTTTCACGGACAAGCTTCACTTAACTGTTTTACAATGGCCACTATGCGGAGAGTGCAAAAAGATGTCTTACCCCAGGATAAGCCGAAAATCCCTCAATCGGACTTAAACAAACTGGAGGAAGAAGATGTAGAGAGGAAATCTCTCATCAAGAATTTTAAGTGGGGAGAAAGCCCCAAAAGAAAAATTGGTAGCGGTCGTTTTGTGAATGATAATTCTGGGAGGAAAAATCATCACTATAAAGCTTCGAGTGGAAGAGACCATACCGGTGCATGGACAAATAGGTCCACACAATTAAAGGTCCATATGTAGCTTTGTTAAGAACGTGGACTGATGAAAAGGCAGAGGAAAACATTACATCTTCATACCAATATGTGAATGAGCTGACCACTCGTTTAAAAACTGGCTGGAAACTTGCCAATGAAAATTTGAAACAAGCCAGGAAGAAACATGCTGCCGATTATAACAGGAAGGCGAAAGACAGAAATTTGGCTGTGGGAGAGAAAGTACTGCTTCTTTTGCCCGGGAGTCAGAATAAGTTACAAATTGGATGGCAGGGTCCATATACAGTTCTAGAGAAGGTGTCTAGAACAAATTATAAGATAGATAAGAAGGGGAAAGAAAAAATCTATCATGTGAATCTCCTGAAGAAATATTTGGAAAGAGAACATCAGGAGGAGACACACTTGTTGACCTTGTCCATCGCCATGGAGATGAAAAAGGAACCACTTTCATCATTTGAGTATCCATTACACCCCTGTGAGACAGCAGCACAGGTGAAAATCAGTACACATTTAACGAAAACTCAGAAAGAGAGAGTGCAACAGGTTCTAAATAATCATGCAGAGGTGTTAACAGACCGACCAGGGCATACAAACCCATTGGAATATGATATGAAACTGATAGACCCCACACCTGTCTGTATGAAACCATATTTGATTCCGTTTGCTAAGGAGAAAGCTTTGAAGGAAGAGATAGACTATCTATTGAAGGAGGGAATTATTTCACACAGTGAATCCTCATATAGTTCCGGTGTTGTACTCTTAAGGAAGCCCTCTGGAGAACATAGACTCTGTATAGATTACAGGAGACTGAATGCTATTACAGAAGGACAGGTGGATCCATTGCCGGATACAAATCAGCTGTTTGCCAGACTAAATAAAGCTAAATATTTCTCAAAAGTGGATCTGAGTAAAGGATACTATCAGATTCCAGTAAAGCCTGAGGTTAGACCATACCTAGCTTCTAGTACCTCAGAAGGACACTATGAGTTTAATAGATTGCCATTTGGATTGAAGAATGCGCCTAGTGTCTTCTCTAGAATGATGAGAAAATTGTTGGGTGTAAACATTTCGGAGGAACGTAACGAATCCCTGAGTTGCCTCTTTGATTGAGGATATTCCGAATGTTTCATACAGGATAATAAGAAGATTATGGGATCCACTACGAAAACTCTGCTATCACCAGGTATATGTTATCTCCTCATAACGTACATTTTGAGGGAAATATAATGTTCTCTGGACATGTCATTGCGCAGACTCAGAGAAGAGAAATGGTGAATACGGGTTGCGAAGCAGCATTAAGACAAGCACTCACACTTGCGGCTGTTCAGTAACATAACCGAAATATATTATTGGTTGTAGAAGTCTGAGGCAGATTTCAAGAGTAGTGCCTACTCTGAATGGACCCAACTACATAAAACCATGATAGCACCACAGCAGAGTAAAGTCAAGTTGACTTACATTTATCTATGTGTATATAGAATAAAGGACTGACATATAATGTCTGTTTTAAGAGGGGAGGTGTCGTGAAATATTCTAATCCACATATATAAATTATCAGGTAAATATAAAGCCTAATAAATAAATTCTAATAAAGAAAAGAGCAATGGTAAAGAACAGTGCTGTCACAATGACTGTACTCGAAATCCCCCTTGTTTTCTACTTCGTCGGCAAATTGTAACGCCTTCACGTTGATAGTAAAAGCCTACTGTATTATTACCCGCTTTCTTCAATGAAACGTGTGCTGTATTTCTTGGAAAAACAGTGAGATACGCAAGCTGAACAATGACCTAATTTTAATATTTCATTCATTCCATTTTATACACGGCGTAACTAAAGACAGATGGACTAAAGGATAGAGAGAAGGGAGAGGCATAAAGCCGAACACGTGCAACACTAAACACGCGTCGCGCGATACACAATTACTACTATCACGCGTGTAAGGCCACATGCACTAACTTTTTCGGACGGACAGTGATAAAAACACTAACCTTCCCAGAGTTAGGTTTTTAAATCCTGAAAAACTCTTATTAGGAAAGATGACAATAGATGGGTTTACGTTTGAAAACATTACAGTACCCAGACAGCACATCTTCGAAACAGGAGGTAGAAGAAATTGCATATTTTGAACGCAGCCACTTAGCTCTTTTAAATTTGTATATTTGGGTTCCTTAGGGCTTGCTGACAAAGAATATGTAAAACGTTACGCAAATAGTCTAGGAATTGACAAGTTATAGCCAAAATAAAATGATGGTGCTGTCAGACAACACCCAAAATCAGAATCGCTCAGTGGTAGATTTTTTAAACCACCATTGTACGGGAAATGGGCCACAAGTTACATTTGAACTGATTGGCTGGAATGATATGTAAGGCTAAACACGATTAGTCGGACTATAAATGCTATCCTTGGTTGTTAGGGGAGACGTAGGAAGTTAAAATTTTTTCAAACACTTGTCGAAACGTGGCTCCATTGGCCAGACTCGCTGATATACTCACTTAGGAGCGTTGGTTCGAGACCACTAGTTCAAATAAGCTTGATGAAGCAACAGTGCGTTGAAGCCAGCTCATATTTTTGCTAAATAAAAGCCTGGAACATAAGCAGATGGGAATTTGTGCCAGTATTTGTGCCAGAATTCATTGCTAGTCAACGTATCTGTGTTTATTTCCATGAATTGTGGTAAGCTTGAAACATTCAGTATCTTTTAATGAAAATTGAATGTGAATTGTTAATTTATGCCTGTATATATGTGTAGTTCAGTAGCAAACATGATGTAAAGCCTATAATGCTCCAGCCTGAACAGAAGGTGTCGGAGGAAAGTAAAACAGCATGGAATGGCCAAACAGTACACTGACACCTAGATGATTGACTAGAAAGAAATAATGCTGGAAGTGCAGAGGCGTAGTAACCATTAAGGAGGTTAATACTGGTATAAAGTATTTCAGATGAAGCTGACAGTTGGCCTAACGCTCTGAACTCAATGTTTGTGATGTATTGTGCTCAGTGTAGAACTAGAGTATCAATTAGTTATGAAGTAGAAGGTACATCCTTCTTGTTTTCAGGGACCGTGGTCTTAACGTTATTGAGCAGCACCTGGTCAGAGCTTTGCTGAATCCAGAGTCGGACAGCATACTCCTTGGTCCATTTAGCTAGCAGTGAAGTGTCTCCAGAGCACAGGGGAGAAATCGAGCAGAGGAGTCTTTTCCTGTCGCCATCACGCAAGATAAGCTGATGTGGCCAGCTGGGCTCAGCATTATATACCCCCATCTTAAAATGACATTGTAAAAATAACATTAAGAGGGGAATTAAATTGTTTTAATATCAGGAACTGAGAACATCTCCAATACTAGTTCCAATAAAGACAAACTATTGAAGTCATGATGACAAATACCAACAGAGCTTGAACAAAACAAAACCAGTATTACCTCATATTACTACTACACAACTAACACACATGGGATACTATTGAAAATAGATGTCACTACAAGATTCATATTAATAAATTCTGTACATATAACTTGTAATTAAAATTGATTGTGATTCCTGGTTCCTTTGTATTTGAATCAGGACACATATTCATTCATGACAGCAATGAATACATATTGTTATTTGAAAAGTTATCAGTGACTCCTTTAAGATATCCTTGTAGAGTGTTTTATGTATGTGAGTGTCACAGTGTTGTCAAGTGTAGTGGAATAAATTAAATTGTTTATCTGTCTGTTGTTGTTTTGACTTACACTTCATCATACACATACCCTAGACATATAACGTAGTCATCACACTATTCCAGAATAATTCTGACTGAGGTATACATATGTGGCAGCAAGTAAGGTTATATATAATACACTACTCTTATTAGATATATATATACCTTCACAGCTGATCTCAGTCAGTACACTAAGTCCCCTATAAATATTTATAACATCCCACTTCACCACAGAGCCGTTTCTCATGCTCCCTCTCCAGAAAATAAAAATGAACTACATTACAACTACTGCCTCGTGGAGTTCCCGGTGGTCTTTGAAGAGACTTACTTACTTAGTCGTTCCCCTTCTACCGTGAGGTGTAGAGGTTTGGAAGAGAGAGCGCCAGGCTATCCTATCGGCTGTCTTCCTCCTGGCCTGGTTCCATTCTAGTCCTCGGTCCTTCAAAGATTGTCTAATGTTGTCCTCCCAGCGGACTCTGGGTCGTCCTGGGGGTCTGGATCCTTGGCTCTTTGTTTCCCATGCTTGTCGTGGTAGCCGATCTTCTCCCATTCTGTAGACATGGCCAAACCATCTTAATTGGGACTGTTCTACTTGCGTCTGCAGGGGGTAGGATTTAAGACCTTGACGTATCGTCTGGTTGCGTACCATGTCTCTTCTTCTTACTTCAACCACTTTCCTCAGATACCTCATTTCTGAGGTTTGGATCTGGCTTTTGTGGGTTGTAGTCATTGCCCATGACTCGCATCCATATGTCAAGACTAGGACATAGGTGGAGCGGTATACAGCCATCTTCGTTTTCTTACCAACCTCTCTCTTGCTGAGGAATTTTCGATTTATGGCCTGAAAAAGTCTCCCAGCTGCTGCTTTTCGAGTGGCCAACTCTTCTTTGATGCCTCCCTTTCGGTCTATAATAGCCCCGAGGTATTTAAAGTGGTCGACCTGCTCCAGGACCTGTTCTCCCAGCTTAATCTGATGCTATCTGTCTTCTCGTGATATCACCATGGATTTTGTTTTAGAGCTGCTTTTGACCATCCCTCTCTTCTCCAGCTCTTCCTTCCAGACTTGCAGTTTGGATTGGAGATGTGCCTCTGATTTAGCAATCAAGGCAACATCATCAGCAAATGCCAGCTTCGAAATTTAGACCTGTCTCATCTTCCAGTACCCCACTGAATACTTTCTTGTTCTCTCCTTATATGCCTTGATGACATCATCCATGGGGAGTATGAAAAGGTAAGGTGATAGGATATCACCTTGTCTTACACCAGTGGTGGTCCTGAACTCTTCTGACTTATGGTTTGCGGTCCTCACATAATTTCTGCAAGACTTGTAGAAGCCCTGTATAGCATGAATCAGAGGTGCTGGAATATTCTCCCTTGCCAAACAGTCCCAAAGTTTGTTCCAGGGGACCCTGTCAAACGCCTTTTCCAGATCTATGAAACAAAGATGGATCTCACTCTTATACTCAAGGGCCTTTTCACTCAGCTGTCTGAGTGTGAAGATTAGGTCTTGAGTACCTCGGTTTGCTCGGAATCCGCAATGGACCTCATCCAATTGTGGCTCAGCTATGCGTCGGAGTCTCTGCTCTAGGATTCTAGAGTAGATTTTACCAGGGACACTGAGAAAGGATTTCCCTCTATGTTTTCCACATTGTCGATTGTCACCCTTTTTGAAAATTGGTGTTATGATGGCAATCTCCCAATCCTTTGGTATGGTCTTGTTGCACCACGCTGCCTGTAAAACCCTTAAGAGTAGTAGGTCGCCTGATGCTCCCATGTACTTAACCATTTCTGGTGGTATACCATCATGCCCTGCTGCTTTGACCATCTTGATTTTCCCCAGTGCTGCCTTCAGTTCTTCCATCTTTAGGTCATCTTCACCATCATTGATTTTCTCTTCTGTGCAAGTGGTTATCATTTCTGATGCTTCACCATGCTCACCATCCAGGAGTTTTGAGAAATATTCTTTCCATCTTTCTATTACTTCCTTCGGGGCAGTAAGCAATTTGCCTTGCTTGTCCTTTATAAATTTGAGAGGGCATTGTTTTTCCTTCCTCATGTTCTTTAGGGTCTTATAGAACAATTTCTGGTTTTCTTGTGCATCTTTTTCTAGCTTTTCTCCAAATTCTTCCCAGAACTTCTGTTTTGCTGCTAGCACTTTGTTCTTTGCTTCTGTTCTGAGTGTCACATATTCTCTATATTTTTCCATTTGTCCTGTTGTGTTTTTAGCTCCTAAGTATTGTTTCCATGCCATTTTCTTCTCTCTTATTTTCTCTTTGACTTCCTCTGTCCACCAAGGTGTCCTCTTTCTCTTGTTCCCAAGTCGGACTTCACCACATGCTTCTGCAGCAGCTGTCTTTATGATATCCTTGAATTTAATCCAGAGGGTTTCCAAGTCACCAGGTGGTTCTTCTGTGTTGCTCACCGCTGCAGCAATAAGCCCCTGATATCTGGTCCTAATTTCTGGCTCTCTCAGCTTGTAGGTCCTAATGCTCATTTCTCCCGCTCGTTTACTTGGTTTCTTGCGTGATGTTGGGCAGTTCCTAGGCTGAGCAACTCTTTCAGTTGTTCTTTTGATTGTTAGTAGGTATGTGATCACTTCCAATCTCTGGCCCCCTCCAGACTCTAGCATCTCGGACACATTTGAATGAGCTTCTCTGTCACGAAATGGATTTAGGACTAGAGACTGTCTACATATAGTGACAAGACACTAGTGAGAAGGAAGACTGGAAAATTAGATTTTGAAGAAAATGATAGTGCATATGTGAAAGTGAAACTATTGGCCCCGAGGTTGAGAACCTAGATTGGACTCTTTCCTCGCCATTTCGGACGTTTCTGCTGGCTATAGTTTCGAACCACCTCTAACTACCCTATGGGGATAAGGTTCAATTAAGATTCACAAACACCAAGATACAGACAACATATAGCTACTATACTAAATGAAATGACTGATGCCAGCTACAATTTATACAAGATTATTATACACCTATAAACAAACAAACATATGCATGTCCCATACATAAAGTGCGAGGATGCACACCTGAAAACAACAATCAAGCACAGTTAAAATGCATCAACCCCAACCCTTCTCCCACAATTGCAACCTGTATGGGACAGAAGTTTGGATTAGACAAAAATAAACCACACTGCACTTGGTGGGGTCTCAGATGTCGAGCCTCCACTTCCACAAACTATTCTAAATTAAATGTTAAGTGCACAGTCAGCTGGAACTACTATGAAGTGTCTATGCCAACTCTGCACAGACCTCGTTTCCGCACAGCCTATCCTGAAATCTCCCGAACACTGCTACACAATTAACTCTTCTAAAAAAAAAAACGTCAGTAGCTGTCATCTGCTATACTTGGGACTACTGCGATGACTTCTGTGGAGAGTATGGTCACCCTCTCTCTCTCCACCATTCTGGAACTGATGACGAAGTGTAGAATACTGTTGTTTTACTGGCCACTACTGTAGAGTAGTGCGTTGTACTGCGATGATGATACCAGGCATGCTCCAGTCTACCCAGCTGTGCTGTAAATGGGTAACTCACTCTAATCCTGAGTTAGGGAAGGCAACGACAGCGAGGCAGTGTCTGCTATGGGACTACTGTCAAGTAATCGTTCCCCAGGTGGTACTGGTGGTCATCACTGTAAAGGGTAGAGTATTCTTCCTGCTCGTTACACATGAGACAGGCAAGTACAACAAAGGTCAACTCGACCGACGCAGGGTTGTGTATGTATGGAGTGAGAGTGGAAAATACGCGAATGGTGTACTGTTCGATGTAGTTGACACTTGATAGTATTTCACTCACACTCTTATGCAAGTCAAAGATGTTAGGAACCGCTGTTGACGTTTCTATGCTTTTAATAATGACGCACACACTTGGACAGCACGCAATACAGTCATGAATATGTTGACATAGCAAATCATTAGGTAGTAGAATATTAGTACATATTTCATGCAGCATTCAATATTAAATAGTCATTCAATGTTCTGGCGGACTATTGCCATATCCCCTAACTGACTGAACGCATCAGTGGGTATGTGTGTGTAAACATACAAAGAGTTCACTGGATGAACCTTTTCTTTGGCTAAGTTCTCCAGCTGTATATGTCACATATTTAAGTAACAAAGTTAAACCACGGTAGGGGTTTTAATCTTAATGAGATCTCCGTGCCACTGTCTGAATAGTAAGATTCATGATCCGTTCTCTGGACAGTGATCCATAATGATGACAGGAATACAAAATGGCTTCCTTCCCTGAGTTTTCGCTCACTCGCCCAGCGGGAGGATAATCATAAGCCAATGTTAATTCATAACTTGTATATATAGACTTTCCTAGAGTTTCCATACAGTCCCTTAGTCAGAAAGTTGCTTCATAAAGACATAAGCGCTGATGGAACCTGTCATCTTCATCAATCTATATTTCAACGACCAACGATGCTCGAAAATACGATGTTTCATCTAGGTCTAACCATAAGGAGATCATCAAAGGAAAAAGGGTCTGGCTTTACCTGGAGTCCGAATCTAAACATAATGAAATACATGAGAAGAGTCTCTGACATAACACTCTCGCAGAGACATTCCTTCCTTATGGAAAAATCATCCACAAATCACTTTTAACCTTTAACAGGACCAGCCCTAGAGAACACACACCCGGCCATTACGACCAGCTTCTTCGGAACTCACTATAACTTTCTAGGACAACGGATACCTCCGCCAGAGTTCGGTATAGTCCGACCTTAGCATACGAAGATATACAATATAGGACTGAATCTTCTTGTACTAGACAAGTAATACATATAAATTCAGGCCATAAACATATTGAACAAGATCAATCTATTTTCTGGCCCTAACAAACGAGAACTGACATGACTTCCATATTCATACGCCGAATCAATATCAAGAGAGATCATCCATATAATCAAACGTATAAATCAATCATGGATTATCTCGCTTTCCCAAGGGAAGCATTTTCGTACACAATTAAATACAAATATATATTTTCCCTATTAAATAGACATATCGTATATTTGTAATCTGTGCATTCAAAAATATGTATGCAACAGATTACCACACCCCCCCGGGGGAAAAAATGGTACATTTTTTTTTTTTTTAAATACATCCAGGAGCAACATACAATAGGCTCACAACGCACGAATAACAATGCGCAGATGATAAGCATTCCAAACAAATGTAACGCCTAATGTAAGGCTAAGTCGTCATATGGCACGACAAGTGAGAATATATCTCAGGAACCAGAGAAAGTTTTTCTCTGAGTATAAATATTTCCAGAGAGGTGTCACCAACGCATACTACAATACTGGCAATGCCACAATTTCTACACTAGTTTATCCAAAAAATTCATCTTAGGTATTTTAACATCATGATTATCAAAGACGAAAAAACATCCAAAGATCAGCGGTGAATATACATCAATGAACCGCTAAGTAGTGATACAATCAATATATATGATACATTACTTATGTATACACATTTTAACATAGCAAAAAAAAAACTGTAGCAAAGTTAGACATGTTAGAAATCTCAGGATCTAACAATTAGGAATCATGTGGGCATCTAGACAAAATGTCTGCCATCACATTTTCTGACCCACGGATAGCTCGCACCGAAAAATGAAAAGGTTGAAGAGCAATCGCGTATCGCGTTGATCTCGCGCTCTTCAGATTTTTACTCTGAATAGCAGTAAGAGCTTTCTGGTCAGTTTCCACAATGAAATGCGCGCCAAGAAGAAATCTCTGAAGTTTAAGGATTGACCAAACCATAGCCAATAATTCACGGTCTAGGACCGAGTAATTCTTCTCTGCGGCATTTAGTTTTCGAGAAATATACATCACAGGATGCAGAGTTCCAGAGTACTCTTGCATTAGTGCTGCTCCAATCCCTGTGGATGAAGCGTCACTACGAAGAACAAATGTCTTATCCTTAGTAGGTAATACCAAGATAGGTGAAGTAGAAAACATAGTTTTAACCTTATCTAAAGAGGATTGACATTCTTGAGTCCAATGGACTATATTAGGAGACCCTTTCTTTAGTAAAGAAGAAAGAGGTGACATGATTGAGGACAGATTCGGAATGAATCGTCCATAAAATTGTATGAGACCTAAAAGACTTCGCACTTGCTTTTTAGTCTTAGGAATAGAAATGTTAAGTATCTTACTTGTATTATGGTCTTCTGTTTTTAGGAAACCATGACCAACACGGTGACCTAAGAAAGATATTTCGCTAAAACCAATACACGCTTTCGATGGTTTCGCTGTCAGGTTATGCTCGCGTAAGATAGACAATAGTTCATTTAACCCGTTATAGTGATCTTTCCAAGTATCACTGAAAAGACAGATGTCATCAAGATATGCAATGACATCTGAGCGATGAGATAGGATTCGACGCATCATGCGTACGAATGTTGCAGGGGCGTTCATAAGGCCGAAAGGCATGAAATTCCATTGGAATAGACCCCTAGGTGTCGAAAAAGCAGTAAATGGCTTGGCGTGTTCGGATAGTGGAACTTGCCAATATCCCTTTGACAAATCAAGTTTAGTGAAGAAATGAGATTTCGATAGTCTTGTAAGTAGCTCTTCTAGTAAAGGCATAGGTTCAGCATCAAATTTCGTCACTTGGTTCAATTTGCGATAATCAACGCAAAGACGTATGTTATTGTCTTTTTTCCGTACAATAACCATCGGCGAAGAATATGCTGATGTGGATGGTTCAATTATTTTTAAATCTATCATCTCATCCAACTCTTTCTCAACCTGTGCTTGAAAATGTATCGGGATAGGATACGGTCTGACTCTTATAGGATTATGGTCAGTAAGAATAATGTCATGTTCAATGACATCAGTTTGACCAGGAATGTCAGTAAGGACATCCTGAAATTGTTGTAACATAGTAAAAACTTGTTTCTGTTCTCCTAGAGATAACTCGGGAGAAACCGTAACATCTTTCCAAGATTCATTAGAATGAAGTGGAATCATCGGAAAAGGAAGATTCACATCCGAGAAACTCGTTTCCTCATCCTGTATTACTGACAGTGATGAGTAATGCCCATGTTGGACTGGAGAATCGTCCGTTGCCTGGAAAACAGGTTGTAAATAATCCGGACGTTCATGGAATTCCGTGAGCATGTTGATGTGGAAGGTTTTATGCTTCCCATCAATATCGACAATATAGTCGACATCGGAAACTTTTGATATTACATCATATGGACCTTTCCAAGAAATAAGAAGTCTGTTTTCCCTACAAGGTAGTAAGACAAATGCTTTGTCTCCTGGACAAAGTTGTCGTAAGCATCTCTTCTTATTGGCAAATTGCCTTGCCTTCTGTTTGGCAAATTCAGAAGAAGCAGTTGCCAATTTGCATGCTTCAATAATCTTGTGTCTAAGCGCAATGACATATTCGTAAGAGGATTTTGTGTCATCGACAATATTATCAGCAGTTATGAGATCATGAAGTAAGGACAAAGGACCTCGCGGTTTCGCGCCAAAGACAAGTTCAAAGGGAGAAAATCCTGTATGTTCGTTGGCGACCTCTCTATATGCAAAGAGACCCGCGGGTAAAACTCTGTCCCAATCCTGAGGATGATCTTCAGTTATCTTACCTAATAGGTTTTTGAGAGTCCTATTCAGACGTTCTACCATCCCATTAGACATAGGATGATAAATACTACTTAAAGATCTCTCTATCTTAAGAGTCGACATTACTTGAGACATAGTATCCGATATGAGTTGGGTACCATGGTCCGATAATATTTCTGCTGGAAATCCCAGACGAGAAAATATTAACCAAAGAGCATCTGCAATATCAGCAGTAGTTATGCTCTTTAGAGGAACAGCCTCTGGCCAACGTGTGCACATGTCAACACACGTCAAGATAAATTGGTGTCTTCTAGCAGACTTTATCTTAAATGGACCGATGATGTCTATCGCCATCTTTTGAAATGGTCGAATTGGAATATCTGCAGCCTGAATAGGTGCAGCATGGCGTGGACCTTTGGATTTAACTTCTTGACATACTTTACAAGATCGACATTAGATCCGTATGTCCTTGTTCACAAAAGGCCAAAAGAAAGACGCAAGAACTCTAGATTTAGTACGGGAAAAACCCATATGCCCAGCACACTGAGAATCATGAGCGTGCTGTAAGATTTTAACTCTCATATTTTTGGGCACTAGAATTTGAGAATGAGCGGACTTAGCGGAGTCTTGTACCATACGCACAAGTACGCCATTCTTCATCGTAATCCAAGATTTACGATTTGTGTCTTTATTCGGATCACCATTTGTTGCTAGCGTAAAGAATTTTTTAAGAGTAGGATCATCTTCCTGCTGTTTCATAAATGAATCACGAGAAATTTCCAAGGGATCATCTTGGATCTGCGCATCATTATCTTCAGAAGGCGAAGATTGCGGCATGTTAAGAGCTTGAGCCCTAGTAACTACTGCATTAGCAGTTTGCATATTGTCATTTTCCCAATCAGAAATTTGTTGTGGAGTGCATTCTTTCACTCCATGAATGCGACCGATTATAAGATCAGCGATCGGATTCGGGAGAAGACATGCATGCACATCTCCTGTAAAGAAGGGAGTAGCAATGTTAACAATGGCAGTAGAGTACTTCTCCAATGTGCCACCAAATGTTACGCATTTGATTACTTTGCCAGTGGCTCGAGAAGGATCTATGAGTGACTGCCTCACTCCAATGGTTGTGCACCCGGAATCGAAAAGAATTGAGACCGGAGTACCATCTACTAGACCTCTATTCAAGACAAGAGCACCTCTTCCATCATGCGCGACTGACGCAGGAAGAGCAGGAAGAGGATGACCACAGCTTAAAGTAGAAACCGTGGTTGGATCGAATAACGTTTTGCATTGGGAGCACTGAGATGCTCTACTAAAATCAAAAGCAGAACATCCTACATTACTAGAGTCTTTCTTATCATTATTTTGATTACCGGCTTCATTGAACTCTTGTTGTGCAGAGTGAGCCTGGTAATAAGATTTACCATGTCTTTTGTGTTGTGATCTAACTCTGTTATAATTGCCTCTGTAATTATTATTTACTCTGTTATAACCCCTATTTGGGTTTGAATCATAATGTTCATGATCGTAATCATCATACTCATTATAATGAGTATCCCTGTAATGTTGGTTTTGTTGTTTCCAAGACGAACTTGGGTAGTTCCTATAATTACTCCCTTTTCGGAAATTTGTATAATTATGGGCACCCCTGTGTCGAGGACTGTCAGCCCGATTCCAGGTCTTCGAAGAAGAACCCTGATTTGAGTGGTTACCTTGGTTTTGATAACTATTCCAATTAACCTTTTTGTGAGATTTATCTTGAGCTCCTTGGGACTTGTGTGAGTAATTATTATTGTATTGAGTTGCTGACGCAACTGGCATACCCTCTTTAATGTTAGTGTTGCTTAGAATCATGTCAGGGTGTGCCGTGGTATATTGGTCACAATATTCTTCCATTTGTTTTAATGTACTTGGTTTACGCTCATGTAAAAATTATAGAAATGGTTTATTCACCGAAGACATGATCTTGTCTCTGAGTAATAAATCCGTAAGAGCCTCAAATGTTTTCTGTGTTTTGGATAATTCAATCCAACGTGAAAATGTAAGACGTGCATTTGCAATGAATTCTGAGAATTCTACACCTGTCTCAGGTCTCATTGTTTTAAACAAAAGACGGTAACCTTCCTCTGACAACTGATATTTCCTTATCAAGGCTGACCTGATAACATCATAGTTATCCTTGTCGGCCTCTTCAACCGACCATAACTTATTCAGAGAATCCCCTTTTAGATTTTCAGACAACTGATTCACATACTGTGATTTATCTACATTATGAGCTCGACAAGCACGTTCAAATCTCTCAAGCCAGAATGTTATATCATCACTGGCAGAGTTGAACGCTGGTACCTTGACCTTGTAAACAAAGGGTTTACCACTACCACTAGATGCATGATTAACATTACTCATACTTGTCAATTTCAATTTCTCTAACTCAAATTCATGTTCTCTTATAGCTTTTCTCTCTTCAGCTTCTAATCTTTTTTGTTCAGCAGCAGCAGCAGCTTCTCTGTCTAATCTTTTTTGCTCAACAGCCTCAGCATCTCTCTTTCTTCTCTGCCTCAAATGCATCTGCAATTTCTTTTGTTCAGCAGCAGCATCAGCTTCTCTGTCTAGTCTTTTTTGTTCAGCAGCAGCTTCTAATTTTTTTCTTCTATTTGAAGCTTTCTCTCCTCTACAGCAGCTTTTCTTTCCTCAGCAGCAGCTTTTTTCTCCTCTGCAGCAGCTTTTCTGTCCTCAGCAGCAGCTTCTAATCTTTTCTCTTCTGCAGCTAATGCTTTGTCATATTGAGCCATTGTCCATTCTTCTAAGTCTTTACCAGTCTTATCAAGGGATTTTCCTTGTGTAATAAAGTAATCTAATGTAGACATCCTGTCTTATTAAATCAGTAACCTGAAAAAGTAAATAAATTACCTTATCCCACTTTAATGGGAGACAAGTCTATACTATAGACTTGTATAGTCACTTCACTCTATTTTACTCTCTTAGTATTATTCAAAGACCTTGTACCAACCTCACTGGGAAGAAGTCTCTTAAATAAGTATCACTTTACCACAACACTGTGTGAAACAAGTCTCTAATAAAGAGCTTGTATAATCACCTTTATAATCTAAGTACTCTATAGTATCAATAGTGTATGATTATATATATATTTCCAAGTAATGCAACCACAAGTTTATAATAAGTTGAATAATCAGCTCACAATCACAATCTCTGTGTGAGACAAACCTTATATGGTTATCTTGTTTATAATATAACAAATGATAACCTGAGTACCTGTGGAAACAATATTTGTATAACCCAATCACTGTGGGAGACAAGCCTTACAAAGGTCTTGTATACTTCCTTAATGTAATCAATGATCACTTGAGTACCTGTGGAAAATAATATTTTCTATCCCAATCACTGTGGGAGACAAGCCTTACAAAGGTCTTGTACACTTTCTTTTATAACAATAATAATCATAAAGTACTGGTCTGTACTATAATATAAGTGTATTCAGCTATACCTAATATATCATCTGTCAACTAAAGACATTAACAAGGACAAACAAGAAAAGACAATATGAAAACAATTGCAGAAATCAAATTAAATTAAATAGGAAACTAAAGTAAACAGTCACAGAATCTGTGATGATAACTGCAATAGAACTAAACAAAACAAATGACGCTACAGTGTATAGATATAAATTGTGTATAGAACTGAAAGATAGCAAAGGGTAGGCCTACAAATACAAACAAACCACAACAAAACTAAAGAACAGAAAAAATATTACAAAAACAAATATGAACACAGTCATCACAGCTAACAGAAATAGCAAATTGTTGCTAACAAATTTCCAATTAAGAAAATTTGTACCTATGGAACACTAGTACCAGACCAATGTCACTCGGTATACCTTGTACTAGTCGCCACCCAACCTTAAACCCGCTGACATATAAACTAACTTAACACACAACAAATAACATGTAAACATAAATACATGTAAAACATAAATGCATATAATACAATATATGTGTTGTGGATAGAATGTGTTGCAAAGTATGTTCAGCTTTCACTTTAATGGCACAGCTTTTAATCAAAATAAACTGGCACTTTTAATCAATTTTAAATTATTGAACTATCTTATTACATTGTTCAATTTTTTTGAGCATGAGAAGATCCACCGATGAAATAACAACACTTATGTTCTTCTTTAGCTATCAACATTGCTCTTCTACTTCAGAAGGATAAACAATCACTACAAGTTAGAACACTGTCTGTACTGCGCAAAATGTCAACAAGTGCTGACCCAGATACCGTTACACTTGTCAGAACAGGTCAAACTGACATCGACTGTATAGTTCCTACTGGTGTTGACGTATGTCACATTTTGCCAAAATAAACGTTCTTGTTATACTTGGTGACTTCAATCATCAAGACTGCGAAGGCTGGACCCAGGAACTGGCCTACCACTGTAGAATACTGTTGTTTTACTGGCCACTACTGTAGAGTAGTGCGTTGTACTGCGATGATGATACCAGGCATGCTCCAGTCTACCCAGCTGTGCTGTAAATGGGTAACTCACTCTAATCCTGAGTTAGGGAAGGCAAAGACAGCGAGGCAGTGTCTGCTATGGGACTACTGTCAAGTAATCGTTCCCCAGGTGGTACTGGTGGTCATCACTGTAAAGGGTAGAGTATTCTTCCTGCTCGTTACACATGAGACAGGCAAGTACAACAAAGGTCAACTCGACCGACGCAGGGTTGTGTATGTATGGAGTGAGAGTGGAAAATACGCGAATGGTGTACTGTTCGATGTAGTTGACACTTGATAGTATTTCACTCACACTCTTATGCAAGTCAAAGATGTTAGGAACCGCTGTTGACGTTTCTATGCTTTTAATAATGACGCACACACTTGGACAGCACGGAATACAGTCATGAGTATGTTGACATAGCAAATCATTAGGTAGTAGAATATTAGTACATATTTCATGCAGCATTCAATATTAAATAGTCATTCAATGTTCTGGCGGACTATTGCCATATCCCCTAACTGACTGAACGCATCAGTGGGTATGTGTGTGTAAACATACAAAGAGTTCACTGGACGAACCTTTTCTTTGGCTAAGTTCTCCAGCTGTATATGTCACATATTTAAGTAACAAAGTTAAACCACGGTAGGGGTTTTAATCTTAATGAGATCTCCGTGCCACTGTCTGAATAGTAAGATTCATGATCCGTTCTCTGGACAGTGATCCATAATGATGACAGGAATACAAAATGGCTTCCTTCCCTGAGTTTTCGCTCACTCGCCCAGCGGGAGGATAATCATAAGCCAGAGTTAATTCATAACTTGTATATATAGACTTTCCTAGAGTTTCCATACAGTCCCTTAGTCAGAAGGTTGCTTCATAAAGACATAAGCGCTGATGGAACCTGTCATCTTCATCAATCTATATTTCAACGACCAACGATGCTCGAAAATACGATGTTTCATCTAGGTCTA
Source organism: Oreohelix idahoensis (assembly GCA_024509875.1). Lineage (NCBI taxonomy): Eukaryota > Metazoa > Mollusca > Gastropoda > Stylommatophora > Oreohelicidae > Oreohelix > Oreohelix idahoensis. The sequence goes on along the minus strand of JAMPIV010020831.1, from coordinate 36,663 downwards.
ACCATAAGGAGATCATCAAAGGAAAAAGGGTCTGGCTTTACCTGGAGTCCGAATCTAAACATAATGAAATACATGAGAAGAGTCTCTGACATAACACTCTCGCAGAGACATTCCTTCCTTATGGAAAAATCATCCACAAATCACTTTTAACCTTTAACAGGACCAGCCCTAGAGAACACACACCCGGCCATTACGACCAGCTTCTTCGGAACTCACTACAACTCTCTAGGACAACGGATACCTCCGCCAGAGTTCGGTATAGTCCGACCTTAGCATACGAAGATATACAATATAGGACTGAATCTTCTTGTACTAGACAAGTAATACATATAAATTCAGGCGATAAACATATTGAACAAGATCAATCTATTTTCTGGCCCTAACAAACGAGAACTGACATGACTTCCATATTCATACGCCGAATCAATATCAAGAGAGATCATCCATATAATCAAACGTATAAATCAATCATGGATTATCTCGCTTTCCCAAGGGAAGCATTTTCGTACACAATTAAATACAAATATATATTTTCCCTATTAAATAGACATATCGTATATTTGTAATCTGTGCATTCAAAAATATGTATGCAACACTAAGGTTTAAAAGAACCCCACTGGATTCTGGAAATTGGAATCGGTAGCTGGTTTTGCTACTACCACTCTGGAGTTACCTGCCCGCTCCCTCCTATGGGTTCAGGCCTTCGGCGTTATTATGGCCGGGACGAAGTGAAATAATTACGACAACGCTGGCAGCATGCCAATTTTGCGTGTGTAACAGAACGAGCTTAGCGCTCATGGATTTTCCCACGAATGCTATTTCCACTAGAGAAATGTCTTCCCCTGCCTGGAAAAACGGGTTTTTTTTTTCTCTTTTCTTCGTCCTCCTCTGGCAAGATCTCAAACCCTGCTCTGTGTGAGATTGCCAACCTTGTTTGCCGGGAGAAAGTTATCGCAAACTTCCACTCTACTCCCTCAAAAAAAAAAACAGCGATACCTGCTGTTTAGACAGAAACAAATACAACAGCTAAACACAGTAATAATACATTTCTAATAACATATAACTCCCTGACTAACCCTTAAGTCTTTAACACTTAACTCCCCTACTCTCTTCCCGTTCTGCACTACCATCCCAATTAATCATGCCAACAAAGTCCGCTCCCCCAGTGTTCCCTTCTCTACCTGAGCCCACAGTAAACATTACCCGGTAATACAACGCACAGACCGTCTGGCCTAGGGTTCTGCCTGGCTGGTTACAATCACAACAGTATTCTACGGAGGCCTATCTACCTGTCCAAAATACTTTGGCCCACTTCTCGCTGACACTGAATGCAGTAAAATGCTTAACACAAAATAACTAGACCTCTCTAGGAATTCCTAAAATTCCCGTCAATAATCACTTTCAAAAATGTAATACAAAATACTTTCCTTTAAAAGAAATAATTCATCTCCGTCTTCTTACTCAGAACCACAATACATAATTAATAACGTAAAACCCTGTTAGATGCTAGCATATACATACTGCTTAAAAGTTATACATAAACCCAGGTTATCAAATACATCTCGATAGTTACCAACACGTGTTTACCATTCTTTACCACCACGTGCTTCTGCATAAGTATACATTAATGACAGCACCCACGTGCTTCAATTAATACCTCTATCACTCCCGGGCTTACAGATAGATGGGTAACTATATAATATAAATAACTTGTAGCATTACATTCTCAATAAAATCACAAATACACAGACTCCCGCTATTCTGTACATTTACCTACGACAGAGATGCGGGTTTCTCTCCCGACCCACTTTGCAATAAATACAAAGCCCGTCCGTGGCATCTCAACTTTTTAACCATACCGCTTATTCCTGAATTAAGGAATTATTATGAACCTCTAAAGTTTCTCAAGTCTATCACTAAGATAATATTTGATGGCTCTGGCGATAAGAATTAACATTAAACTTAAACTTCCCAAGAAATTTTACTGATCGGCCTAAGCTTAGACAAAAATTAAATAAAGTTACCACGAAAATTCTGCTTACCAAATTTCGAATTTTCCCACTGAAAGGCAATCGATAATTTGAATCAGGAACGCGGCTTGGCAATTAATTTTTAGAGACCGAACTTATGAAATTCGGGCGTATTTATTATCAAGACCCCACGCGCCGACTTCATGACGTCATATGCGCGGCGTGGTTCTAAGCCAATGGGAGCTCTGCATTTCAACTGCAGTTAGCTCTCAGCCAATCAGAACCTTAGATCATTCTGATGCAACGTGCATGGGTTTTAGACAAAGAAACGGGATTAAGCCCTACCCTCTAGTAGCAAATGAAGCAACAATGTCGGAATTATATATATATATATATAAAATCCCGAAAATGCGTCTAGCCGCATGCCATATCTTTAAAAAGACTAAAACTGGTGCCAATCTGATCTAGGCTCTAAAGTCCTTCGTCTAGAATAATAATGCAACAGTTCCCTACACACCAACACTAAACAAGACTACTAGTCATAGAGAAGGAACATAGATGTAGATGAGATGAAACTCCACCGTAATCTCTCTGAAAAACGTAAATAAATAGAAGGAGAAGAAACATGGGGAAAGATTTTTCTGTAATCCCTCCTAGAAATAGTGAACAAAATGCAAGGAGAAAAAGACATAGGCCATTTGAAAGACAGAATCTCAGTACTTTCGTCACATTCTCCGAACAATGGCATAGTCGATCACTGACTTCTCATTCTTTGTTGGTTCACATCTAGTGTATGCATGTATGCGCTTATGGGGGAACTTTGTGTTTGTAATGATCAGATTCTGCTCACTGCAGAATCTAAGGAGTCGTTTTCCATTGTCATTAAGAGTATCTTCTCCATATCTTCCGATAACTCCACACCATCTAGCATGGTCATTTCCAACTCTGGCATTAAAATCTCCGAGCATGATAACTTCATCTAGGCAGTCATCCACTGTCCTTTGAAGCAGCTCGAAGAATTCCTCCTTGACCTTTGCTCTCTCATCCTCATTTGGCCCATACACTATGTCCAGGTTGACTATGGTTTCTCCTTCTTTTAGTTTTACGGCCATAATGCGCTCCGGGACAAAGTTCCATCCCTTGATACTATCTTTTTGATTTTTGGCCACAATGCAACCCACGCCCCCTTTAGCTCTTTCAGATGTGGTGTGATAAAGTACATTGATACAGCGACAAAATTATTAATTATAAGTATAAAGTCAAATAATGTAGAATTAAAAATAGTGGAGGTATGATGTTTCTTCTTCACCCACGCCGCAAGCGCGTTGATTTTAGCAGACCATATTGTAGAATAAATATTACTATCGTTTTCTAGTGTCCTTGAAAAACTATTTATAACATGGTAACACGAAAGGCCTATTCGTCCAGACGGAGTGAGAGAGGAGAGACAGAAAAATGATACCGTCCGCACGCGTGGTTTGAATCTAAAACCTAGCGAAAGCGCGATAGTGTCGTTAGTCGTTTGAAAATACGACGCAAAGTCAAAATATGTTCGGAAATTGGGTCACGCAGACAACCTTAGCTCTTATACCTTGTATAAGTGACGTATTTCTGACGTACTACGGGAGATTGTCGTTTTTAGTTTGAAAATAGCGGTAGAAAGAAGTGAACAGGTGGTAGTTTCGAGATTTCAATATTATTGAAGACTAACATGGAAAAAAATATGGAATTTTGAACCATAATACATAGGCCCATAAAACTTATATATTCGGGTGCCATAGTGTCCCTGACCCATAATATGTTTTCATTTACACTATAGTCCAACTAACAGCCAAGATATTGTCATAAAACCATATATTCTAGTACAGAGTGACAAATGCACGATCGTCCTTGCTTGTTTTTTTGGTAACATTTGGGGACGCAATTTGAAAACAAGAGGCATAGGAGTGTTTCAATCGGATTGGTTGACGATTAGGAGTAAAGGGGGAGGCAGGAAAATGTTAGCCAAAACTAACCCTCTTTTTGCATTGGCATAACTAAGGCAGACTGACCAATGGACTACGAGACTCATAATGTGTTTGGAATTTGGTTTTGCTTTTTCAAAAATAAATTCAAAATTTGGTAGTCGCCTGATTTCATTGGCAGCCCAAATAGATATTAGCAGAATCTTAGAAGGCTAGACGCCATTTGTCATAACATATTTGCCAAGGGACGATGAGACCAGAAGTGTTAATATATATAATTCTAACAGTCTGGACAGTTGCAGTGTAAAACTTGGGCCATATCTGCTAGTCATCGTTGCTTGTGTGTGTGTTATTTCGTTGAATCTGTGGTAAGAACGTATTTATTAATATTTTATTTAAAAATAACTTGGAGTGTGAGATACTGCCATATGAAAATTCTTTTACGACTGTAAGTATATAGGCCGTTAGCAGAATTATGCAGGGCCTATATGTTGATTCATCATATAACAAATTACCAGAGATGTATACCCAAAAGATTGTGTAGGTTGTCAACAGGGAACATATCACCCACCTTATTGTATGGAAAAAGATTACTGCTGGAATGGCAGAGGCGTTGAAACCATTAGGGGAGAGGAATACTGGTATACATTGTTACATCAAACTATAATGGTGAAATGGGTTGTCAGAAAGAGCTGACCCTGTTCTTTTGTTTGTAATGCTCATGTATTAAATTGTGGAATATTGGTATGTATATATATATTAAAGAAGGACGCATAACCTTCTTATTTCAGGGTTTTTGGTACTGACACTAAAGTAGTGCCAGGCTCCTGGAAAGCTGTTCTATTCCTGACACAGTTTTGAATTTTTGTGGTACACGCTGGCTACCACTACCTTCCACGAAGTGTCGAATATTGTCCAGCGGGCATAGGAGACGATCTATCTGTGTTCTATTTCCAAGATAAGTGCCTGTTTGGTACCAGGAAGCTCAACTACTATACACTGTTATATTAAAAGAATTCATATATGAAATAAAGATTCCACAATTGACAAAAGAAAAGAAATAAAAGATTGGGTGTGATGTTAACCAACAACCCACCATTTCATACCAGTATTACCCTATATTAGAAAACTACAACTACACACATATATTATCATAACATTTGTATGTATGGACAGAAGATCCATTGTATTATTAGATTGATGTAAATAATTCCTTTGATTTCACTTTTGATTGTCAGTCCTGATTCAAAATAAATAGAGTCAGGACAATAAATTGTAAAAATTAACGTTTTACACAAAATTCAACCACTGACTTACTTAAGATAGTCTTTTAAAGTGTAGTTTGTGTGTGATTGTGGTATTACTGTCTTGTTGAGGGGGATAATAATATAGTTGTTTGCATGTTTAGTTGGATAAGGCAACATTACACTCACATTACCCCTAGAAATTATATCCATTTGCAATTAATTGAGCTAAAATAACTACTGAGTGAGATCTCCTTATGGTAGCAGATAGATTTCCTGAAAATACATCAACTTCAACAATTAGACTCAGGAGTTTACATAGCTGACCTCACTCAGAATACAATACATAACTCATAACACAAAATCCACCACATGTGGGTACACAACTGTAGAGCAGCGTGTTGCCATCGAGATCCATGACTCCTTGTCCTTTTTTCTTTGTTTCCGTTATAGCCAGGATTTCTAGTTTTGCTTTCCTCATCTCTTCCACCAGCTCCTCTTCCTTCCCATTTATACTTCTTGTGTTCCAAGTTCCATAAGTCGTAGTCCGTTCCAGTTCGTCGCCTTTAGAATCAGTCCGGTTTTCTCTCTTACGTTTCGCATAATCAGGTTTTAAGACAAACAGGTGATTGGCCTGTTGTGCCTTTGCATGGTGGAGGGGCTGCCTCCTTACGTCCTCCTTGCAGGCCACCCTCCTCCTTTTTCATCCGGGCTTGGGACCGGCATAGGCGGAGTTGAAGAGACTAACACAGAATAGAACTACGGCATTCTCAAGCATAGGGAGGGCCGGATTTAGATATGGTGAGGCCCAAAGCTATATGAAGCTGTGGAGGCCCTATTTAGCCATTGGTAACAGAGAATAAGGCAGTGTGACAACTTGGCATGAATGTCGCCAAGATGCATAACAAATCCATGCGAGGTGGGCAGAAGGGTTGCTCCATTGGAGCTTTAATCTAGAAACATCTTTTTCTTTTTTGCTACATCACTTTTAGAGAGGCCCCCTCAGACTGTGAGGGCATAAGCTGCAGGTGTTTAGCTTATGCCTAAATCCTGCCCTGGGCATATGCGACTAAAATAAGAAGGAAGAATATATAAATAAAGCTTCCTAAATTGTAATGAAAATACTTAAGTAGCGATAAAAATTGTTAAAGAATTCATTCACTACTTGAGGACAGCTGGAATATATTTGGATAGCAGGAAAGACTGAAGGTAAAAGAGGCAAATAACGACAAAGAGAGACAATACTGAACAGTCTGACAACGTGGAATGGAAGGGCGTCAACAACAGAAGTAATAACCAGTACTGGGGCAGGAAGTTGTGGAGAAGCATGATCATCTAAGCCAGCAGGCACGATACTTGAAGAAGAAGAAGAAGGAAAGGAAGAAGAAGAAGGAAAGGAAGAGGATAAAATACAGCAGAACTCTTACCTTCGATCTAATGCTGTTACTCCGAACGTGAGAAAATACACACCACCGCACAATCGATCGTTATTGATTTCTTGTGATCAGTCAGTTTCTTCAGATTGCTAACACCTTTGAAATAATAATATTGTGTTCAGCTGTCACTGCCACTCTTAAAGGCGCCTATCTCATTGTAGCGCATGTTGAATTGCAACTGCATGGACATAAATTTAACAAGACACCTGATAATATTTTCCGCTAATATAATTTAACAATAGCCCGTTCACTGCAAGTAATTTGATCTCCCGTAACAAGTCAGATTACTGATCACTGCTTTCTTTAAGCATATTCAAGTTGACATCTGAAAGTGGAAGAAGAATAGGAAGGAGAAGAAGAAGAAGAACCCAAATGCTTATTCAGATTAAATCAATGGGTCCCAAATTGTTTCTGTTCACCATCCCCTTGGTTTCCTAAACTTATCCTCCCATAATCATAATAATAGCCCCTTCAGTCATAACTGACTATCTGACTACGGGAATGCGCCCCTGAGGTGAGAGCCCACAGCTGCTCATTTTCTGGTGTTCCTTTCGACTTTCTCTCCTCTCTTCTGCTTGCTGTGTGAGCTTCTTTTCGCCCAATCTGAGGTGGCGCCGTAGATAGCATCGCCACTTGGTCCGATCGGCAGCTTCACCCTTCCAGGCTGCTGGGATTTATGTCCAGTGTCCCCATGTCTCCCTTGCACACATCTTTGAATCTCAGCTGCGGTCGTCCTACGGTTCTTTTGCCATCCGCCAGTTGTCCTTAGAAAATATCTTTCGGGATGCGACCATCTTCCATGCAGTGGACATGGCCAAGCCAGCGTAGTCTGCGCTGTCTAAGCAGGGTATACATGCTTTGAAGGTCAGCACGTGACAACGCCTCCACATTTGTCACTTTGTCCGTCCACGAGATACCGAGGATGTGACGTAGACACCGTAAATGGAAGGTATTGAGCCATCTTTCTGGCTTAGCATAGGTTGTCCATGTCTCGCTGCCACTTAGAAGTGTGTTGGTGACGCAGGCGTTATTTACCGCAGCTATGATCTTCGTTGTGAGTCTGGAGTTTCTCCAAACACGCACCCCTCTACCTTATTTAAAGAAATAATTCTTCAGAACAGCGGTTTGCATGGCCCACTAAGAAAGACATTAGCAATAAAATTCAAAACCTTAACAATTAATTACCCATTTATTAAAAATCAAGTTAAAACTGTTCAGTTTATTTTATTCAACAACATGGATGAACTTGATCCAGTGATACCGGCTTTTCAAAGCGTGGTAGTCGTTTAACAAGAATATTAGACATCACATTTAATAACTACTTCACTGTTAGTACAATAGTTTGGCTTGATGAGGTGAAATCAGTTCCTCAATGTCTGGTCTAAAGTCACTTAGCAGGCGCCTTAAACCGCCACGTTTAGTAATATGGAGTTGATTTATTTGCTTGTAGAGAAGTTTGATGATCACATTAAAACGATGTTCCACCAAATATGTTGTTGGAAATATAACAAAATGAACTTCTGCCCTAAGTACAGAACAGCGGTAAGAAATTTTTTTTTGAAATGATAACTTTTGGTAATCAGTCGTAAATAAGCAAACAACGCGCTCAGAGCCCCCCCCCCCCCCCCCCCCCCCTTTTTTTCAGCCCCTTTGTCTCTTAAAAGCGCCCCCAGGTAATCCCACTGCCCTCCAGGGGGCGATACCACTTCACTTCGAGAAACACTGGATTCAGTGAAAACACAGCAAAAATTACTCATATTGTGATGTTGCCAATTCGCTGTTCAGTGCTACTCTATTCGTGTCTTCTTCTGCGTTCGTCCTGAACAGGACGATTGTTACGCTGTGTCGCAGTTTACAGCAAAGCTGCGATATTTGCTCCTTTCGGCCCGACACATCCGTTTTCAGCATGGCATTTTTGAGACCGGGTTAGCCTTCCCTCTTCGATCCCTACTCTCTCGGCCAGACTGCAGTGATACAGCCGGTTTCCAGGACTACCACTTGGAGGTGGAGTAGGGTCTTGGTCAGCTCTGGTTCGCTGACCCTGGCGCAAGCAGTCAAGCTATGGGTCGCTGACTGCATTCCTCACTGTTGCTGCGTCTTTGGTCCCATTCGTATTTTAAAAGATAAATAAATAAAATATCATCATCTCATCTCAACCCATAACCCGTCATGGGTCGTAGGGGTGCCATGGTGGAAGCATCAGCAGACAGGGTCCTCCACTGCTCTCTATTCTCAGCAATGCGTACAAGTGTGGAGAAACCGTGTCCTGCCCATTCTTTGATGTTATCAGCCCAGGATTTTCTTTGCCTTCCTCTTCTCCGTTTACCTTCGACTGTTCCCTGGAGGATCGTTTTCGAAAGGGAGTCATGACGAGTTACATGCCCAAACCAGGCAAGCTTTCGACGTTTCACTATTGACAAAAGTGATTCTTGGTGGCCTGCATAGGTGTTTATCTTCTCTCTAACATAGACATTTGTTTTGTGCTCTTTATAGCAAATGCACAAAATTCTTCTATAACATTTATGCTCGAAAGCCTGAATCCTTCGCTCCGTATCTGCAGTGAGTGTCCAGCCCTCACACCCATACAAGAGAATAGATAATATAAGTGATTTGTATAATTTGATCTTCACAGGAAAACTGATGTTACTTTTCCAGATCACATTCAACCTTGTCATGGCAGCTGAGGCCATCTCAAGTCTTGTCTTGATTTCTTTATTTGATCTTCCATCACTACATATAGTGGACCCGAGATATTTAAAGGTGTTAACTTCTTCTAACGTTTGCCCATTTAACGTAATGTTGGTCGGAGCATGTTTCTTATGGCTATTCACCAATATCTTGCTTTTTTCTATATTAATTTCCATCCCATATGTTCTTGTTACTTTCTCCAGTCTAGAGGTAAGGTCTTGAAGTTCTGATTCTGTTCCAGCTATCAGATCAATATCATCAGCAAAACGTAGATTACACAGAGGTCGGCCTCCAATCGATATGGTTGATTTATAATCGTAGAGAGCCTCCTGCATAATATGTTCTAGATATATATTAAAGAGCACTGGTGACAGGATACATCCCTGGCGAACTCCTACAGTTGTTTTGAAAAATTCTCCAATGTCGTTGCTTGCAAAAACAGCACTGCTTGCGTCCTTGTATAGTGCTTCAATGATATCTATGATGTTGGTATCAAAATTGAATTTTCTCATTATTTGCCATAAGCCTTCATGCCAGACTCGATCGAAGGCTTTTGTGAAATCGATGAAGTTATGGTATAAATCATGTTGATGCTGGAGATGTTTTTCGATCAGTAATCTAATATTGAAGATTTGTTCTGAGGTACTTCTTTTTGGTCTAAAGCCAGCCTGTTCCTCTGACAAGATTTCTTCTGATTTCTGTTTTATTCTGTTCAAAAGTATCCTTAACATCACCTTACTTGGATGACTAATAAGGCTAATGGTTCTGTAGTTCTTGCACATTTTTAGATTTCTTTTCTTTGGAAGCGGTATTACTAATGACTGCGTCCATTCTTTTGGCCATTTTTTTGTACTCCATATCTTCTGGCAAATTGTTGTCATGATTTTTACTATATCTGGTCCTCCATATTTCAAGAGCTCTGCTGGTATATTATCCACATCCGGTGACTTCCCTCCTTTCATCGAACATATAGCCTCTTCCACTTCTTCCCGTAGTATTGCTGCATTTCCGAGTTCTCTGTTTTCGCACTTAATGTTGTTTAATATGCCTAAGTCAGTGTCAAGTTTACAGTTATATAATTCTTTACAATATTCTGTCCACCTTCTCATTACAGCTGTTTTTTCATTGAGCAGAGCCCCATTGCTATCTTCTATGACAGTTACCCTGGGCTGTTGGGGTTTTGATAGTCTTCTTAATGTGTCAAAAGCTGCCTTGCTGTTACCTTTTATTAGCCCCGTATTAATGGACTCACATTGATCAGCTACCCATTTTTCTTTGGCCTGTTTCATTTTCTTTCTAATATTTTTATTCACCATACTGTATATACAAATAAAATATACCGTTGGCTAATATTTCTTCATCTTCTTCTTCAAGTACCGTGTCTGGTGGCGTAGGTGATCACGTTTATCAGCATCTTCCTGTTTCCAGTACTGTTTATAAATTCTGTTGTTGACTTCTGTCGATCAATCAGTCAATCAATCAATCAATACCCTTTAGCTCCCCAAGGAGCATAAGCCTTCAACAAACACATGCCAAGTCATCATGTCACGTGCCATCAGCTCAATTTCTTTTCATGTTTTCCTCATCATTTTCACCTCTGTGACTAGTTCTTTTCTCCATGTGTTTTGTGGTCTACCTTTGCCTCTCTTTCTCGGGGGATTCCAGAACAACGACTGCCTTGTAATGCTATCAACAGGTCTCCTCAATGTGTGTCCTATCCATCTCCAGCGTCTTCTTCTCAACTCTTCTTCCCCTGGTTCTTGTCATCAGTTCCATATTTACGACTTTGTCATACCACTTCAATCCTTCTATTCTACGCAAGCACCTATTTATGAAAGTCTGTAGCTTTTTGGTTGTTGTTTTTGTTGTTCTCCATGTTTCAGAACCATACAATAGGATTGTCTTGACATTTGAGTTGGATTTATGTCTATGCCACGACGTTAAACTGTGCAGTATCTTCTCTCTTTGTTGCCCCCGTCTCCTGTTTTTTTTTTTTTTTTTAAATTCAATATTTCCCGTTCTCAGAATATATTCTATGGTTCTTCTTCTCATCATGCCCGAAAAAAAGTTGACAGTTTCCTTATCACGTGACGAATCAGCTTTCTTTGCGCGTTGGCCTCTTTACGGACATTCTCATTCCTACTTTTAGCTGTCCTTGGTATTAATTAAACATTCTTCTGTAAAACCACATCGCTGTGAACTCTGCTGCATTTCCTTTTTGTATACTTATTGTCCACGATTCACTTGATTCGCCGATGTCATGAGTTGTACTATATAACACCGAAGAGCTCTCTATCTTACTCCCAATGACAAAGAATTGTTGCATAAAATACTTTTAATGTTAGGGAATACTGCTTTTGCCTGGGCTATTTTACCGTCTAATATAAAACAATACATTCTTTGGTTCCTAACATAATTACAAATATTAACTAGGGCATCAATTTCACTTAGATATATAACAGCACTTAGCGACCCTTTTACATCTGAATAGTCCGCATTTACTTCCACTGGAAAATTAATAAACATTTAAAATTATACACACAGTAGACAGAATTTCAATAGCTTACATTAAATGATGGATCGGCGCACCAAGTGACACGGTGAGCGTCGCAGCAGTGGGAGAAAAAGAAAACTGAACTTCTGTGAGGTAGAAATATAAGGCATGAAGAGTTAGATAGGTCGTGTGTGACCCATAAACCATACTCGTGCCACAATACGAAAAATTCACCTAATAAACTATAAATCTAAACCAGATTCTGTACAACACGGTCGATCGACCGCCAAACCTCACGCCTGCACTTAAGGGGTTTCCCTACAGTGAAAACTAACTTTTGTTCTAATAACATTTTCAAACTTTTTATGTGCTCAATAGACACAGTGTATGTCCATGAACCAAATTCTACAGTTTATTTTGTTAAAAAACATGTGGTTACCATGGTAACCAAAAAAAAATATCCGCCATATTGGATTTTCACCACTTTTCGAGAGCTAAAAACTTATGTTTCCCATAGACCAAACTTTACCAAATTGCACACACATGTTGTGACTGACAATTAAAACAATTTATCAGGGGCTTTTTTTGATAAGTTAAAAATTCTATTTTTAATGATTTTTAAAAAAAAATACACTATATTTGTATGAAAAACAATGAAAAAAAAATATTAAAAAATATATCAAAAAAATTACCAAAATATCAAGAAAAGGCCTCTGTCAATTTAAAGGTATATATGTGTCCTACATGCATGCCAAATTTCAGACTGATCTATTAGATAGTTTGTAAAAAATAACATTTTTTGTTAATAAAATGTTAGTTTTGAGAAAAATGCATTTTAGTCACCGAATGACTTGTCTTGTCCAATATACTCCATTCTGGGGGGCTGAATGTGTTTAAAATTGTCCAGCACTATATGCTGCACCTCCTTCAGCTTCCTGCAGCTACTCCTCTTGCCTTTATCTTGCCTAATTTTTCTTCTTTCCTTCTACATGGTAACCAAAAAAAAAACAACCGCCATATTGGGTTTTACACCAATTTTCAAGAGCAAAAATCTTATGTTTACCATTGACCAAACTTTATCAAATTGCATACACATGTTGTGACTGACAATTAAAACAATTTATCTAGGGCTTTTTTTGATAAGATAAAAATTCTATTTTTAATGACTTTTTTTAAAAAATACACTATATTTTGAATGAAAAACAATGAAAAAAATATATTTAACAAAATATATCAAAGCAAATTACCAAAATATCAAACAAAGCCCCTGTCAATTTAAAGGTATATATGTGTCCTATATGCATGCCAAATTTCAGACTGATCTATTGGATAGTTTGTAAAAAAAAAAACATTTTTTGTTAATAAAATGTTAGTTTTGAGAAAAATGCATTTTAGTCATCGAGTGACTTGTCTTGTCCAATATACTCCATTCTGGGGGGGCTGAATGTGTTTAAAATTGTCCAGCACTATATGCTGCCCCTCCTTCAGCTTCCTGCAGCTTCTCCTCTCGCCTTTGTCTTGCCTAATTTTTCTTCTTTCCTTCTACCCTGGTAACCAAAAAAAAAAAAACAACCGCTATATTGGGTTTTTCACCAATTTTCAAGAACAAAAATCTTGTTTCCCATTGACCAAACTTTATCAAATTGCACCCACATGTTGTGACTGAAAATTAAAACAATTTTACTCATGATTATTTTAATAAGTTTAAAATTCTATTTTTAATGATTTAAAAAAAAAAAAAACTATATTTGTATGAAAAAATATTTTTTTTAAATATTTTTTTTTAATTTATAAAAGAAAATTACCAAAATATCAAAAATGCAGATGTGTTACTTTAAAGATATAGATGTGTACTACTCATGATTATTTTTATAAGTTTTAAATTATATTTTTAATGATTTAAAAAAAAAAACTATATTTGTGTGAAAAAATATTTTTTTTTATATTTTTAAAAAATTTATAAAAGAAAATTACCAAAATATCAAAAATGCAGATGTGTTTTTTTTTTAAGATATGGATGTGTACTACATGCATGCCAAATTTGAGACTCCTCTGTTTGATAGTTTTAGTGAGAAATCGTGCATTTTCGGCACAAATTTGAAAATCATAGCATGGGGGTGGTGCCGACAATATGCTTTTTGATACATCAAATGCATTTTTTATGTTATAAAACCTTGCTCAATCGATTCCTCGATGATTATTTAATAAAATAAGCTCAAAAGTAAAAAATCTATATTTTGTACGTAAAATCCAGTTTTCATAGTAGTGGACCTCCTTAATGTAGCCCACTTATATCGCGCCAGCCCCTCGGTTGCTAGGAAAGCCGCTAATCAGCTACCGGTGTAACTGTTAATTTCCGTTGGCTCTTTTGTGACTGTCAGCAGATTGGTCATGCCGTCGAACGACAGACGACAATGCCTTGATGTATCGATGTACATTAAATGTTACTAGACTAATCATGTCATATTCCTATAATGGCTCTAAAAATTGATCTTTAAATAAGCAGCACATTTAATCACAATATTTTCTGAACGTTATTCAAACAATATTCTTTTTCTTCTTTCTCCTTGTCATTACTTACGTAGTATGAAACCAGCACTGTAGTTGTTCCTAGGAAACCTGCACTAACTCTTTTGCATTCCTTGTGGAGCATGGAGCCAGTACTGCAACATGTCCCTAGGAAACATGCACCAACCATTAACATGCGCTAGCAGTGTGGTTTATGTGAGATAGTGGTCCTATTCTTTATCGTCTTTCACCTTTTTCATCATCGTCTTTGCTCTTTCTATTATTTTTTAAAGTGATCTTTTCTAATCACGCCTTTTACTTAAGTGTAACTTTAATCACACCGTTGACATTTCCCAACCTTACGTTATCTTTTGGAACACACCTGGCTCGTTAGATAAGTTATTGTTTGATGCGGGAGACGGCCACATTGGCAACAGAAAGAGAATTCGTTTGATGGTTTAATCCCCTGTCTGAACACGTGATGCCAAAAAATCTGGGCACAATGGCATATCAGCCACCGGAGGTCGTAAATAAAGGACTTGCGAGACACAAAAACCATATTGCGTACTTTTTGACGGTGGTAGCCACTAAGATGTGCACGTGGCGAGACACTGAATGAATAGATTAAAAGAAAACCACCTGCGGGCCATACGACAAGGAAACAAAAGACGGCTCGTCAAGCAGGCGACACAAGGGAACTTCACTCGAAGCTGCAAAAAGAGAAGAACTTGGTGACAAGCGGTGGATAATTTATGTATCAGGCGGCCAATCCCAAACCACGCGGTGTCTCATCACTGGACATCCAGCAAGCAGGCAACGAGTCTGTTACGAAAGCCCACCCATTTTTTAGCAATTGATGGGCACGGGCCATTTCAAGCCACGTTAGGATGCGACATGGCAATGTGGAAGATGGATTACTGGATCAAATGGCGGAGCCGTAAGACAAAGCCCACAACTTATCACATGTTGGCCATCAGGAAACATAACGACACGTTCGACAGAAGTCAGTATGTTTTTACAACACCCGCGGAGAATATTGGAAGTTTTCCAGAGCTCAGCCTGTTCCATTATTGGATTATATTTCATTCCAGTGGAATTTAAGTTCAAATGTGTCCTTCGGGGATTCGCAAAAGGAAAAAAATAGAGGTTTGTGCCTTAAGAAAAATTATTAATAATTTTTCTTTTGCAGTACTGAGGATTGTTTTTTTGGTTTGGCCTCATAGTTAAATGTGTGAAAGACTTTTTTCCCCATTACTTCTATATATGTTCACACTACAACATGTGCAATAGTTTCAGCTATATTTGCTTATCTTCTAGATAACCCACACGGGGTAACAGACATCTACATCGGACATTAGGTGCATATCTGTGCATACTCATGCAGTGGAGAAAATTTGAAAGATTCGTGAACAATGTAGGGTGGTCATCAGTGTGGCAATACTCATATTTAATTAACTACATTTTTGCATTTCATCTGTGTGTGAATTGTCTTTCACCGCCATCCTTGTCACTTTCTACTAACTTTATATGTGTATATACTTAACTAATACTGTATAGCTGCGTTGATAATTACCTAGTTATTTAATGTATTACTCCTGCTGTTTGTGTTATGTCTTTACATATAGGTAAAATCCTTCATTTAGAAGATTGGAGGATTTTTAAAAATCAAGATCAGGGAAAGAAGCTAATGTCGTAAGGAAACAGAAAACTCTCCATAATTTATTAGAAAACACTCTCAAGTGTAGAGCAGTCACCTTCCCATTTTCTTGTCCGTATCTCGAATAGGTCTCATTCTTTCTCAACGAATCTATTTCTGGGGACATTGACAACATTCAACAGGCCATCCCCATCATACTGTAGCGATACGACCACTTGGTGCCCCGCCCAGTGTACCATATACGACAGTTTCTAAGGCAACTAATTTTACATGATGAGGTTTCCGACCTCACCAAAACCTCGTATTAGTAGGTTCCTCTCGTATTGAGCAGGATTACCTTAACATGGACGCGTCATCAACAGGTTGAAACTAACCTGCTTCAAGAAGGGACTATTCTAACCATATAGTAACTAAAAAATATTAACATGACTGGTAATTCCCTAATTGTTCTGTCCAGTAACCTGGGAGGGTGAAGCTGCCGATCGCACCAAGTTACGATGCTCCATATGCGCTGCCTCAGATTGGGGAAAAAGAAGAAAAAAGAACACGCTGAAAGAAACATTAAGAAAAAAAAAGCATCTGAACGCTGTCACTTCAGGGGCGTATTCCTATAGTCAGTTGTAACTGAAGGGGACAGCTACTACTACCACTCAATCCATCAATACCCTTTAGCTCCCCAAGGAGCATAGGCCTTCAACAAACACATGCCAAATCCTCCTGTCCTGTGCCATCCCCTCAAGTTCTTTCCATGTTTTCCTTATTACGAGGTATTTTCACCTCTGAATCCAGTTCTCTTCTCCATGTGTTTTTTTGGGTCTACCTCTGCCTCTCTTTCTCTGTGGATTCCAGAACAAGGACTGCTTTGTAATTGTCGTAGATTTGTTATAGGTAATTATGATCGATAGGTCACGTCTGAATAGAACTAGATCAGGTGGTACCTCAGTGAGAGATAAGGTAAAGAAATAGATTTCACGAGTGAAAATGGTGAAAGATAGAGTCTGTCCCTGGACTGAGAAGATACTCTAGTCCAGCCTATCATTTACGACTGAGATTTGTTGATCAGACAGTATACCTCTCTGTATATATTAATATATATATCAATTACTCACTTACACCCACACACAGATAAGTGACGACAATTAGACGCACAAACGTGAAACTATATTAATGGAGTAGGGATATTGGACCGATCTGACCAACACACAGGTACTTAAGTTTTTATGTTCAGTTTATTTATCATAAAGAACCGTACAACATTTAATATCAAGATAGAAAAATACAAAATCATATGCTACAGAAATAATAAAAGAAATAGACCCGTAAGTGCAATTCCCTCTGTTGAGACAAGATCCCATTAGAAGAAGATATTAACCCCCAAAGGTCAAAAGATTATCACTGCGGTATAGAATCTGACTATACTGTAAAGAACAAAGTTCTAATGAATCTATTCTGAAAATAAAATAACAGTACTAGCAAACTAAAAGAAAGCAAAACAAAGTGAGTACAAAGCTTATACGTTACAAAGAATTACTCATTCTTTCTTTCTCTCTCTCCAGACAACCTGTGGCCACGTTCATTCGGTCTTACCTAATTGTTTATTAGCAACGTCTGGAACAATCTTTAGGATACACACAGCAAATCCAGTGTTATTTTGGCAAAATAAACCCCAGCGCCTCAAAGACTGATTTAAATCCTCTTCTTCGGGGAACGTTTACTTCGTTACTGTTATTAGGATTTCTGTTTATGTCACATTAATTAGTTTATATTACTGCCAAGATATGTGTACGATTCTACATCTTTAGTGGTGTTTCTTCAAGTTCAACCTTGTTATCATTTATTGCATTTATTCTCATAAATCTTTGTCTTTTCCCTGTGTATTTTCAGGCTCACTTATTGTGACCTCTCATCGAGTGTTTTCAATTTGTCCTGCATCTGATTACGGTTATGGGACAGAAGAGCCAAGTCATCAGCAAAATCCAGATCATCCAACTGCTTAGTCAGAGTCCACTGGATTACATTTCTGTTGTGTGTTGTCGATGATCTCATAACCCAGTCTATTGCTAGTAAGAAAAGAAATGGAGACAAGAGACATCCCTGTCGCACTCCTGTTCTTATCCCAAACGGTTCTGTAAGCTGTCCTTAGTGAAGAACTCTGCATGTCATGTCTTCATATGTTTTCTTTATTAAATTAATGATCTTCAGGGGAACTCCATAATGCCTCATCAATTTCCAAAGTGATTCTCTGTCTACACTGTCAAATGCCTTTTCGTAGTCCACAAATCCGATGTATAGTGGTGAATTCCATTCCAGACTTTGTTCAACTATTATTCTCAATGTGGCTATCTGGTCTGTACATGATCTGTTTTGTCGAAAACCTGCTTGTTCATCTCTCAGTTGCTTGTCTATGGACTGTTTAAATCTCTCAAGGATGATTCTGTATAATACTTTTCCTGGCACTGATAGTAACATTATTCCTCTCTAATTTGTACACTCTTGTAAATTTCCCTTCTTAGGCAACTTGACCAGATAACCTTCCTTCCATTCTGCTGGTACTTCCTATCTCTCCCAGACTTTGCCAAGTAGTTTGTATAATATCTCTGTAGAGGTATCAATATCTGTTTTGATGGCCTCTGCTGGAATGCCATCTGGACCAGCTGCTTTTCCGTTTTTCAGAAACTTTAGGCTTTCTTTATTTCTTCTCTACTTGGTCATTCACAGCTGATTTGTAGCTCCTCTTCTGCTGGCTGGATGTCTGGGGGATTAGTTGGAGCATGACTATTGACAAGTCCCTCAAAATGTTCTGTCTATCTCTTCATTTGTTCTTGTATATTACTAAGCAATTTTCCAGTCTTATCTTTTATGAGGCCATTTGCTTGCTTATATTTCCCTGTTAGCTTCTTTGTGTTGTTGTACAGGCCCCTATTTCTTTTGGCTGCAGCTTCCTCTGCTTCCCTTGTCAACTCTTCAGTATATTTCCTCTTGTCTCTTTTGATGTTTCTTTGTTTGCTTCTATGTACACTTCATGAGCCTCGGCTTTGGAGCTTCTGGTTTTGCTTCTGTTTAAATCTGCTTTCGTTTTTCCTGTCTTCTGCCTTGCTAATGGTTTCTGTTGTTATCCATGCTTTGTACTTCTTCTTTGATCCTTAGCCGCCGACCATCAAAGCAGTCAGTGTCCATCACGCCTAGTGGCGTCTTGATTAAACTTTGCTCGGTCGGTGGCCATCCTTCGTACAGTGCCCCAACTCTAGTTCATTCTTTGCACCTCAGCCTCCACAGTCCTCCGCCAAGTTGTTTTTGGTCGGCCTCTCTTTCGTTTTTCTTCAGGGGTCCATAGCAAAGCTGTTCTTGTAATGGCATCGGGGTCTCTTCTGAGGACATGGCCAACCCAGCTCCAGCGTCTGCCAGCTATGATGGTGTGTATGTCCTCTTGCTTGCTCCGAGTAAGCATATCTTGCTGCTAGCTCAGGGTCTGTCTTAAATAGCTCTGCATTTAAGTTATCATGACCAGGAGCTTTTCCATTCTTTAACCCCTTGATTGCTGTGATGATTTCTTCTTTTATGCTTTGTACTGATGTTCTCTTTTTCTCAG
The DNA here is from genome assembly GCA_024509875.1 of Oreohelix idahoensis. Taxonomy (NCBI): domain Eukaryota; kingdom Metazoa; phylum Mollusca; class Gastropoda; order Stylommatophora; family Oreohelicidae; genus Oreohelix; species Oreohelix idahoensis. The sequence continues at coordinate 17,113 of JAMPIV010020831.1, read as the reverse complement.
TACTTCTTCACATGTTTCGTTCCATATATTTTTTTACTTGTTGCCAGTGGTCTTCCGTATCTGTTTCATCTTCCAGCTGTTGGAGTACTTGGTATTTGTTGGATACTGTGATTGAACATTTTTCTCTTATTTCCTGATTTCTTATATATCCCACATTATACTGTTGTCTATAGCTGTATGCTGTTGTAAATTTCTTGAGTTTTAATTTTGTTTTAGCCAACAGAAGATGGTGGTCTGATACCACATCTGCTCCTCTACATACTTTTACATCATGCAATGATGACCTAAACTTCTTACTTATGCATATGTGATCAATCTGATTCTCAGTTCTGTGGTCTGGTGATATCCATGTTGCTTTATGTATTTTTTTTAATGTGGAAATATGCTCCCTCCTATAGCTAGTTGATTTGAAGCACAGAAGTTAGCTAATAGTTCCCCATTCTCGTTCATCATACCTAATCCATGCTTTCCCATGATTTCTTCAAAGCCGGTGTTGTCTGTTCCTATTTTCGCGTTTAGGTCCCCCATCAAAATTGTGATATCCTTTCTTTTCTTTTTGTCCAAGTCATTTTTTAACCTGGTGTAAAATTCTTCTTTCTCAGATTCTTTTTTATCATTTGTTGGTGCATAAGACTAGATGATGTTTATATTTATTTTCTTTTTGGCTGACTTAAACCTTGCTGTTATAATTCGGGGTCCTATTGCTTCCCATTCTATAAGTGCCTTCTGTGCTTCCCTAGACAGCATTAGAGCCACCCCTTCACTGTGGTGGGCTCTTTACTCCCCATGTCCTGAGGACAACGGCATTTCTCCTGTGATCAATCTCCTCCTCTCTATGTCCTTCCACCATGTCTCGCAGAGACCCAGCATATCAATTCTGTAATTTTTCATTTCTGCTGCAGCCTGTGCAGTTTTTCCTTTGTGGTGGTATTGCCTCCCCTGCTTTGCAATAGTGGTCCAACAGTGGCCAAAACTCAAGAGTATCTAATATGGGCTTCAAAGGTGTCTACCTTCGCACAAGATTACTCTTGGCAGAGATATAAATAGAAGAAACAAAACGCTTCTATCTCCAGGGAGTCTTCACAAGATATTCAGAATAAGCGAGAACAATACTGCTTTGGCTGAGTATGTTAACTCTGTAATTCTGCCGACACTTTTGTGAAGGATTTAAGCACTTATTAATTTCAGCTCGTTTAAGCCCCCCCCTCCCCCCCCCCCCCCCCCCCCCCCCCCCCCCCCCCCACTGATTTACTCAGTGGAATTCTTATTATTATAGTATAGCTCTTTTTAGAGTGTGTGTAGTAAATTGACTGATTAAAACATGAAGTAACTTTTAAATGATTAAATCGAAGTTAAATTTGTATAATTACAAATAACGAAATTTAATAATCACTTAAGTTTTAACAGTTGAAAAATAATTTGAATAGTTATGGACCAAGAAAAGTTATCATCCCAGTCGTTATAGATTGTGAAATGTTACAAGAGGTTCAAGTGGCAGCATAGATTTGAACTTAGCTGTCAATGATGGTTCTGCTCCTTCTTATGGGTTGGTTCTTTTCACACTGCTCACGCTCGTCCCTGGTCAAGGTTGTCGGGTGTAGCTCGTTTCCCAGAAATGTCAATGAGAGTCTACCACGTGGGTCCTTTGTCTTGAAGCTTAGGCCACTGTTCCCTTCTTGTTCCAGAGATAGTACTTTCTGCTGGTACCACCAATAACTATGGTAAAAGAATAGAACGAAACGCAGTTCTGAGTATGGCGTTTTCTACCCTATAGTTATGGGTTCCTATCTTCCCATACCACCATCCCAAATAACTCAGACTTTACCCTCGATGAGAATTAAATTTAATCCCTCGGGATAAAACTTTCTTTACATTTAAATAGAACAGCTTTCATATACAGATAGTCTGTTTACATATACATCTCCACTGATTGAAAAGTGTTCACATTATAAATTGAATATGTTTTCATTTATATTTACACTGATTAAAAAGTTTGAAACTTCCATTAACTTTAAAATGAATATTTTCACATAAACATTTACACTGGTTTAAAGCTTAAAAACTTACATTAATTTTAAAGTGAATATGTTTATATGGACATTTACACTGCTTTGAAAATGTAAGTATTATACTTAGAATGTACATCATTTGTTTCATCTTTCTCTCCCTGCTCCGTATGGAACCTGGAACTACTTTATGCTTTTAGTTCTCTTTACGAAACTAGCAATAAAGCAATCACCAATTGTTAATTACAGATTAACGTCACTGGCTCCTCTCTCATTCATTACTCTTCCGCTCCCACAGGAGCATAGGCCTTCAACAAGTTTAAGCCAAACGTTCGTGTCCTGTGCCGCCCCCTAATGGTCCCTCAGTATCTTCTTTACCCCTTTTACTTAAGTCTTCACTTCTCTAATTACCTCGCTTTTCTATCTCCTTCTCCCTCTCTTGCCCCAAGGATATCACAACAAGGACTGCCTTGTAATGCTATAAATAGATTTCCTCAATATGCCCGTTCCCTCCTTCGTCGCCACTGTCTGTCTCTCATCTCTGGTTCCTGTCTGTCTCTCATCTCTGGTTCCTGTCTGTCTCTCATCTCTGGTTCCTGTCTGTCTCTCATCTCTGGTTCCTGTCTGTCTGTCTCTCATCTCTGGTTCCTGTCTGTCTGTCTCTCATCTCTGGTACCTGTCAGTCTCTCATCTCTGGTTCATGTCTGTCTGTCTCTCATCTCTGGTTCATGTCTGTCTCTCATCTCTGGTTCCTGTCAGTCTGTCTCTCATCTCTGGTTCCTGTCTGTCTGTCTCTCATCTCTGGTTCCTGTCTGTCTGTCTCTCATCTCTGGTTCCTGTCTGTCTGTCTCTCTTCTCTGGTTTCTGTCTGTCTCTCATCTCTGGTTCCTGTCTGTCTCTCATCTCTGGTTCCTGTCTGTCTCTCATCTCTGGTTCGTTCCTGTCTGTCTCTCATCTCTGGTTCCTGTCTGTCTCTCATCTCTGGTTCCTGTCTGTCTGTCTCTCATCTCTTTTTCCTGTCTGTCTGTCTCTCATCTCTGGTTCCTGTCTGTCTCTCATCTCTGGTTCCTGTCTGTCTCTCATCTCTGGTTCCTGTCTGTCTCTCATCTCTGGTTCCTGTCTGTCTGTCTCTCATCTCTGGTTCCTGTCTGTCTCTCATCTCTGGTTCCTGTCTGTCTCTCATCTCTGGTTCCTGTCTATCTGTCTCTCATCTCTGGTTCCTGTCTGTCTCTCATCTCTGGTTCCTGTCTGTCTCTCATCTCTGGTTCCTGTCTGTCTCTCATCTCTGGTTCCTGTCTGTCTGTCTCTCATCTCTGGTTCCTGTCTGTCTCTCATCTCTGGTTCATGTCTGTCTGTCTCTCATCTCTGGTTTCTGTCTGTCTCTCATCTCTGGTTCATGTCTGTCTGTCTCTCATCTCTGGTTCATGTCTGTCTGTCTCTCATCTCTGGTTCCTGTCTGTCTCTCATCTCTGGTTCCTGTCTGTCTCTCATCTCTGGTTCCTGTCTGTCTCTCATCTCTTGTTTCTGTCTGTCTTTCATCTCTGGTTCGTGTCTGTCTCTCATCTCTGGTTCCTGTCTGTCTCTCATCTCTGGTTCATGTCTGTCTGTCTCTCATCTCTGGTTCCTGTCTGCCTGCCTCTCATCTCTGGTTCCTGATTGTCTGTCTCATTTCTGGTTCCTGTCCGTCTGTCTCTCATCTCTGGTTCCTGTCTGTCTGTCTCTTATCTCTGGTTCCTGTCTGTCTGTCTCTCATCTCTGGTTCCTGTCTGTCTCTCATCTCTGGTTCCTGTCTGTCTGTCTCTCATCTCTGGTTCCTGTCTGTCTGTCTCTCATCTCTGGTTCCTCTCTGTCTCTCATATCTGGTTCCTGTCTGTCTCTCATCTCTGGTTCCTGTCTGTCTGTCTCTCATCTCTGGTTCCTGCGTGTCTCTCATCTCTTGTTCCTGTCTGTCAGTCTCTCATCTCTGGTTCCTCTGTCTCTCATCTCTTGTTCCTGTCTGTCTCGCATCTCTGGTTCCTGTCTGTCTGTGTCTCATCTCTGGTTCCTGTCCGTCTGTCTCTCATCTCTGGTTCCTGTCCGTCTGTCTCTCATCTCTGGTTCCTGTCCGTCTGTCTCTCATCTCTGGTTCCTGTCCGTCTGTCTCTCATCTCTGGTTCCTGTCCGTCTATCTCTCATCTCTGGTTCCTGTCCGTCTGTCTCTCATCTCTGGTTCCTGTCTGTCTCTCATCTCTTGTTCCTGTCTGTCTGTCTCTCATCTCTGGTTCCTGTCTGTCTCTCATCTCTTGTTCCTGCCTGTCTGTCTCTCATCTCTGGTTCCTGTCTGTCTGTCTCTCATCTCTGGTTCCTGTCTGTCTCTCATCTCTGGTTCCTGCCCGTCTGTCTCTCATCTCTGGTTCCTGTCTGTCTGTCTCTCATCTCTAATTCATGTCTGTCTCTCATCTCTTGTTCCTATCTGTCTGTCTCTCATCTCTTGTTCCTGTCTGTCTGTCTCTCATCTCTTGTTCCTATCTGTCTGTCTCTCATCTCTGGTTCATGTCTGTCTGTCTCTCATCTCTGGTTCATGTCTGTCTCTCATCTCTGGTTCCTGTCTGTCTGTCTCTCATCTCTGGTTCCTGTCTGTCTGTCTCTCATCTCTGGTTCATGTCTATCTGTCTCTCATCTCTGGTTCCTGTCTGTCTCTCATCTCTGGTTCCTGTCTGTCTCTCATCTGTGGTTCCTGTCTGTCTGTCTCTCATCTCTGGTTCCTGTCTGTCTCTCATCTCTGGTTCCTGTCTGTCTGTCTCTCATCTCTGGTTCCAGCATTGGCGGATCCAAGGGGGTGGCGACGGGGAGATTGCCACTACCTTGTGACTTTGAAAACCTTTATTTCATATCAACCGCTCCAGTATTCCCCCCCCACCCCTTTTTCCTCCACTTGGGACTTAAAGTTAAGCAATCGTTAGGTCAGACGATTGACGAATTAAAACATATCTGGTACTGGACGATGGTAAGTACCCTAAAGGTTACGAACGTAGTTTGCAGGTAAATCTACGTGGAGGGACTATATATATATATACATTTCGAGCGAGGGAGCGGGGGAAGAGCCTTATCATTCTGGTGTATCGCCCTTCCCTTGGACAATTCCTTGATCCGCCCAATGGGTTCCAGACGAGTTCTGATATTACTTGTTACTAGGCTCTGGTTGTATTCACGAGCCGTTGTCGTGGAATACCCCTACAGTCATATCTAATATTTTACCATAGCAGTTTTACCCCTAAAACTAAACTCCGTAACAAAGAGATTCTTCTTCGTCGTTCGCTCTCAAATAACCACATTTGTCTCTCCTCATAAAGTTGGCAACCAGTTTCAGGATTTTGTCATCACCATATTTTATCCCTCAAGTTAGAGAAGGTCATGTTGTCTCTCTGCTCCTCTCGTGGAGCTGAGTCTTGGAGGACATGTTCGACTGTCTGTTTGTCCTTCCCACATGGACACACATCTGTCTGTCCGATTTTCAATTTGTTTTACATATGGTATTTCAGTCTACAAAAGCCGGTTCTTAGTCTGAAAATACCACTTGACCTTCTATTGGCAATGGTTCTGCAAAGTTGCTGTATCGAACTATTCAAATAAAGTGCTGAAATTAGTCTGGGTCGTCCATAGGTACATATCCAGGTTACGCGGAGAGCTTGTGCTAATGACCTCCATCCACGAATCACTATTTATGTGGTGATTAGTTGGCAGAGAGGATAGTAACGATTCGCTCATGTAGCTAGGCGGTGGTGTCCTTCGGAAAGTCCTGGGTTCGATTCCAGATAAGCCTATCACTTCTGTTGTTTTTCTGTTGTCTAATCTTCTTTATTTCTCACGAGTGCCTGAAAACATACCTTTGTGCATCATGTATTTAAAGTGCTGATCACGTCTGGGGACACGTGGTGGTTCGATGGGGTGGAGGCACAGTATTAACCCTTTTAACCCGGGATGTTTTTGGGATGTCTAGCCTTCAGGACGGAGCGTTTTTTCAGTGAATGGGGGTGTGTTTATATTTTTTTTTGGACACATTTCTGTTATTCTGAACCCCTGGAACATATAGACTTTTTTGAAGGATATATGTTAAAGTTTAAGATTTTACACAATAATTTTTAAAAAAATTTATGTATATGCAAATTAGCTCATTTGCATATCTAAAAAATAGAAAATTAAAATATAAATTTTCAACTTCAAGGAATGAAAAATATAACTAAAAACAGTAATATATTGGATTTATTTACCTTTTTGTGGTCTCTGGCCTATTTACAATGGTGCTTTTCAAAACAATAGTGGTGGACACCCTTTTGACAAGTGGAACACATGTTTCGGCTACGCTTTCTTCCGCCTGGTTGAGAGCGGTTACTGCACACACAACAGTCCTTCTCTCTCTTGTTAGGAATTTCTTTGAAACCTAAGTTTCCAGCATCATCAGGAGGAGGAGGAGGATGCCTAGAGTCATAATACTCCTTTGCAAGTTCACTCACAACAGAAATTGTAAATTTATATCGTGTCATGCTCCGAGTATCGGGCGTATTCTGGCTATACAAAATGTATGCATTTAGAAGCATTCGACCCAGAATAGAAAAAAACCACTTTGCGCCAATATTTTAGTGTTCTGCGTTCATCCAGATATGAATAGAGCATCATGTCACTTTGGTCGACACCACCCATATATTTATTATACTGCAAAACAACACGGGGTTTTGATCTCTCGGCTGGCTGTGGATCATTTTGACGAACCCTCACTGTGACTTCCACTTGCTCCGCTTTCTCTGTGGTTGACATCAGAAGCACAGGCTGTGTCTGGGTTCTTTTTTCCCTGTATGCAGCTGTAAGGATTGCTCCTCTTCTGTAGTAAACAGTTTCATTGGGCTGGAGTTTACCCTTTATACCCTTAGGGAGATGTCGCCGATTGCGTCGAACTGTGCCGGTGAGATATGTGCCCTCTGCAAATAAATCAGTGGCTAATTCCACATTTGAGAAAAAATTGTCAATAAACACATGGTAACCCTTTCTCAGGTAATTGCCAATTGCTAAGAGTTTTCTCACAACTCGATGAGATAGTCCTAAGCCATCTTGTTCTTGATCTCTTGCACCTTTGTAAACAAAAAATCCAAGGACGTAGGCAGTCGTCGATTCACACAACATCCATAGTTTTTTTATGCCCCATTTATGATGATGCTTGTTTGGCATATACTGTAGTATCTGACTTTTACTTTTAGTCCCTATGAGACTCTCATCAACAGACAACTCTTGTTTTGGAGTATAATGATGCCTGAATAGTCTGTTAGCATGTTCTACTAGCGGGGCAAATTTGCCGCAAGGGTCATATCCATCTTCATTTGAAGCTACTAAAGTTTCATTATTTACAATATGGAAAAACTTCAGCAGCAATTCAAACCTCTCCCTAGGCATTACTTTTCTATACCAAGGAGTTTCTTGTGATTCATCAGTGGTCCAGTAAGAACGCAGGGTAGGCTTTCTGTTCAGCCCCATGTTCAAAATGATTGCAATAAATGCCTTCATTTCAGAGACGGTAGTTGGCTTCCAATTTTGAACGATCGATCTCCTTTTCAAAATATTTGCACTCTTTGTAATAAACTGAGTTGCATATCTGTTTGTTTCTTCAACAAAGGATGTCAGCAAATCAAGAGTCAGAAACAGATAAAAATAAGAGACAGGATTGGATTCTCTAGGTGGCATGTGTTTTGGACCAGTCAGCTCAAGAAATGGGTGTGTCTGAGTCTCATCATCTTCGGGGGGATATACTCTGACCCATGGTTGCGCTGTGATCTCATTGTTGTCTCCATCCGATTCCCCACTATCACTAGCATTACTAGCATCAGATATATCATCTAAATCCTCTATAGAACTATTGTCATCACTTGAATAAAATAGCTCACCAACATCACTTTCAGGGTCAGAAAAAATTAATAAGTCAGACATATTTTCGGCGGTTCAGGTCACTGTCTAAAAAATTCCACAACAAACACGTTTGACTTCAAACACTAGAATGACGCCATTTGCAAAACTAGGACAGCAGAGAATATAAATAATTCACTTTCAGTGTTTCAAAATAGGAGATTTTTTTGCGATGTCGAGTCAAATACGCTGGGGCCGATGATCGGCCGTTCCGCGTTTTTGGCCAAACTGCCGAGGGCCGATAATCGGCCCGTCCGGGTTAAAAGGGTATGGAGAGAAACAGTTTAGACTGACATAGCGTGAAAGGTCTAGAACGAACGTGTTTCATTTTGAACGGGTTGAGAATTGGGCACGCAGGGGGAGAGTGAGAGAGATAAGAAAAAAAAACAACAACACTATGACATGCAGAACGTAATAATGGAGTTCGAGGAAAGATAAGGTTAATGAAAGAGTTAATTTAAAACAAATAATCGGATAGGCGTAGATAATTAAAGGAACTTGGATACGCAGACTACCATTTGTGGAAAAGCTCAACGGAGATTCAAATAGCCTCAAACTGACTACTGCTTTCTTTGAAAACATTCAAGTAGACGTCTGTGAGTGTACGAAGAAGAAGAAGGATAAGCAGACATGCCAGACGTACGGGCCAGACAAACATACATGTATATATTAGATAAATAGAAGTTTAATAAAAAAAAATTTGTATAAGTTAATGTACGTACCTATAAATGTGCGCCCGAATGGCAGAAGGGTTACATCGTTTGGCTCTCGCGGGCAAAGTTATCGTGTTCCGTGTTCGAAATCTAGTAGTGTCACTCTGCAGTATACCCAGCTGTAAACAGATACCTGACTCTGCGCTTGGGTTACTGAAGGCAGGGGCAGTGAAGATGGGAACTGGTCACCCCACTTTATAAGGCTGGTCACCCCACTTCATAAGGCTGGACATAGTATGGTGAAGTCTTTAACACTTCGCTACCCTGCGGCAGTATCTGATGTGAGACTACATTTATCCGTCTATTGCACAAAAGACCTGGTACAACCCCGTGTGTATATATATATATATATATATATATATATATATATATATATATATATATATATATATAAATTATTATTAAAACTACCCCTAAATTGTCTTCACCCGAGAGAGCTCTCACAAGCAAGCTCTCACGAGGTGTACTCTGATCTTCTTTGCTCCTTAGCTGCCGACTGTCAAAGCAGTCAGTGGCTATCACGCTTGGTGGCGTCTTGTAGGGCAGGAACAAACTGATTTCACTTTGCTCGGTCGGCGGCCATCCTTCGTGCAGTGCCCCAGCTCTGGTTCATTCTTTGCATTTCGGCCTCCACAGTCCTCCACCAAGTTGTTTTTGGTCGGCCTCTCTTTCGTTGTCCTACAGGAGTCCATAACATAGCTGTTCTTGCGATGGCATCGGGGTCCCTTCCGAGGACATGGCCAACCCAGTTCCAGCATCTGCCAGCTATGATGGTGTGCATGTCCTCTTGGTTGCTCCGAGTAAGTAATTCTTGTTTGGTGATGGTATTCGGCCAAAAGATTCTGAGAATTTTCCTGAGGCAGATTGTGCGGAAAGAGGACAATTTCGACATTTCCTTCTCTGTTACTCTCCAGCATTCCGCACCATAGAGAAGTACAGAAAGTACACAGCTCTCATATAATCTTAATTTCGTGTTTGTGCTGTACTGGGAAGACTTCCAGATGTTGCTGAGACTAGCAAAGGCTGTTCTCGCTTTATTCATTCTGTTGTTGATTTCTCTGCTTGTTTCGCGGTCTGGTGTTACAATGCACCCTAGGTATGTAAATGTGTACGTTAATACAGGTCTATAACCCTTTTCCGAATTCATCGGAAACAGCTTTGTTTCGGAAATCGGATGTTTTTCTCGGGTTTTCAGATGTCAGGCCAAATCGCGTTTAAAAAGTAGCCCAAACCGCCAACATTTGCCCAAAATAGCATTCGAAAAATAGTCCAGAGAAACTTTAGATTTTCAGAATACTTAGATTTTCAAATTAAAAAAATATAGACCTGTATTGTAAGTTTTGGGAAACAACTGCCGTGTAGCATATTCTACTTGTTCTTTTTTTGTTTGTACTAGCATGTCACAGTGACTGTTTGTGTATATGTAAGGAACTCCTTTCAGTGTTTTGTAATATATATCTTTATATAGTTTAACTCATTCCCCCCCAGGCTGTTTTTGGGTTTTACCCAGGCCCGAAAATGGATGAAATTTTTTCAGACAGGTGAGGTTTTAAAAACAGACAGTGGACAAATACATAAGTTCAGTAGGTAGTTGTGTTATACATTTAAATGTGTGAAATTGACTGGAGAATCTTATGAATTGCTTCATATAATTAATTAATATGAATAGGTGTGTGTTATGTCTTGTGAAGTGTAGACTTGATTAAAAAAGTGTTAAAAATTTTTTTTTTAATTGTATACTTAAACTTAAATATTTCAGCTCCCAATTAATGTATGGCAATAAAATGTTCAGAATGTCAGTGCTCATTTAGTTTGAAACATATCTAGAAACTTTTATCACTATCACTTCATAGATGTAATTTTTATGATTTTTTTTCTCAAAGCCACATATGTTTGTAAAAACAACCGCTCAAAATGTGTGCAATTTTTCTCTTCAGGTTATATTTAAAAAACAGGCAGTAGATACACATTTTATTTAACTAGGTGTTAATGTTATACATTTAAATGTGTGAAATTGACTGGAGAATCTTATGAATTGATTCATATAATTAATTGATATGAATAGGTGTGTGTTATGTCTTGTGAAGTGTAGACTTGATTTTAAAAATGTTTAAAAAATAAAATAAAATTGTATACTTAAATTTAAATATTTCAGCTCCCAATTAATGTATGGCAATAAAATATTAAGAATATCAGTGCACATTTAGTTTGAAACATATCTGGAAACTTTTATCACTATCACTTCATAGATGTAATTTTTATGATTTTTTTCTCAAAACCACATATGTTTGTAAACACAACCGCTCAAAATGTGTGCAATTTTTTCTCTTCAGGTTATATTTAAAAAACTGCAGTAGACACACATTTTATTTAACTAGGTGTTAATGTTATACATTTAAATGTGTGAAATTGACTGGAGAATCTTATGAATTGATTCATATAATTAATTGATATGAATAGATGTGTGTTATGTCTTGTGAAGTGTAGACTTGATTTTTAAAATGTTTAAAAAATAAAATAAAATTGTATACTTAAATTTAAATATTTCAGCTCCCAATAAATGTATGGCAATAAAATATTAAGAATATCAGTGCTCATTTAGTTTGAAACATATCTAGAAACTTTTATCACCATCACTTCATAGATGTAATTTTTATGATTTTTTTTCTCAGAACCAAATATGTTTGTAAAAACAACCGCTCAAAATGTGTGCAATTTTTCTCTTCAGGTTATATTAAAAAAACAGGCAGTAGATACACATATTATTTAACTAGGTGTTTATGTTATACATTTAAATGTGTGAAATTGACTGGAGAATCTTATGAATTGATTCATATAATTAATTGATATGAATAGGTGTGTTATGTCTTGTGAAGTGTAGACTTGATTTTAAAAATGTTTAAAAAATAAAATAAAATTGCATACTTAAACTTAAATATTTCAGCTCCCAATTAATATATGGCAATAAAATATTAAGAATATCAGTGCACATTTAGTTTGAAACATATCTAGAAACTTTTATCACTATCACTTCATAGATGTAATTTTTTTTTATTTTTGTTCTCAAAACCACATATGTTTGTAAAAACAACCGCTCAAAATATGTGCAATTTTTCTCTTCAGGTTATATTTTAAAAACAGGCAGCAGATACACATTTTATTTAACTAGGTGTTGATGTTATACATCAACATGTGGGAAATTGACTGAAGAATCTTGTGAAATGCTGTAGATAATTATTTGATGTAGGAAAAGAGTCTGTCATGTTATGTGAAGTGTAGACCTAATCAAAAAATAACTGGAAAAAAGATAAATAAACTGTACTCACATATGTCAGCTCCAGTTTAATCCATAGCAGAAAAATCTCAGAATATCAGTGCACATCCATTTTTAACACAACACATTTTACCACAATCACTTCAAATATATAATTTATATGATTTTTTTCCTACACCACAAATTTCTGTAAATACCAAACAACTATGACTAATATTATTTACACCAACTATATTCTATCATTTTTGGTTTGACAATGTGCTTCCACTTTGGCCTGAGAAGATACAAGGAAAACCTTGGATTATACTGCTTATATTGCCATCTGCCTTTATACCCTATTACCGCTTCATTCAAACTGAGATTTTGGAATGGGTAAAAGGCACTCTGAAATTTTTGCAACAACATGTTCATAAAAGGTTCAATCTTTTCTTTTCCTTGTGAATTTTCATCAGAGGCATGAAGCATTGTATGATATAATGCTTCAAATCTACTTCTTGAAAACATTTGAAGAAACCAAGGAGTATAAAATTCTGCAGATGTAGACCAGTAGTTGCGAATGCATGGTCTTTTCTGAATCCCAATATTTATTAGGACAGCAATAAACTTATCAAGTTCATGGCGTGTGACTTTGGTCCACCAAGAATACAATGAATATTGTTTCGCAGGGTTATTTTGAATAGATTTGAGTCTGGTATAATCATTGATGCACTGGAACATGAAATCTTGAACCTCATCTGTAAACAAAACACTGAAACATTTCAATGGGGTTGACAGGTCAAACCCCTCAGTCACACCTGGTGTTCTCTTTGGACAAAATCGAAATGCATTTTGTGTCATCCCCTCAGCAATTTCTAACCACTCTGGGACATCTTGTGGCAATTCTCATAGCTTTACTTTTGGTCACAATGGTGTTTTTGCCTCTTTATCCTTCTCCTTTAGTGACTGAAAGTTTTGCTCTTTTTATACCAGCCCTACCTGATGCATGTTCAATCAGCTGATCGACATCGCCCTCAGAATGATCACTTTCATGAATATTCTGACACAAAGTCTTTACAATGTCTTCATTGGAATTACTAAACCTAACTTCTAAAATCCGTGTCGCTCGAGTTATCTTCTGTCCCCTGAGAAATTAGCGTCGTGCTTGCTCAGCCGAAAGCAGGTGTTTAGAAGAAGATTCTCGATCCATTTTGTATGTAAACAAAGAAATAGAAATGGATATAAAACACACAATTTTAGCTTCACAAATTTGTTTTTCGCTCACAAACGTCCATAAACATGTCCTGGATGTAATGAAATGATTTAAAAACCAGCTAGTTGCTAGGTATTTATAACTTTTCGTTCAAACTCGACATATATCACAATGGCGAGCCATGCGTCATTGGTCTGAAGATTCTCGATCCATTTTGTATGTAAACAAAGGAATAGAAATGGATATAAAACACACAATTTTAGCTTCACAAATTTGTTTTTCGCTCACAAACGTCCATAAACATGTCCTAGATGTAATGAAATGATTTAAAAACCAGCTAGTTGCTAGGTATTTATAACTTTTCGTTCAAACTCGACATAAATCACACTGGCGCGTCACGCGTCATTGGTCCAAACGGAAGTCCTATCTGGCGCGTGGTGCGCCACTGTGGACGGAAAGAGTTAATGTATGACAGACTTATTTTAATTACTTGCTTAAGTTTGGTCGTCTACCGTATATTTCTAAATGCCATCAAGGGGACCTTCAGCACCACAAGGAGCATAGGCCTTCAACAAACGTAAGCTGTCCTCCTGTCACGTGTCATCAGCTCAAGGTCTTTCCTTGTCTTCCTGCCACGTGTCATCAGCTCTAGGTCTTTCAATGTCTTCCTGTCACGTGTCATCAGCTCAAGGTCTTTCCTTGTCTTCCTGTCACCAGCTCAAGGTCTTTCCTTGTCTTCCTGTCACGTGTCATCAGCTCAAGGTCTTTCCTTGTCTTCCTGTCACGTGTCATCAGCTCAAGGTCTTTCATTGTCTTCCTCATCATTGTCATTTCCAATCGTGTTTTTCGGTTCACTTCTGCTTCTCTTACCCTGGGGATTTCAGAAAAAGGACTGACAACTAATGCTACCAATAAGTTTCCTCAAAGTGTGTCCTATCCATCCCCAGCGTCGTCTTCCCATCTTTTGTTTCACTGGTGACGACATTAATGCTGTTTATCCTAACTATTTTTGATTTGTTTCAACCTGACTATGTCAAACTGTCCACTACCTTCTCGTTTTATAGTCCTCTTTACATTTGACCTACTTGTCCATACTCTCATGGCCATGGCTCATTGATTGTGTTTCATCATCACCATAGTTTTCCTTTTTGCTCCTTGTAAAGCTTGGAACCATCACAGCTGGTCCACTAGCAAGAAGCCTGCACCAAAAGCACTCATATGATCTGGATTCTGTAGCAATTCATTGTGCATGATGAGGCTGCCATCCCCAAGAATCACTGTATGTTAGCTGCCACTTAGGATATGACAGGAAACTCTATACACAGCGATACAACAGGAGGCAATGATCATCAGCCATGACCCTTGCAGTGAACCCATCAAGTCTCAAGTCCGCGGCCAGATCATTATACTTGGCCACTTTGAACGAGTGCTGCTCGTCCAATCTGGATTCAAATGGCACAGTCAGCTCAATCATTATAGTCTGGTGCAATGATGAGGAATGCAGCACTATATCTGGCCATCTTCGAGATCTTCTGATACTCTCTGGATATGCCCCTAGCCCAGGTAGGTCTACTGCCATCTCCCAGTCATCTACACAGTCAAGAAGAGATGGTAAACTGCTACTTGATTTACTTGGTTTGGGAAAGTCTGACTTTGCTGTCGGCCTTCACCCTTGCCAGGTCTACTGTAGCAGCCAGCTTATTTAATACTTTGTTGTGGCGCCCTTGTCCTAATGACACCTTGCAAACTGAGAGCACGTGTTCAAGTGTCTGCCTCTCACTTACGATATACATGAGGGTTCGTAGGCCTATTCTTTCATGTCTGCTCAGATACCCCACAGGAACTACACAGGACACTGAGAATATATTTCTATACTTCATTAAAAATGACACACAGCAAAAAGACAACAATAATAATGAAATTAAATATATTAAAAAATAAAACGGTATTGAATCAGTTTTACGAATTAACGGTACACAGGAAAAACGGGACATTTCGGGTATCACCCTTTGTCAGCCACAGTTACAGACAAGGACAAGAAATATAGACCGGTCAAAGAAAAATACTATAGACACTACAAACATATAAGAGGATGAGAAACACAGATCAGAAGGGCAGCAACAAATATATATGAAAGACAACAACACAGGTGAAGAGAAATAATAAAGCAAGAAAAATACAAAACCAAAAAAAATAAAAAAATTATCAATACAAGAAATTCAAGATTCAACGACAATGAAATTACAAAACAAGAAGTCCTGCTATGATAATCTGGGCTACAAGATCATGAAAAGCTATTAACACTATCACAATGGTGTCAATGAGCATGAATGAAAGTGACGTCATAAAAATACAGAGATAGGAATGAAAATACAGAATGAAACAATCAATAATAATGAAACAAACACAACTTAACTTTCTGTACATCTTCATGTATGTTAGACAATAACATTTTATACAATAAGGTTACATTTTTTATAATGGCTGAAATAATTATCCTGCAAGTGCAGACATATTTGCATGTTATACATTAATGGACGGTGTTAACTGGTAACTTTAAATAAATAAGACACAAAGGCTGATATTAAACAAAGATAACAAAGACTAATAATACAGGAACATAAGCCCTTATCCGAACACCCGAAAATTGAAATATTCCGAAAACTGAATGTTTCTTCCGGCTACTTTTCGATCACAGTTTGGGCGATTTAGGCTACTATTGTATCATAATTTGGAATACGCAGGCTATTTTGGGCAAATTTGGGCTATGTATGTTGGGCGATTTAGGCTACTTTTTGATCACGATTTGGGCTTTAGCTGAAAAAGGACAAATCCCAGTTTCTGAAATATACTATTCCTCAAGCATTTTGGATAAGACATTACGGATCTGTATAAAGTACTGTAGTGAACATTTATAAAGTATTTAAGTGAACATTTATAGTGAAAGTACCAGCAAATTCAAGGTCTATAGGGTAATGAGGAAGTAACTCACCAAAACATTCTCCAGTGAGCTTGTCATTCCTGTCCCTTCCATACCTTTATTTAATTTTTGTAGTCAAACGTATCACGACTCATGGTCAATTGTCAATGCACTATGAAAAAATGTAAACAACTGCGTGCTTTTTTCATGGGTGTTCAATTTAGTTTTCACGGGGCAATGAGGGGCGTTTCTGTAATTTCTCAATAACGCATAATAAAAAGATTACAAGCCATGCGCATTCTTTTAACGAGTGTTGAATTTAGTTTTCACAGTGCAATGGGCACCTTTTCGTACTTTGCCAAAAATCTGTCAGGATTTTTTTATTGCTCGTTACAGGACGCTACACTTAGACTCAGATGATGAAGATTAGCATTTTTGTAGCAATAAAGTATTTTAAATTTTACAGTACATTTGTTTTTGTTTTTTTTAGAGCTAGCACTATTGCGCACTTAATAGACATAGTGTTAACATGATTTTAGGCTTTTATATGCCCTGGGAAGCCCAAAAAATGGGTATGACCCGCTTTTTTTCGCGATATTCACTTTATTGCGGTGGTCTGGAACCAATCCCGCAATATCTCCGAGGTATACCTGTAAAAACCTTATACCTGGCTTGGTTCATGTAGCTGTTAAATGTACAGAACTAAGCTACATATTACTTACTTAGTCGTTCCCCTTCTACCGTGAGGTGTAGAGGTAATAAGCTACATATTACTGGGTACTATTGTCTGAAGCATGTTTGGTTTGTAATGCAGGCTTCTTCTTGAAGTACCATGTCTTGGGGCATAGATGACCATGTCTCTCCACAACTTCATGTCTCCAGTACTGTTTATGAATTCTGTTGTTGACGTCTTTCCATGACATGACATGTCATACTTCCAAGTATCTTCTCTCTTTGTTATCCCTTTTCTCTTTTTCCTTCAATCGTTCCTGCTGTGACAATATATTCCAGCTGTCGTCTTATAACATGCCTAAAGAAAGTGGAATGATATCTCCTAATGTGAGTGATAAGTCTCGCTTG